>CP092865.1:41029047-41166779 GCA_030710605.1 Cordylochernes scorpioides | reverse complement strand
ATAAATCTAGAATCTTATCTGGTGGGATTACTGGGCGGTCTAATCCAGAATCAGACGAAAGATGGACTGGATACTATCGTCTGAACTAATCTCACAGACTTACAATGGATAGCTTGGTCCTTTAGAGCTCTGTGTCTTGGTTTGTTTCATTCACATAGGATGCATATATAGCTGTGAAGATCTCTAAATGTCCCTTTCTATGCCATATTTTAGGAATATCTTTATTTTTCAATCAGAAAATTAGATTTTTGGACAAATAGTTCCTTTTTATTCGAGATATTGAAAGCTTTCGACCAAATTTTGCTTTTCAACGGAAAAATCCATAAAACAAAGGAAGAGAGATGTTATTAGGCGTTAAATCAACCTATATTACAACTAAATATACATTGATAATAACATTGAATAATGAATTGAAATATTCATATGAATATACGTAAATTTACATAGTTAATTTTAGATAGTTGATAAACATTATGTTTCTTTATAAAGAAACATATTGCGTAAGGTTTTTCGAATATTTTATAAAGGTAAATCGCAATTTTTTTATATCTGAAGATAAACATTATGAGATATTTTAGAATTTTCACGTCATTTTCAGCAATCGAAAACTTTGTTCGATTTATTATTTAATATGCAAGTAACTAAACGAGGCTCTGAAAAATTTATAAGTGCAAAAGTCGAACTGTTTTTCACAAGTGTAGACATGTGGTGCATTTACAGTAAAAGCAGTCGCCAACTTCTACTCACCATGATTATCAGGCATGTACCACGTATACTAGGGATAATAAAAATAAAAATAATATTTTAATATTTTCAGTAAAGTATCGCGATTCTTTTATAATTTGTACTTGAAATTTAGATGCAAATAATATTATGATTGAGAGTTAAATAAATTTAAAATATTTGCTGAGTTTCTTTAATAAGGTATAAGAGGCAAGCTTTCGCGCGGTCGCGCTTCATCAGGCCACTGGCTCCGCAAATGCGTGCTACAGATACAATAGAGATTCAAGAAAGACATTTAAAAATTAAAAAATAAAAATAGTGGCAGTTGTAGAGGGTACTGTTTCGTTGGGGGTTGGCATCATCTGCGTTTGAATATGCTGGAACTGTTGGGGTAGATCAATTCTTCTGTTTATGCTATTATTGTCTTTGGAGATTAAAGATTCTAGAATGAGTCTATTGTATTTCGAGAATATGCTATGGAAGTGACATGTGACATCTTGTAGGTTGAATTGATGACCTGTAGAATTTTCGTGCTGGAATATTAAGGATTTGTTATCTTGGTTTCTGATATTACGGCTATGTTCTTTAACTCTTATGTCTATTGATCTGCTAGTCTCTCCTATGTAAGAGGCATTGCATTGTTGGCAGGAGATGGAGTATATAGCGTTCTGCTTGTTTCTAGATTCTGTATTATTATTGGGTTTGGTTATGGGGTTTCTAATGAAAATATATTTGCACCTTTTTTTGCGTAAGTATAAGCTTATGTTCATAGATCCCTATATCCTCCTCAACTGTCTTCTTTGATAAATACAAAATATTTAGGAAAAACGATCCAATATCATAATAGAGCGGTATAGATAATAATTTTAACGCACATCGCTAAGAGATTTCAACACTGTCAAACAAGGATCTCTCATCTAATCATTTATATCCTTACAATAAATTAAGTGTAGAGAGATAATAATAAATAATAAACAAAAATGGACAATATTTGAGTGAGTTGCACCTTTCAGCATGTATATTGGAAATCTGACAATAACTCTGGAAGATATTACAGTGACCTTTATTGAAGACACACGAGATAACCAAGTGTAAACAAATTTGCCTGTCTCCTTAAAAAATTAAAAAGGCGACTGTAATCATGAAAATATAAAGCTACTTCAAGTTTGACAATCAATGTACATCAAAAGCGGTTGATAACTTCTCACAATGATAATCATGGAATAATTAGGATAATATAAGCTCACCTCCTCTTGTCTTGCAGGTAAGCTGGAGACGGTCCCCTTCATTATAGGGACCGATAAGGCTTTGTAGACGGTCGCCTTCTGTATCCAAGATGATAGGGGGCTCAGGAGGTACTGGAAACATACACAATTATCATTTACAATGCCAATATCTATCAATGTTTGTAATACAAATAGGATATATGGGACCCTTAAAACATACGTGTAGTTATTAGCCTTTATTCAGGAGCCTATAAGATGCTTGCTTGATATCTAAGATTCATCATTTTCATTCATGGAAAAAAGGTTAAGTATGTTATACCTTTTAGCATGTATATCAGGATTCAAACAATAACTCTTAAATATATTTGAAAAATAGTGATCTTCATTGAAGATACACGAGATGGCTGAAATATTTCCACTATCTACAGAAAATAAACACAACAATATATCAAAACAAATTTATCAAATTCAACAAAAATAGAACAAAGCATCTTGAAATACTGTATATATGCGAATATATTTGATTCAACTCATTTTCCCTATATATAATTCCTGTTCCTCTAAAATCCATGGAGACAAATCTTAAGGAAATTGTACTTGTTGGCATGTATATCGGGATTTAGACAATAACTATGAAAGATACACTCATGAACAAACCTTAAGGAAGTTTTACCTTTTATCATGTATATCGGGATTCAGACAATAACTCTGAAAGATATTACAGTGACGTTTAATGAAAACACACGCGATAACCAACAATGAGAAAAATTATTTCTGCCTCATTAAATATCACAGATGTTCGAGGATAATAAAGACTTTCCACTTCCTTAAGTTTTGTTAATTCAATTTGTATTATATTTTTACTGTATTTGATTCTACGTGGGATATAAACGTTGTTAGCTATATCTAAATTACTATTGTCTTGATTACATATATGCATATATTCCTTTATTTATTATATGAATTGTGCTGTAAAAGAGAATACTAACACTTGGCGTAATTCAATTTATTTAGTAGTGGCACTGGTTAATAACACAGACTAGCTCATTTGTCAGCGAAAGAGTTAAAGGCCTATTGATAGAAATTCACTTATTCATATCAAATATTTATTTTATTTTAAAGAATGAAGATCTACATTATTAATCCTTTTTATATAATATTAGGTATATATAATGAACTCATTTCAAGCCTAAACCTATCTTTTATTATAGGAAAAGTCGCAGAAAGCAACTACCTTATCATTATGATTATATAAAAAGATATTTGAATCTGTGAAAGAAAAATAAATTTATCATAATATTCCGAGGAGGTTTGCTCTCTTTCTTTTTCAATTTATTGCACAAAAATTTTAAACTTTCAAGTGTTTTTGTGCAATAAATATATAAAGAAAGAGTAATTCCATTGATATATATTTTTAAAATATTTTAAAATATTATATCCAGGTAGATGGCCTTTTAAAATATTAAAATATTATAATACCTTGATAAAGGTTGGCGTTCAGCCAACTGAAATATTGGTAAAATAAATGATATTTTGATCCAATATATGCCTTTTTATTTAAATATAATAATATGTTATTCTAAATTCTCTCTTTTACATCGAATTTAAGAAAATATAATGTTCAACTTATTTCTATTTACATTATGTAGCGCTGATTTTGTTGTTTGCATGAATACATTGTTATTCCTTGAAAAGATTTGGGGTTCTGTCAACTGATATATTATTTCATATATTAAATTTTAATCTCATATATACCTTTTTAAATAAATAAAAATAAATATTATGAAAATATTCGTATTTATTTATTTTATATTAATCATAGAAATATATTAGAGTTAAATATGATATCACACATTAATACTAACATAAAACAAAACAAAACTCCAAGGAAACTCAATGCCTATAGAAACATTTTATTTCAGCCAAGTTGTTTATCTATAATTTTCCATCTGTTCCGTTACTCTGTATTTCTAGAATAAAAGACGTGTGAAGCGACGCTGTGTTAGGACGCCCAAAAAAAAAAAGAAAAACTGTTTGTTAGCGAGAAAAGAGAAATATTTATTTGGAATAGAGGCTATATTTCTGGAAATCTTTTTGGTTAGTTTCACATCATACTGAACAAAACTTATTATATATGGCGTACCTGCAATATATATTTATATATATGTTATGTAAAAATATTATTTTCTTTCAAATATATTTCATAGGTTAAATTACTCTGTTAATTCGACCACCAGAGGTTGCCGTTTTCACTATATAAACTCTATTGTTGTTGTTTCCAGATGGCAGATTAAAACCTCTATAAATTAAGTAAATACTTTTTTTTCTTGTTCTACTCGCCTTAAGACAGGCAGAACTTTTCTCTAATTATGTTTATATTAATGAGCAGAATTAAAGCAATAATGATCTGAACTATTTTTAGCATTATTACCACGACTGCAAAAACACTATTGTAAAATACTCATGGATACCAATCTCATTATTTTCATAATATACATATATATATATTTTTTTTCAATTTTAATAAAAAGACATATATTGGATCAAAATATCATTTATTTTATCAATATTTCAGTTGGATGAACACCAATCATTATCAAGGTATTATATCATATTAATAAGTTATATGGGGCACATTAATATGTTATAATACCTTGATAAAGGTTGGCGTTCAGCCAACTGAAATATAGGCAAATAAATATTTTATTTAATCAGATATATGCATTTTTATCTAATACATATTATATAAATATTATTTAATTTTAAAATTATAATTTTTAGAACAAACTACTCTGTAAATTCGACCGCCAGAGATCACCGCCTTTTCTATATAAACCTATTGTTATTGTTTCCCGTTGGCCAGCTCAAATATTTTTGTAGATATGTAAATTGGCTTTTTGTTTTCTCTATTCTTACGCCTTAATCCAGGTAGTACTTTCTCAAATTATGTATTCTATATTCCATAAGCTCAATTAAATATAATTGTGATTATTTATTGTATTTTATTATTTTTATCTCATGACTGCAATTTAAATACTCATGTATACCAACCTCAAGCAATTCTATATCTCAATAATATTCTAAATTCCATAGAAAATCTTTTTTTTGTAATATATATATATGCCTATGAATAAATAAAAGGCATATATTGGATCTGAATTTATTATTCAACTAATATTTCTAGGGGCAAAACGCCTCTTTATCAAGACCTTTCTTTGATTTAAACTAAATGACGTAGGTATGTGATCTACTCACGGTATACAAGATCAAAATAAGAAACTATCTGATGATTATATAGCATGAGTGGATCACATAACTACGTGATTTAGTTTAAATCAAAGAAAAATCTTGATAAAGAGAGGCGTTTTGCCCCTAGAAATATTGGTTAAATAATATATTTAGATCCAATATATGCATTTTATTTATTTATATATATTATTATGGATTGCTCAATATTTGAAATACAGAAGGTATTTTAACAAGTATTTATATCCTACCTCTCAAGATGACTTCAATAATTCACACATAGGATATAATTTACTCAGTTTATTTATTCCATTAACCATTTCAATTTATTTAAGAACCCATTAGTCGTTTTTAATATTTAATTACTTTCTATATAGAATCAACATACATTTATGGTTTTTAAATTATTAATAGGAATCTATTTTGGTATAAATTCAATAAATATATTTCCCTCTCGAACGCTTACAAATGGGAGAACAAATTTCGAATAAAAAAATCTATATATTGAGTTTATCATTAAAGTAAAATTTCTAACAAAAATAACTTTATAAAGTACACATTTCATATATATATACTACAAAAGTATAAAAGTATATTAATCAAATTTTTAAATATTATATTATTCAATAGGATATATTTTATCTTCATTTTTTTATATTTCTATATTTTTTACCATAGTTTTGAAATATGGCACTTTTGCAATTGTTGTAAATATGTATAATTAATTAATCAATTTCCTTTTAAATTTCACTAATATAGAATTAATTTTAGATAATCTATTCAGCTGTGAAATATATTTTATTTTAATATTTTCTTCTAGTAATTCAAATAAAGCTATTTGATAGTAAATAATTATTTTTCTATTTTTATCACGACTGCATCTTCAATTCTTTATGTTATGAAGATATATCAAAACATATATATATATATGTTATAAATACAAAGATAAATGAGATTTCTGTTGTATTTTAGAATTATTGAGATTATGCTATGGTAAGGCAGTCGTGGTTAAAATCTTGAAATAATAATAATAAAATGGTTTTTATCAGTAATTGCTTTAATTGTGATGAAGGAATATATAAAAAATACATAATTTGATAAAAGTAATGCCTGGCTTAAGGCGAGTAGAATAAGGAAAACAAAAGATTATTTACATAATGTACAAAAGTTTTGAGCCGGCCTTCGGGGAAGAACAACAACGAGTTTATATATGCAAAGCGTGACCTCTGGCGGTCGATTTAACAATATTTGAATCTATGATATATATTTTAAATAAAATAATATTTTTATATAACATATACATATGACATTTCAGATGGTATAGCGCTCTGCCATAAAAAAAAGCTCATGTTAGTGGTCAGGATATGCCTTATTCGTTTTTTAATATATATATATATATTTCTTGATATTTAACATATATAGATATTTTTTTTTTTTGAAGATTGAGCATTACGTAATTTTTTTTTCAGAAAATATGCATATATTGGATTTATAATCTTTTTTATTTATTCCGATTTTTCGAGGGGCAAATCGCCTCTCTTTATTTGGGGATTTTTGTGGTTCTAGTAGGGTATATATACAAAAATGTAATATATAACTGTAATATTTCATTGGTCTTGTAGAACGAGAGTGATACACGCCTTCTCATGTGTTTTAGTGAGAAACATTCTCGATAAAGAGAGTTGATTCGACCCTCGAAATATCGGAATAATACAAAATATATATAAATCCAATATATGCATATTTTATTAATATATGTATATTTATATATTCATTTAAAAAAAAATAGAAAGAGTTTGGTTTGCTAAGATATTGAATAAACGCAATCCATTAGATGGCGCTCTGTTATAAATATTTTCATATTAGCGGTCAGGGTAGGGCCTTTTTCGTTTTTAATATCACTTTTAATATCACCTCAAAATATTTTTATCTTACTTTTTACACATTGAATAGTATATGTAGATATAATTTTGTATAGTTTGAATCTATATATTAGAACCCTTTAACTTTTATAAATAGGAAAACTTTCAACTTTCTTTTCTGCAATGAAAAATAATGTCTGGTTTTCAAACTTCAAGAACAAATTGCACGCCATACCATTATATCTAATATATTGTTATGTTTTATTTTTAAGATATATTATCCATAGAAATATATTATAAATTCCATATATTTCGCATTATTTATTGGTATATAATAAAGAAATGGTATGCTCTCTCATCGAAAAATATAAGTAATATATTTGGCACACCGCCATCTCTAGAAGAAAAAATGAACTAAACCTTGAATTCATGTTTATTCCCAACTGTATATAACAACCTATACAAAATCTATAAGATATGCACCCATACCTCGCTTTGCGTCGGGGTTACGTTCCAAAAAAACACGACTCAAATTGAAACGACGCAAAGTGAAAATAAAATTTTGATGGCATGGCGCAATCAAAAACAAAGGTTTTGCCATTTTTTAGGAAAAAAAAATTAAAGACTGGAATCCAAAACAACGCAACTTCGAAATCTAACGACGCACGGTGAAAATCAGTAAAAATTAAGTAACGACGCAACTTCGAAAAAAGCGCAAAACGAAACGACGCAAAGCGAGGTATTGGTGTATGTCAAAATTCGAAACTATTATAGAAGCCTCTCCCTTTAATTTTTCCATTGCAGTAAGGACAGTAGAAATTGTTTTAATTTTAAAAGAATGATACGCGTCCATAATAATTCATAATTTTGATAACAGATGGCGCGCTAATTCATTATAGTAAGTTATATGCAGGTATATCAGCATATACTTCAATATATAAACGTCTATATGGAAATAAATTAGATATATGATCTAATACTGGTATATGTATCAATATTGACATTTATTTCAATAAATACATCAATATAGGAATATATCATTTGACATATTATCATTATGATTGGTAAAACAACAGTTCATGGTAAATATATATATCATTATTTTAATAAATTCACACACACAAGTACGAAATCAAAAATGAATTCTTATATTTAAACATATTTTGGATTAAAATATTTTGTTTTATAACGTTTTGATTGTATTTTAAAAGAACATCTATAACCACTAAACTAAATAATATAAATGGAGGGCTTGGATTATCAGTGGTGAACCCTCCCAGCGTTTTCGCCAGTTTAATCTGCCAGATCACTCTACAATCATTAAATTTTCAATTTTTCCTATATATATTCTTCATATTGATTCTTAATTAGGAACTTGGTATTTATCTATTGAGTAAATTTTGAAAAATGTGATTTTTTGTGGTTTAAATATATTTTTTATTTAATATTTGATTTAAATATTTCGACACAATAGACGCGCTATTCTTTATCAAAACGAGTTGAAGTATCGAATTGTTTAAAAAAAAATTATGCCGCTTGTTGAAAACTATTAACAAAGTTTTTTAATATTGAATAAACGCCTCCAAAACTTAATAATTGTCACTAAAAAATCTGGGTTCAGCTGGCTCGGCTGATAATACCGTGTAAGGGCTCCTAATCCAGGGATACAGGATGAGCAGCGTTTGTACTCCAGGAGCGGCTGCAAATGGCATCTGTTCTTCATGTCAGAGGCGACTATTTTTTGGAGCTAAGTGGGCCTGCTACTGAATAGTGCTCTCAGTCTTAATTACAAAGGCAGACGCATTCAACTTCACCCAGTCATGATGGTTGTCAAGTCTCAAGCTCTACAAGCTTGATACCCTAATATGATTGAGTGGAGATAAAGAAGAAGAATAATTCTGTATTTTAAGTGTATGAGAACAAAATGGTAGATGATAAATAGTACAAAGGCTGTACTTAAATCAGGTTGATAAATTCTCATAGAAAAAAGGCATATTCTGATTCCAATACAATTCCACTATTTATAAACTCCATCCTTTGACTTATATTTCAATATCAAAAAGCATTCAATACAAAAAATTAGCCCTGGAACCTTTTTGATATTATCAAAATCCAATTAGATACTATTTTTATTATATAAATTTTGTCAAATAATTCCGTAACTCTCTAAAATAAAGCCCAATTTTTATTATAGATTATGAATAAAATAAAATAAGACGTATTCCAATAAATTAAAAGTGTTTAAAAATGCCTGAATGTTCTCTCACAATGAGTTTCTTTTTATTTTGAAATGCTAGCTTTCAAGCGATATTCGCTCTTCAGCCAGCTTAATAAAAAATGTTTTTCACAATATCAATAATAATAAATATTAATGGTGTGTTAATTGATAACATACTATTACTATATTTGGATTAGGTCTTTTTTTCTTAGTAAATTAAATTTAATTGTCATCTATCGTTATATTTTACACATATAAATTTACTGGTAATGCGTTTCTTTTAAATATCATCAAATATTATCTCTACAGACCTTACTGCAATGATATGAGTTATCGATGATATTTAAGAAGAAGCGCATTACAAGTAAATTTATTTGTGTAAAATATTAACGATAGATGGCAATTAAATTTAATCAACTAATATATATTTGTTATGAAAACATATTTTGCGGAAGAGCTTTGTTCGATGCAATACCGTGAAATTATATGTATGTACCTCTACAGATCGATAAGCTTATGTCCATAGTTCAATAAATACCCCTAAGCTGCCTTCCATAGAAAATACAGGGTTATTTCCAAACCAATCCAATACAACAGTAGAGCGGTCTAGAGATTAATTTGGCGAAACCGCTAAGAAGGTTCACTACTGATGAGCCAAGCCCTCTCATTCAATAACTCATATCATTGCAGTAAGGTCTGTAGAGATAATATTTGATGATATTTTAAAAAAGCGCATTGCCAGTGAATCTTATTTTCTTGTTTCTTAACTCTTTAATAAAGAATTAGTTGATTGTATTTCCTTGTAGTATAAGCACCTGTATAAGTTCTTATAAACATATCTATGTAACAAGGATAAAATGTCTTGAATAGAGATAACCTGGTTTGAAGAAAGACGTTCTTTTATCCCTAGTACACGTGGTACAGGGCATGATTATTTATGATGATTAGAAGTTGGCGACTGCTTTTACTGTAAGTACATCACAGGTTGAAGAAGTTAAAAATGTCGCCTAAGTTTTTAGGTAGTTTTTCATTGAATCTCTAATGAAGCTATGTATGTTTACAGATGTGTATGTGTGTCGTATGCAAAAAAGGAGTGTCCATCTTCATAAGAATTATGTAGGCAAAGTGCATAAAAACTTACATAGCCATAAAAAATGAACTCTCTAATTAAAAAACTTAGGCAGTGACAAAATAATCTTAAATATGATAATATCATGCACAAAGTTGGGCGTAAACATGCAAATTTATGTGGCCTATCTTGTTTAAATGCAATTAAACTTAATTGATCAAAGATCCTAGAATTCCCTTTAAAAAAATGAACTCTTTAATCTTCAACTTTTCTTGGCTGTCAACTCATGCTTTTTTCTACGAAATTTCATTTCCTTAAATGATAAATATATTTTTAATTGCCAGAGCATTTTCCTATCTCCAAAAGATTTGTTTTTATTTGTTGAAAGGTTTTAAAAAATAGTTTAATTTTTTCAGGAAAAATTATAGATTCCTATAAGAAGAGAAAGTCCTTTATTACTTAAAAATATAAAACTATAGGAAAGGACAAAAGAACAAACTATATGTACATCAGCAGCTCACGCCAGCTTGTCCTGTCCAATAAACGCTAGCCAATTAACAATCCAACAAGGCTGCGCTATATAGACAGATATGTCAATTTGCATAGACAATACTAAAACTCTATGCAAATATCTGCATATCAAATATCGTAGAAATATCTGCAATGATCAATTTCAACAAATTATATCAACTGATAAGGAACCATAGAGATAGTTTCCATCATTCTTGGTACCAAGTAGAAAACCTCAAAAAAACAGACCCTCCAACTAAACAGAAGGAAGTCGACATAGTTGGCCAGATGGAAATCTGGTCACCTGCGCCCTCTAGTCTATAAAGAGGGAGCCAAAAGATTCCCCATTTGTACTAGGTGCAGAACCGAAGAGACCACTTCATAACATATACTAAACTGTATTGAAAAAGACAAGAGATCCCTGTACAGAGAACCAAGAAGAGTTATTGAACTTCTTCATGAGCACGACCTCCAAGATCTTGTTTAATTCAGACTAATAAGAGGATAACTAAAAAAACAAATTATATATATTTTATATATTTTATAGAAAGCAAATTATTATATGCTGGTTTTTGAATATAAAAGTATTTTGCCAATGTATTTTATTTATTTATTTCAATTTAAAGCGTTATGTACCCCTATAGACACTGTTATACATGCATGCCTTTACATTTGTCTATACATATATACAATATTTTAGGTCTAAAAGAATAGTCATAGAATATTAACAAGGAGAAAGAGAGAAAAACCGAGAACAGAGATCTGTGTACAAAACTAAAAAAATAGGTCTGTCATGTAGTTGTGACATCTTGGCAAATATTATTAAAAAACACTTTCAAATCACTATTTGATTTAATTAAGCTAACAAATATAATGATAATATTGCCACTTGGAAAATTAGGTAAGACCAACTTCGGGTTCAGACAACAATTTATATGAGGCAAGAACAAACTATGAGTGATAAACAAAAGATAAGCAAAAGAGGGAAGTGTACAGAGTTAAGCAAAATATAAACATAAAGTATAATATTCTGCTAATAAAATAATAAATACTTTGTGTCCGTGGTTGCCTTTTCTTGATTAATCAAGAATGGGTATTTGGCTAATTCTGGAATAATTAAAAATCAACGAGAATAGTTGATATTTATTCCGATAGATGGCGCAAGCCATCAGCAACTTTCAGTTGCACGATACGGAGATGCCTTTTTCATAATAAATACTTTGTTACAATATGAAATATCTTACTTCGTGAAGAATGAATAAAAATGCTTGATAACTTATTTACATATTTACATAAGGTTCGTGTGCCGGTCAAAAGAAAACAACAACAATGGATTTATTTTATGTAAATCTGCGCCCTCTGGCGATAGATTTCACATAATTTTGTTTTAGAAAAATATATTTCAAAATAAGATTTTTCATATAACATAACATATATATAGAAAAGAAATCAAGCCCTTGATTCCTTTTTGTTGTGTCAATATATATATATATGTTATTTAAAATTAAATTATATTTTAAAATTATAATTCCCAGATTAAATTAGTCTGTAAAGTCCACCACCAAATATCGCAGTTTTCCCTATATAAACCTATTATTGTTGTTCACGTTGGCCTGCTCAGCTCAAATATTTTTATACCTATGTAAATACCTAATCTCTTATTTTCTTCTTTTCGCTTTAAGTCAGGTATTTCTTCTTATGTCAAACATCACAATTAAAGCAAATTTAATTTAAAATGTTTTATTATTTTTACCACGAATGTAAAACAATATCACAAATATACTCATGTATTTTTGAACAACCTAAAAAAATATTTGTATCAAGCAAATGATCATTAATTCTCTATATAAATCAGCAAGTAATAATTCTATAACTCTAATATCAAAATCAACAACAGAAAATATTTTCTGTAATATATCTATATATAGAAGTATAGGGCGCCTCTCCTGTCAAAATAAACGTCAAAAACCTGACGCCATCTATTGACCGTCGCCGCAAACTAGCGGCCTCGGGTCGGTGACAAAGCCACAACTCCAGCTTTGGCAAGCTGAGAAGCGTCCACCTAGAGGCCATGGTTTCGGGCTAATGGCCCTCGTCAGTCTAGGGCGGACTTTATTCCATGAGATCCACAATGGATCTTCACAATCTGCCAAAGAGGTGTTTAGCTGGCAAAGTGGCTGGGCCAAATCTATGGCTAAAATATAGATGTGCTTCTATGTATCAATTTCTTCCCGGCAAATATTTCATCTATATCTATATATTAAAAATAAAGAAGGCATCTCTTGACCACGAGCACATGTGCTTTTTAGATGGCAGAGTTGGTCTTTTATTTTTTTCTATTGTTTTTTCATATATATATATATATATATATATATATTTAAAAACAAAGTTTATTATGGATTTTAATAAGATTTTTTCAATACAATATTTCGATGAACCAATCTTCCATCTTTCACGAGGTTTTAGTTTTTTGTTTTCAAGCGCACAGCAGAAATAATTGCTTTATTTATATTCATAATATAAAATTTATATGTACATTATATTTGTACATTTTCTCTGTATACGGTTCAGAGTAGTCCTTCAGATTATCACTTAATTCCACCATGATCCTACAACCATTAACGGCTATGGCTGTTTCCAGTACCTAATCTATATCTTCGTTTACCTTGTTTCTCTCAGAACTGGCTTTGTCTTTCTCATCTCTTTTCAACTGATAATATTTCAATTACTTTTAGCACTATAATAACAATTATATTGATAAGTTTTACTAAGTTCTAAAAGTCCATATGAATGTGGTCAGGATATTCCTTTTTATTTTAGTAACAAACTCATGAAATTTTTTATTATTTTTTTTCAACTTATTTTTATATGTTTAGCGTATTATTTACGCAAGTTTTGTCTTAAATACAAATTTTTTAATTTCTCAGGAAGCCTCTGGGATCAAAATAATTTTGGTCGTAGAGGTACAGTCTGCACCAGGCTGACAAGAACCAACAGCCCGAAACGCTTTCGTGGTTGACTTTTCTTGATTTATCAAGAGAATAGGTTGGCCAAATATCAGGGAACAGGTTAAATCAATGTTTAGTTTATTTCTGTTCCACTAGATGGCGCTCTGTCATCTAAAAGTTAATGTGAACGTGGTCAGGATATGCCTTTTTTAATTATAATTATAAGAGTATGAATAATACATTGTGATCACATACAACACAACGTACACAAAATATAATAGAGATTACTATTTGTATATGTGGGAGGTCGATGGAAGGCTGGTTAAACCGTTAGGTTTTCGACCATTACGACCCGGGTTCGATTCCCGCATTGGACACTTTTTTCTGTTTAAAAAGAAAATTTTAAAAAATGCTCCAATGGCCCCCCGATTCATGCAATGGTCCAACTCCACCAGCGAGTGCGAACAACCAAACGGGGCTCTGGCACATTTGTAAGTGCAAAGTCGAACTGCTTTCACATTATAGACACGTGGAGCGCTTACAGTAAAAAAAAAAAAGCAGTCGCTAACTACCCACCATGATTATCATGGCCTGTACCACCTGTACTAGGGATAAGCAAAAAAAGAGTATAAATAATACATTGTGATCACACACAAGACAACGTACATAAAATATAAGAGAGATAACTATTTGTATATGAATACTTTGTCTATGCGTCTTATGCTGCCAAGAGGAAATATACCAATTTATATATATTCTGAGAGACAATGATAAATAACAAATATATAACACCGGCTGGACGGCTAGACATATAGGATTCCTTTCACTCCAGAAAATAAAAAAACAGATCTTCGAACAATATATGACATGACATAGCTTTATGAAATATATATTTTTGTCCAGCTGACGTTATTCCTTTATGTCGTTTTACGCTATCCCTTTATAAGGAAATGTTGTTTTTAAGTTACTAGGATGATTGTTAGCTGACCTGAAAAAGTGCTTTTTGTTCACACTTAGTTATCACATGTGTCCACAATGAAGGTCACTGTGTATGAAATATAATTTAGAGTTATTGTCTGAATTCCTATATACATGCTAAAAGGTACAACTTTATTAAGCTTTGTCCATGAGTGTATCTTTCAGAGTTATTGTCTGAATCCCGATATAAATGCTAAAAGGTACAACTACCTTAAGTTTTGTCCATGAGTTTGTCTTTCAGAGTTATTATCTGAATTCCGATATAAATGCTAAAAGGTAAAACTTCTTTAAGTTTTTTCCATGATTGTGTCTTTCAGAGTTATTGTCTGAATCCTGATATACATGCTGTAAGGTACAACTTCCTTAAGTTTTGTCCATGAATGTATATCTTTCTACCTGTGTGGTTATCTCGTTGTGTCATCAATAAAGGCCAATCTGAATGAATATCTTTCAGAGTTATTCTCTGAATTCCAATATACATCTAAAATGCACAACTTCCTTATGTTTTATCCATGAGTGTATTACTAGCTTACTTGGTTATCCCGTGTGTCTTCAATAATGGTTGCTATGTATCAATTATCTTTTATAGTTATATATACTTGTGTAGATGCTAAAATATAAAACTTCCATATGTTAGTGCAGACTTAAAGTTGTGACCCCTGTATTTCAATTCATTTTTATTAACCCAATCTGGTGAATCTTGTGGCCTATTATTCAGAAGCAGTGCGGAACCAAAATTGAAGTATTAATAGGGTTTCAAACATCAATTTCCACATTTTAACCCATATATATTTATTATATACTAGCCGAATGACCATGGCAACGTCCAGGTTTTACCCGAGACAATTTTCACTCGAGTGCATATGCATTTTAAAAAGTTATTTCTCATATAGTAAGATATTTAACCAGAAACTATATAAAATAATTTTGGTAAACTTTAAGATGTTGTCTCAAAATATAAAAATAAATATCCGTAATATTTTACAGCGATATTTGAAAATTGTATTACTAAATTCTCTTGTCATAGGTGCAGTAGGCTTAATGCCAAAACCGAAACCTATCTCAGTAGCGCAGTGGAGCGCTGGTTGCGAGTGAAATTGGCAAATGTGTAAATAACTTAAAATAAACCTAACGCGATATCCTAATAGGGATAATTGCGTCGATTTACATTTTTGAACAGTAGCAGTTATAAACATATTATACAAAAAAAATAATAATAAATAAATAAAAAACAATAACAATAGAACAATAACAAAAATAATAGAAATCTGATGCTTCCAGGTTAGAAATATATTTATAAATATATCTTCCTAAATGGTTAAATCTGTGATAATTCTCTGCTCTTTACAAATTGATATAGATCTACAACTTTGTTTATTGTCTGTTGTCTAGCGCTAAAGAAAAGTGGACATTCCAGCAGTAGGTGTCTTGAGTCCTGGATTTCCTTGGTACAGTGATAGCTCGATTGTTGCTAAAAATCCCTTTAAATGTTCGTGATTCGTTGTAAACTGGGTATTATAAAAGTTAGAACGGAAAAAATGATGGAATTAAGTTATTTATTGATCTATATAAGACTGGTGGTCTTAATAAAGCTGTGTGTATATGTGTGGGCGTAAGAAGCTGATATCCAAGTAACCAATATATATTCCAGAAACAGCTAGCTAGATATAACAATAGGTGGACCTCGTAAAGACGCCGGGCAGTTTGATTAGCTTTCCTACTAGACCCAAGAGACCTGTATATACCGCCAATGAAAATGCAGGTTATGGCAAAGCAAATGAATAAACCATTGCTCTTAGCTGCAATCAAGTTTCATATTATCTACCCACCAAATTCATAATTAAAAACATTATTAACCTGTTTAGATATCCTCATTAAGGTATATATCAAGTGAGATAAAGATATTGAGATTGATATTACTTAATTACATCGTTCCTATAAGGTTCTATGAGGTTAAATATACAAAATAATTTAATAAATATATATTGATAAGATTAAAAGAGAGATAAAGAGAGATTGAGATGGATATACTTTTATTAATCATACATATGAGAATATATATTGTTAATAGAAGAAAAAAGTAAAATTAAATATTATTTTCATCAAACGAATCCCACTGAGGGTCATCTGGTATGATGTCACATTCCGTCCTGAAATTGAACAGCGTTCTGTGTAGATCGGACCTTTCCCAGACATGTGCTATTGCCATGTAAGGAATTCCTTCAGAGCAATGAGAGAGAGAGAGAGAGAGAGAAAAAAGTGTTTGTTTGTGATATAATAATTTTCAATCGTTATAACGTTTACACTCATTTTTTTCGCACCGTTTAAACATATCTATGGTCCAGTGTGAATGCCTTAGACGACATTTAAGGAAATTTATCTATAACCACATTGCATTTATCTAACGCACCGCTATAATACACACTTATTGACAGAAATTAAAAGGAAGTTGTACATTTTACCATATATATCGGGATTCAGACAATAACTCTGAAATATACACTCATGGACAAAACTTAAGGAAGTTGTACCTTTCAGCATGTATATCGGGATTCAGACAATAACTCTGAAATATACACTCATGGACAAAACTTAAGGAAGTTGTACCTTTCAGCATGTATATCGGGATTCAGACAATAACTCTGAAATATACACTCATGGACAAAACTTAAGGAAGTTGTACCTTTCAGCATGTATATCGGGATTCAGACAATAACTCTGAAAGATACACTCATGGACAAAACTTAAGGAAGTTGTACCTTTCAGCATGTATATCGGGATTCAGACAATAACTCTGAAAGATATTTGATCCATAGTGCCCTTATTGAATATACACGAGATAACCAAGTGTGAACAAAATCGCCTCGTGTCTCTTCAAAAAAAAAAAAAAAGAAAGAAAACAGACGATTAATGATAACAAAGACTTTCTACTTCCTTATATTTTTTTCTTTGAATGTATTTCGCCATATAATTCATGTTACATCAAATTATATAATGGAATATAAAGACATCTCCATATCAAGATATTAAATGTTACTGATGCCATCTATCGGAAAATATATCAATTATCTCTTGATTTTCTAAATTAATATTCAGTTGCTAAATTTATCGTCTATTCTTTACCAACAACTCACTTTCCAATATACATAGTTGAAACAAAATAAACAATATTTATCTCTTCTATTTATTTTAAAGTTAATATTGATATAAAATAATCTAATAATTAAAAAAATGTCAAAATTTATATTTGAAAAAAATATATAGTATATTAAGAGAAAAAGAGAATCACAAATAATAAAAGAAACAATAAACAATAGATATATCGAAAAAGAAAGAATGTTAAATAAAAAAGGCAACAATACACGCCAGCTATACTTCTGAAGAAATATATTAGAAACAACACCCTCTGGTACACAATCAATATCTTCACTTCAGTTCCACTTTATAGAAAAAGAGAAAACTTTCCACGACCACAGCAAGCTATAACTGACAACAACTATTGGTGAAACAAAGTAAATTTTACCAGCGATAATTTCTTCAAAATGTTCCAATGGAGAGCCGTCTTGGTTCATTACACCTGGAACAGACGATACTGTGGGTCCCAGGTGAGATATTCGTCTGCTACCATTTCCTTGTGACGTAAGACAGATGTGTGATTCAATTTGGGATCGCGATGTCACACGCTACTGTTGCAAGTTGACATTATCTGTTACTTGATGTTGTCGTTGAAATTTTAACATCTTTAAAAGAATATTGTTTATCTTATTCTATTCATTCGTTGATATTTCTTCATCTATTTTTTTTCGGTAATTTATTTTGGAGCAATAGTTATCCATGATTTCTTTAAATAGATAAATCTGTCTTTATAAATATGATTTCCTGTCATTTGTTTTTGTAAATAAAATAATTTTGTTATATGTCAATGTTTTTGTGTCCAAAGAAGAGCGTTAAATGTCTCCGTACATCTCTATCACAGCAATGTCCTCTATCTTGGGTGTGTAAAGCTGCTGTTCTGGGTTCCAGTTAATTTTCTGTTGTTGTCGTGTCCAATGAAGACAATTGACAATTCAATACATTTTATTGTCACTCTTGGTGTATTTTTACGAATGAAGAGCCTCTGATATCTCCATACATCTCTAACACAGCACTTTAATCTTTCTTGGGTTTGTTAGGCTGCTGTTCTAGGTCAACCTTTGTTGTTGTCGTGTCCAATGAAGAGCCTCAGATGGCTCGGTACATCTCTATCACAGCAGTCGTTCTCTATCTTGGGTGTGTAAAGCTGCTGTTCTGGGTCCATGACAATTTTCTGTTGTTGTTGTGGTGTCCAATGAAGAGCCTCAGATGTCTCCGTACTTCTCTATCACAGCGATATTCTCAATATTGGGTGTGTAAAGCTGCTGTTCTGGATCCATGTCAATTCTCTGTTGTTGCCGTGTCCAATGAAGAGCCTCAGATGTCTCCATACATCTTTATCACAGCAGTCAAAATGTTCGCAATCCTGGGAGTGTAAAGCTACTGTTCTGGGTCCATGTAAATTTTCTGTTGTTGTTGTTGTGTCCAATGAAGAGTTCAGATGTATCTGTGCATCTCTATCACAGCAATGTTCTCTATCTTGGGTGTGGAAAGCTGCTGTTCTGAGTCAATGTCAATTTTCTGCAAGGATGCGGCCATTGCTGGGCATTAAGAATATGTTGTATTTTCATTATTTTACCATTGTAAAATTAACATCCGAGCTTATATAAATGCTCATTTCCTATTTATATATGACATGATCGAATGGGAGGGTTCATTATGCGTTATGCGTGCAATCAAGAATTAGTTCCAGCCAAGTGAGCAGCGCACCCGCGACGTGCCGTAGCATTCGCCCGCGAATGTCTGCCACGATTATTTTTGTACAGTTTTCATAGATGGATGAATTTGCATATTTACATTTCAACCCAAGCTTAACATATTTACATACTTATTTTGGCGAAAATAAATTATACATCTTGGATATTATACAAATTATGACATATATATACATCGTATTATATGAGAGGAATAGAATGAATGAGATATATGTAAACCAAGATGGATGTCTAACACATATGATTGGATGGAGTGAAGCAGATAATAACTTGGTCCTCGACTGGGAAAGTCATTTATCTAAACCCTGGGTGAAATATGGCTTCTCGAGAATGCTATGTTCCATATATTGGATAGCATATCTCTTGAATAGCAAGATTTATAACTTGTGTCTTATATTTGTCTCTATATATAGGATTATATATTCTAGGCATCTCTCTCTACGTAACGCCAGCCATATCATCGACCTGCCCTCTCTGTAGGAAAGAACTCTTGCAGTCCATCGGTGATGAAGTCCTTCCCGCGGTGAGCACCAATAAAGACTTGTGTATATTATATATATGTATATTATATATATGTATATATATATATATATTATAAAACAGAAAAAAATATTTCTGTTGTATTTTAGAATTGTTGAGATTATGCTATGGTAATGCAGTCGTGGTTAAAAATCTTGAAATAAAAATAATAATGGTTTTGATCAGCGGTTGCTTTAATTGAGCTAAGGATTTACAAAATACATAATTTGGTGAGTAATTCCTGGCTTAAGGCGTAAGAATAAAAAAATGAAAAGCTTATTTACATAATGTACAAATGTTTTGAGCCGGCCATCGGAAAACAACAACAATGAGTTTTTATAGGGGAAGAGTGACCTCTGGCGTTCGATTTAACAGAATATTTGAATCGATGAAATATATTTTTACATGAAATAATATTTCAATATACATATATATATATTTATATATATATATTATATAAAATAAAATGAGATTTTCGGTAGCCTTTGATTATCTTTATAAAATTATGAGCTGTTGCTTTATTTTGGTATACATGAGTATGTTACGATATTGTTATGCAGTTGTGGGAATAATAATAATAGTTTTGATTAGAGGTTTATTTAATTGAGCTAAGGAATATATAAAATACATAATTTTATAAAATTAACTGCCTGGCTTAAGGCGTAAGAATATATAATTAAATACTTATTTACATAATGTACAAAAGGTTTGAGCCGGCCATCGGAAAACAACAACAGAAACAACCCCTTTATAGGGGAAGCGTGACCTCTGGCGGTCGATTTAACAGAATATTTGAATCGATGAAATATATTTTAAATTAAATAATATTTTAATATAACATATATATATGTCGTAGCTAAATGAAGAGGCGCAGCCGTTATGCCTAGCGAACAGCGCACCCGCGATGTCTGCCACCTTTATTTTTTGTCCAGCTTTTATACATGGATGAATTTACATATTTACATTTTAACACAAGCGTAACATATTTACATACTCATTTTGACGAAAATAAATTATATCTCTTGGAATTAACTATACAAATTATGACATATATATATATTATATATATAAAAGGACGTACCTGGATCTGTAAAGAAAAAATATTTTTTTTTTCTCAAAATATTTCGAGAGATTGCTCCCTCTTTATCAATTTATTGCACAGTGAATTTAATTTACAAATTATTGTAGATCATATGGAAACAAATATTTTATTGGTCAAAAACGATTATTAATAATAAATAATACATAAAAAATAATAATATTACATTTTAAAAATTTAATAATAATAATAATACAATAAAATATTATGAAAATTAAAGGCTTTTTAGAATGCAGTATTTTATAAAATGTTTTTGAAACAAAATGTAAGGAAATAAAAATAAGAAACAAATGAAGTTGACTGCGATTATTATTTTTAAAAAATTAAGTTAAAAGAGGCACAAAAGGTTCAGGGATTTCTTCATATCTGTTTACACTAGCTGGGTCATTGATGCTATGGCCTCCAGGAACTTCCTCTGGTGTGAGTTCTGGCTGATGTCCCGATCGGAGACCATGCTCCTCCATGGCATAAAAAACCTTTCCTTTGCATACTTCCAAAAGGTATTTAGAAGATTTTTTTTTCTTTACAGATCCAGGTACGACCTTTTATATAATCTTAATTAATGGATCGCCTTTTGACTCAAACTATATATGTATATTACGAAAAAATTGGGGGGTCGGTGGAAGGCTGGTTAAACCGTTCGGTTTACGACCACTACGACCCGGGTTCGATCCCCGCATTGGACACTTTTTTCTGTTTAAAGAAAAAAAAATGCTCCAATGGCCCCCCGATTCTTGCAAAAGTCCAACCCCACCAGCGAGTGCAAGTAACCAAACGGGGCTCTGGCACATTTGTAAGTGCAAAGTCGAACTGCTTTCACATGTGTAGACATGTGGTGCGCTTACAGTAAAAAAAAGCAGTCGCTAACTACCCACCATGATTATCATGGCCTGTACCACGTGTACTAGGGATAAGCAAAAAAAAAAACGAAAAAATTATATCTGCTGATTTTGGAATAAGAGTTGAAGAATTATTACTTTCTGATGCTGATTATTTGTTAGATAGAATTTGCGTATGTTTTTTAAGGATACAAGAGTATGTTTGTGATATAGTTTTATGAATATTTTTTGAAAAAAGTAGTATACAACTTGTTTGGCAGAAATCATAACTTGTGTTTTATATTTGTCCTTATATTGTTATTTATATTTCACAAGCGTTAACAACTTTTGGGAAAATCTTGGTAATATTGATAACTTTGGTAAAATTATAACAGAATTATATATCAAGGGTGGCCAATCAGCAGGTAGGCCAAGTTTCAGGATTATAAGGTTATCCCAAAAGTTCGTAAACACTTGCAAAATATAATTCATAAAATGTTTACGAACTTTTGGGATAACACTATAAATTATCTAGTGGAATGATATTCCTAATGTAATTTGTATAATATTTGAACAAGGAGATAAAAATCAACCACGAAAACTATGTTATTTATGTCATTTATGTTATTTTGATAGCTTTTATATAAATGACTAAGTTTATCTAAATAATATATATATATATATTTATAAATGACTTCATTTTATAAAGTCTCAATAAAGAATAAAACGGAACACTCCGAAAAAAATGCTTACAAAGAAACTCAGAGAGTAAATTTATAAAAATGAAAATTTTGTAATTTTTTTTACAAAGAATACGATTGATAAAAGAAACCTTAAAAATCACTTTTACAATTGGAAACCGTAAAATGGGAAATGTTACAACTAATATATTTTTTTACCTTCTTGTTTGATTTACTCTTGTATTTAGAGAGAAAAATAGAGATTTTCTTCTGAAGAATGTTTTTTTAAGAAATATTCGAAGACATTTTTTCATTTGTTCTTTTTATTTATGATTTTATGTGAAAATTATTATATTTATTTATCCGTTGATGGCACGCATCTATCATTAACGTTTAGATAAATAATCAGAGATATATTTTGATCATAAAAAATATATTTTTCTTATATATTTTCGAAATATATTATATATATATATATATATATATATATATGTCGTACCACAATTATAACAGTCATGGGCCTCGTAGTTTCAGGAGTCTAGGATTTCTACACAAAGGACGAGGCAGGTTGGATGACACTTTAGAGAGGCCAGAGATCAACTTCAAGAGGGTCTGTTATGAGATGCTAGTCGTCCAGTAGCTGGTCGTAAAACTCAATATTGACTTGTAGAAGTTCTCCGGGAAAGGTCCACATGATAATATAGAATATCTCCAATTTGTCTGATGTAATCTCGACAATTACTTACGATTTGAACTTTGCCTTTCCTCTAGGTCGCTGACTTAATCTTTAACTCTAATAATTTATTTTTATTTAAGATAAAACGTATTAATAAATCGAATCATTTAAACGCAATGTATCTTTTGTACATAAAATAAATTTCTACTGTCCTAACTACAGAATATTTCGGGAGGGTTTGACTTATCAGTGGTGTACTCTTAGCGGTTTCGTCAATTTGATCCATCAGACCACTTCTTAGAGATCTAATACTGAATTGGAGAATTCTGATTATATATGCTACACTGAAGGGTGGAATCTCATAAATGGTATTAAGGCAAACTATGGATATAAACTTTTAAGACAATAGAATATAATATGATATGTATTAATAAACTGCTTCTATCATGATAAGAAGTTGAAACTATTTTTGACCCGTATGATTCTTTAAAAAAACCTTTTCTACTATTCTTATTGCAATAATAAATGAATGTGAAACCTTTTATCGATCTTAATAATCATAGAGGCTGCCTGGCCAGCATGCATTGTTTTTTAAAATAAAGATACTTCGGCCAGTAAATATTTTATATATGTTCTAATTTTTGCTTTTTCCTGACGAGGACAAAATATTTTTGTCGTAATATCGAGTAAATAAAAAGATATACTGGCCATATCTTTATTTCCAAGACGTTAATAATGTTCATTATGTCATTATCTTATTAACATGAAAATATTCGACCACAGTTCTCTATAATTATTTGATTCAATGTAAGTATGTGAAAGGGAACTGAAGAAGTTTGCAGCCAAAGGACCCTACAGCTATCAAGATTCCTGTGTCATCCAAAAGATAAGATCCAAGGCAATTATAGCACCATCCTAAATGTATGAACACAACTACTTATCTGACAGCTAGATTAGCTGGTTATATCTGCGCCTTTACTAAGATTTTCTTCTCTATTTCTAGCCCTAGTTACCATCTTCTATTATATCTATACCTACATACTATACCTAAATGTATTCCATTTAATGAAGCTTGTCATATTTCAATTCTTTTCCACATAAAATAATTGAACTAGATAATATTTGAAACTAAAATAGACATTTTTATAAGAAAATAATAATTTTACAGTAGTATAGGATGTCTAGGAGCCTGGCAGAGCTGATTTAATCGGCCGAGTAATCTCTAGAAGAGGGTGGAGGCTGACTCGAACGACCCGATGTTGGAGCTCTGTGTTAGACATTTTCTAATATATAATAATTAATCAATATTCTATATACTGCTTCTTCTATTCTGTGATAAAGAATATAAGGGAAATCGAACTTAATTTGGAGGAAAAATGGTAGCCATGTGCCAGAAAAGGTACATCTCTCTTTAAATAGGCATTAGAATAATGCATTATGTTTATCACGCAGTAAAAATACTTAATGATGGTAATAAACAAAGTGCCACAGCACCAGTTTTGGCGAATTCTTACAATAGCCAACCTATATGTATATATTTTTTCTTTTAATAGAGCAATTCATAAATAGATCTTCAATTAAAAAGGGATATATTGGATATAAATATATGTTTGAAAAGCACATGTGCTCCTGGTCTGGATATGTCTTCTTTGTTTATATATATATTGAAAGCATAAAAAGGCATATCTTGACTGCTCACATGCAAATATTTAGATAGCAGAAGACCATCTAGTGGAACAAAAAAAAACTACTAAACTTTAAATTAATTATGTTATTGATAAAAAAATTGAAATTAGCCAAATACAATACTAGCTTATTCAGTGTCATAAAAAAGTGAAGTGGAATTATGATTGTTAATAATGCATTCATAATGATACATATTAATAATACAATATTATTATATTAATTTATTAATAATATTAAAACATGCATCTGTTCTATATCTTGTCTAGACCACCGGCACTTAAAATTCTTATATTATTTGACCTTAATGAATCTAAAAATTAAATATGTGTGATACTATATTTTTCACTAATGAAGCTTTAGATTTATACCATAAAAAGTTAATCAATATATGATATATGAAGACATATATGCCACGCAATACTCCCAATTTATATTTAAGCCATAGAAAAGCGATTTATGTAGATTTTAAAATATCAGAATATTTTCTATGTGCTTACTAGCGATGGCAATTCTATTTGAATAATCATTATTAACTTATCGCAATCTATCGATGAAAATTATAAACATATTTTAACGCTATTTTTTAATATATAATCAAATAACTATTTATGGATTGCTCTATTTTCAAAATAATTAAAGCCCTTATTGAATGCCTAAAGCCCTTATCCTTCCATGATTATGAAATGAAAAAGGAAGGGTATGACCTATCAATGGTGAACCCTTCCAGAGGTTTAGTCCAGAGGGTTAACGACTGATCAGCTATGCCCTCCCTCTTTCAATTTTTTTTTCATCGCAGGAAAAAGGCAGTAGAAATTTATTTAATTATATATATTTTAAAAGAAAAATAGCGTAAATATTTATTTATAATTTCATTCAGACAATTTATTCATTTGGAATATTTTAAAATGTGTCATATTTTCTCCCCGAGTAAATATATTTGCTAGAATCGGAAGCCATTGGAGCATTTTTTAATCAGAAAAAAGTACCCTATGCGTGAATCGAACCCGGGTCGTAGCGATCGAAAACCAACGGTTTAGACCATCCTTCTACCGACCCCTCTAGAGCAATAATGAAAACTAACAATTATAAATAACATTAAAAATATATATATTTAACTGTCAAACATTCACTCGAGAAAAAGCTGGGTCATTTAGGTAGTATAAATAATGATATATATTATACAATATAATGAATATAATAAAATTTATTAACATTTAATAAATACCATAATATGAAAAATATATTGATATGTATTTAATTTGATACTTTGTGATTAACCTTTATATCTATTAATATATTTATTAAACAATATAGATGTAAGAAACTACAATGGTTCCTTATAGAAAATTTGGTAAAGAACAGAAACAAACATCAATTCATATTTAAAATAATGTATTTAGTAATTTTAATATTCATTTATAAAAATAGACAATCTTTCAAATTTCTCATGGATAAATAATATATTTGATTCAAAGCAAAAATATTTATTTGATACATATATGTTATTTTATGATGCGTTAGCGCGTCATCTGCTATCAAAATTCAAAAGTAAGGACAGTAGAAATTGTTTATTTTTAAAAAGAATCATACACTTCTATAATAGTTTCGAATTTAGATATATTAATTTCAAATTCCACTCCAGTAAATTCTGGTCATTGCCTGGATTATTTGACTAGTAAAATATAATAAATCATTTATTAAACGGTTTATATCATAAAGGAAAAAGGATTACATTTTTGCTTACTCATCCTACTGCAATGCAGCAATATAAGCCAATATTATAGATGATCCAATAAATACCAAACGATATTTTTGCTACGAAATACAAAATTACCTTAACTAAATAAAAATAATAAAATGTATTTATAAATTACATAATATATTTTTGTTTTCATAATAAAATATTTTATATAATATTCTTTAGAATGTTATGTAGTTCCATACATTTATATATTTATTTATTATATTTATAGAGTAAACTATATATGGCTTTAATATTCCATTTCATTGACTATTTTTATATTTAAAATATTATTAATCTAACAAAGCAACATTATAATATATATGAATTATATATTTTGATTTGAATATGTTTGATATTTTTATTTAATCTTATATATATAAAAGTATATATAGAGAGATATATCTATATTATATGGAAATTTTATTTTATTTTATATTTTTAACTTCTAGAAAACAACTATGTAAAGTCGACCGCTCCCCTTATATAAACCTATTGTTGTTGTTTTTATGTTGGCCGGCTCAAATCTTCTTCTTTAATTTTCTTTTTTCTACTCGCTTTAAGTCAGATAGTACTTTCTCAAATTATGTTTTTTTATTTTTCATTATCACAATTAAAGTACATTGTTATTAAAACTATTTGTATCATTATAAATATATACATAGTTGTAGTTTTTTATTTACACATTAACCAATTTTATATTTAAAAAATACTTTAAACACAATTATATACTTTATTGATCTTATCATAGATAATATCAAATTTTATTCCGTTTATAATATTGATTTGTTATAATTTATTTTTTATATTGTATATTATTTAAAATAATATATATAGACAAACACATTAATTTGAAACAGAAATTATATTTTGGAAAGTTGCCAAAAACAGAATATCGACTTTATAATATCCATTATAGTTTAATTTATAAATCCAATAATTGAATTCCAATATATACACAATAGTTATTCAATAATTCACATTTTAAACGCGATAATATAAATATTATTGATTTCGTAGATCGAATAATTTCTCCAAAAATTTATTATATGCTGCGTGTTACCTTATATATTTAAAAACTTTGAAAAATATTATATATTTTACAAAGTTAGTTTTAATTTAGAGAAAAAACACTCCTCATCTATATAAAGGAAATGAAAGCATTAAAGTATAAATTAATTAATTAAACAAACTTCTACTGTCCTTACTGTAAGAAAATATATATTCGGAGGATTTGGCTCATCAGTAGTGAAACCTATCAACGGTTTCGCCAATTTAATCTACCAGAACGCTTCTTAGATTTCTAATACTGTATATATTATGCGTTTCTGTTTAGATTTGTTCGTGAGTGCTAAATTCATTGCAATTATATATATAAAATCATACTTATATATTTGGAGACAATTTTTTTATAAATAAATTTCGTGTTGATCAGTAATAAATTTATTATGTAAATACTTGTTTTCTCATATATTTCTATTAATTTATACTATATATTTCATATATATGCGTGTGTGGAAAATAAGAAAAATAGATAATGAGCGGTCAGTAAATGCCAATTTTTTTTTTAAATACATATGTATATATATATATAATTAACTTTTTTACGATTCAAGATGAAAAGTGAAAATATTTCAGTTATAAATATCCACGCTGAGCACGTATATTTATAAACATTTCTTGTAAGACACAATCCATGTTTTTAATTAAGCCAGTTGAAGAGCGATCATTGTTTGAAAGCTTACATTTTAAAATATAAATAAACTCATTGTGATAAATAAGTTTTGTATTTTTAAAAATGAATTAATTTTACAATTTCTATATTTCATAAATTGATATATTATTGATAATTAGTATAAATATGTGGTATATATATTATAAATAATTGCTACCACAGAGTGTGTTTAAGCTCACAGGTAAATAGGCGCTAACCGAAAGAAAATAAAAGTTCCTTTGTTTTAATATTAGTTTCTCTTTTATATTTTGTTCTCTCTCTTGTAAATCAATAAATATAATGTTTAATTAATAATTATTGGAATCAGTTTCATTGAAAATTCTAAACAAAATCAACAAAATAGTTATACATTAATCTATTTAATCAAAAATAAAGGATATCTTTAATTTTTCAACATCCTCTATAAAAATATTGCAACTAGATAATAAACCTTTAAAACAAAAAGTTACCATAACACACAGACACAACATATATATCAACTTTTTTTAACCTCTGTAACATTCTTTGTATTTATTTATGTAAAATTTTAATTATTCTCTTTGATTTTTCTTTATAGTTAGGTAGTCGTCAACACTGTACTTTCTTTTTTCCTATAATTTTGCATAAGTTACTTTTTTGTTTATATATTATGGTTAACCTTGTTGTTATACAATTAAATATTAAAAACACAAAGTATTATGATTATCCCTTATTTCTAAATATATATATAATATATAGAAAATTTTACAATCTCACTAAAGAATTTAATCGTTTAGTGTTTTTTAAACTATTTTTATAATAAACTCTCTGAAAAAAGCGTGTTCCTTTGTTCAAATATACAATACATGTTTCTAAAAATTTCTTCATTTTCTAATCTTTTAGAAAAGAAATTTATATATTTTTATATCATTTATTTTTATTAAAATAAAATCTAGATTTTTTAAGTAGATAGTGTGGTTAAAATGTAGATATATTTTACGCAATTTTTCAGTTGTCATGTTTTATTTTTATTTAGAAATAAACGTGTATTTGTGTAATCATAAAAATAAAATAAATTTGGTTTTGACTTGGTATCTTTCTAACAAGGGTTTTCTCTTTTAAACTACAAAAAAATGTTTATTAAAAAAGATGGTTCTACTCTAATTATAAAATGTTCATATATTACGATATAGGCTTTTAAAATTATTGATTTTCTGAGAAAAATATATTATTTCATATTTGCATTTAAATTGTTGAATTATGAGAGAAGCAATTAGAGAATCTCTCTGTGATTATTACTCTATTTTTTATCTTTTGTCACCATTATAATGCCTCTCAATTTGCATATGTATATTTTATAGTAGACTCCTCTCTATTTGCATATGTACATGTTATAGTTGACCCCACTCTATTTGCATATTTATTTGTTATAGTGTACCATAAACTAAATGTACCTGGATTTATTTGAAATAAACTTTCTCATTTATATGTAAATTTGAGATATAATAATTGAAATATCTTATTTATTTTTATAAATATATATTCAAAATAAATAGGTATATCCTGACCATTTAATTTAACTTTTTATATGGCAGTGCCATCTGGGGGTTGATGAACAAAATGCATTGTCCTAAAATATATTTGAAGAGAAAGGTTCATTTTTGGTACATAGATATCAACTATCCCAACTTTATTTAATATCCGATAAAAAATCATATTTAAAGTTCAATTAATTTTGTAAATATATTCTAAACTTTCTACAAAATCTGGATCTCTAATGTTTTCATGCGTTGAATAATGTAAATAACTTATGTAAATAAACTTTTCTCCTTGTTTGGCGCAAGTATCCCTTGCGGGATATAGCGCTTTGGAAATAAAATAATTGATAATTGATAACTTTATTTAATATAATATATATATATATATATATATATATATATATATATATATATATATATATATATATATATATATAAATAAAATAGGCATATATCCTGACTTCTCACATGAACACTTTAGTTGGCAGAGAGCGTCATCTAGTGGAATAAAAATCAACTAAACTTTGATTTAGATTTATTACATAATATTTAGCCAACACATTTCTTGTTATACCAATAAAAAGCTAACAAGGTCGCCTTTCAAGCTGTTTGCCCTCGTTAGCATGATGCATTTGTATCAAAATAACCAAATAGGTGTAATAGGTTTCCCAAAAGTCAATAAATATGCTATATAGGCTTCAATATGTTGTTTTATAAACATAAAGGAAAGTGTTTCTATTGAAGAATAGAAGGTTCCTGTGTAGGTAACATGATGTCTTCAGTTTAAAGATCGACAGACGCCAGTCCCAAGGGTAATATGGGATCTTCGATAAATCAATATATTGGGAATACTATTAGCGCACTGTTACTAGGCTCGATCTGTTAGCGCGTCTTAACTATTACTACTTTACCTTACTACTATTCTTTATACACATAATGTTACACAAGGTTGTATCTTAATAAGGTCCTTATCGTGTGTTTACATTTATTAATTAGATTTAACGAACGAGTTTCCATTCATAACGACAAAGCGCAATTTTTAATATCTTTCATTATAGTTCTGTGCTGCCTGGAGTATAAGAGTTCCATGTTTCCTTTCTGTGGTTAATCTGTATAAGAGGTAGTACATATCAATATTTAAATATCCATCAATGCTTTTCTGCGAACAATTCATACAAAGTGAAAAATAATACTAAAGTGAAATTGTACTGGGATAAGGTGGTTAAATTAACAAAAAAAAAAGGCATCTCAATTTGACGGCACTAATGCGAATTTATAGATATCCTAAAAAAAAAGAAAAACAGGTTTTTAGGTAAAAAAAAAACTTTCTGATACATATTATCGATATATTCAAATAAAATTTCAATAAAATTCAAAACTTCCACTTAAACTTTGAATAGATTGTGTTCCACAATTAATCAATTTGTTATCACGTATAAAAAGTTTGTATTGAATATTGTGGTGATCAAACTTATGGCAACTCATCCATTATTCATTTAGAATCTTACGTTATATTGATTCTGTTCAAAGTATATTGATTGTGCCATGTATTTACGTCAATCAATTCACATCTCTATGGGATACCTTTTATAAACACCTATATCAAACAAGATATTTGCAAAATAAAATGATTTCAAAAAAATATATATTTTTTTCGTTGAAAAGAAACACATGTTGTATAATTTTCAAATGTCGTTTTACAATCACAATCCGCATTATATTATATTGTATTATAAATTATTTTATGTATTGTTTACGAACTGAAAAATATGTCCAGGGTAGCCTAGTGGACATGGCATCTGCCCGTTAAGCGGAACACTGTGGGTTCAATTCCCATCCCTGGACACTTTTATTTTTTCGTTTATCATTACTCTTCACAATTCATCCTTTCATACCTCATCCCTAAGGTTGGAAATAATCGTTATTTCTCCTTCAAATAAATTTTGATTTTTTAGTTGAAAAGAAACACATGCGGAATAATTTTCAAATGTCGTGTTACAATCACAAGCCGCATTATATTATATTGTATTATAAAAATATATAATTAAAATCAACTAGTTCTTCATATTAAAGATACTTCGGCTAGAAAATCTTTGATATAATAAAAATATTAACTGGGCGAAGTATCTTTAATTATAAGAAATATGAATGCCGGCCAGGCAGCTTCTATCTTTACGTTAAAATGAATTAGCTAATTATATATTCGTCAAAATATGTCCTTTACTTTTTTTTATTATCACACTAGCAATAAGACAATATGGAAATTTTGTTTACACTTGGTTATCTCGTGTGTCTTCGATAAAGGTCACTGAAATATCTTTCAGAGTTATTGTCTAAATCCCGATATATATGCTAAAAGGTCCAATTCCATAAGTTTTGTCCATGAGTGTATCTTTAAAGGTTATTGTCTGAATCCTGATATACATTGTGAAAGGTACAACTTCCTTATGTTTTGTCCATGAGTGTATCTTTCAGAGTTATTGTCCGAATCTCGATATACATGCTGAAAGGTAAAAGGTCCTTAAGTTTTGTTCATGAGTGTATCTTTCAGAATTATTGTCTGAATCCCGATATACATGCTGAAAGGTACAACTTCCATAAGTCTGTCCATGAGTCTATCTTTCAGAGTTATTGTCTGAATCCCGATATATATGCTGGAAGGTAAAACCTTCTTAAGTTTAGTCCATGAGTGTATCTTTCGGAGTTATTGTCTGAACTCAATATACATGTTAAAAAGTACAAGTTCCATAAGTTAGGTCCTTGAGTGTATATGAATTCTTGCTAAATATTATTAGAACACGCCAATATACATTTTTAAACTATTTTATTCATTAAAATACCTCATATTCATCCCGAATATTCAAATATACCCTAATAATATATATTCTTCGTGAATATAGAAGCTACCTGGCCGGCATTCACATTTCTTCAAAAACTAGACACTTCGTCCAATAAAGTTTCATTTTCTCAACGTTTAAGCAAAAATATTTTGTCTTCGTCAGTATTAATAAAGCATTTGGTAAGGTGTTAAATATTATTATCATATTATAAAGATAGAGGCTGCCTGGCCTGTATTCATATTAAAAAAAAAAACAAATTTTAATGCCTTGCTAAAAGGTTTATTTATTTCCCTTAAAGAAAACAAAAGGAATTTGTTGAAACGTTGAGAAAATAGAACTTCAACTAGGCGAAGTGTCTATTTTTGAAGTAATATATTTTTGTAAAATGTAATAATAAAACTCGAAAATTAGTATCTCTTTTTGAAGTGAATTTCAGAATCTTATAAACAACATTCAATTATGGTAGAAGTTTGATTTATTTGTGAAAAGAAACATTCGCGTTATAATGTCTTCATTCTTCACAATAGTCTATATAAACGAGTATCAACCTTTGGACTTATTACCCTTTCTTGTACATCAATTGAGAATGTGTATGGATGAATTACTTCTTAGACATCATTATGTGTCCCCGCATGATCAATCACTCGCCCCTCAACATAGAGATTCTACTGGAGCATTCTTCCCATTCTGCCATTGAGGTAAATCATTCTACACACATGGATGACGGCTTTATTTGGTTCCCGGCAGCTCTCTTTGACTTCTTTTCCCACAGTACCTTCTTAGCTTCAGGAACATTGAATCATCACATCACTCTAGCTTCTCATCCTTTCAACAAGAATCGATATAGGAGTGCTATAAACCTTCGATATTTCGACAGTAACGATCCATGATCGAATCCCGCGTTGAACATTCATTTTTTCGGAAATGATAATTGATTGAATTGACTCCGATTCTTTGCTTGGAATTTCAACCTGATAAGTGAATGGAATTATCATCTGTAGACATATGATGGCGTTCACATACACACTTGGCGTTTAAACAGTCTTTATCTACTTGTTATGATTATAATTTATTTCTTCAAATACCCCTGACCCTTTGCCCGAAAGTTTAACCTGTCAAGTCAGTGAAATTAATCAAACTGGCCTTTGGCACGCTTGTAAGTGTAAATGTTGAACTATTTCTACATGTGTGTATATATGATGCACTTAGAGTTAAAACAGTCTCTAACTACCTATTATGATTATTATTTATTTCTTCAAATGCCCCTGACTCTTTTCTTTAAGTTAAACCTGAAAAGTAAGTGTAAGTAATCAAACTGGGTTTTTAGTGCTTGTAAGTGAGAAAGTTGGACAGCTTTTTACATCTGTAGAAAATTATGCAATTGGTGTTAAAAGCAGCCTCTAACTACTTATTATGATCATCATTTATTTCTTCAAATGCCCCTGACTCTTTGCCTGAAAGTTCAGCCTGGTAAGTAAGTGCAAGTAATTAAACTGGACTCCGGGACGTTTGTAAGTGTAAAGGTTGAACTGCTTTCTATATATGTAAACATATGATGCACTTAGAGTTAGGACAGTCTTTAAAAACACACATTATGATTATCATTTATTACTTCAAATACCCCTAACTCTTTTCCCGAAGGTTTAACCTGTCAGGTCAGTGAAATTAATCAAACTGGGCTTTAGCACGCTTGTAAATATGAAAATTGAATTAATTTATACATGTGTGTATATATGATGCACTTAAAGTTAGAGCAACCTCTACCTATTTTGATCATCATTTATTTTTTCAAATACCCCTGACTCTTTGCCTGAAAGTTCAACCTGTCAAGTCAGTTAAATTAATCAAAATGGACTTTAGCACGTTTGTAAGTATAAATGTTGAACTATTTCTACATGTGCAGCTATATGATGCACTTAGAGGTAAAGCAGTCTCTAACTATTTATTATGATTATCATTTATTTCTTCCAATGCCCATGACTCTTTCCCTAAAGGTTCAACCTCACAAGACAGTGAAAGTAATCAAACTGGGCTTTACCACGCTTTTAAATGTAAAGTTGAACTGTGTGTGTGTGTGTGTGCTTTATACATGTGTAGACATATGATGCACCTTGATTGAAAACAGTCTCTAATTACCTTTATAATTATCATGGGCTGTACCATATGTACTTAGGATGTGTAATCTCTTTAACAACAATAATTATGAATTCTGATTCATACTCATTCAGAGAACCGTTTTTTTTTTAAGAATGAAACGAATTTTTATCTCATCAAAATAAATGTAATTGTAGAAAAAGTACATTTTCGTAAGTTTGAGGTTACATGCATAGACAAACTAAAGAAAATTCTCTCATTTAACATGTATATCGGGATTCAGACAATAACTCTGAAAGATACACTCACCGACAAAATTAAGAGAATGTACCTTTTAGCATGTATATCGGGATCCATACAGTAACTCTGAAATATATTTGATAGACCGTGACCTTTATTGAAGAGACACGAGATAACCATTTGTGAACCAAATTGCTTTTATCTTCTTAAAATAAAAAGACAATCCCCAGCGACATCAAAGACTTTCCACTTACTTAAGTTTTGTCCATTAGTGTAAATTATACAAATAAATCGCATCAACAATTCCTCATATTTATTTCATCGCTTAGAATACCCGCTAACTTCCTATTCAACAAAACTAAATAGCTTAATTAATATTTTCCTCAGAAATAAATAACCAACTTAGCGCCAACTATTGATGAAAATTCGAAATAAATTCCGGTCCCAAGCCCGGATGAAAAAGGAGGAGCAGTATCAAGCTCGCTAATAAACCTGGGTTCAGCTGGCCCGGCTGATAGTACCCTTGTACGGTCTCCTGATCCAGAGATAGAGGATGAGTCCGTACTCCATGTTAGGAGCGGCTGCACGTGGCGTCTGTTCCTCATGTCGGAGGCGGCCATTTCTTTTGGGGCTAAGTCGGCCTTCTACTGAGTAGTGCTTCCAGTCTCAATGACAAAGGCAGACGCATTCTACTTCACCCAGTCATTATGGTTGTCAAACAGACAACATCAAGGGTCACAACTTGATACCCTAATATGATTGAGGGGGAGATAAGAAAGAAGAAGAAGAGAAATAAATTTTAACACTACTTTTTCAACCAAATAAAATTCAGAGTTGTTACTGTAAATATCATTCTGCAATACGATTTATTTTGAAGAGAAAGGATATTTTTAATCAATGTTGAACTCTACAAGCGGTTTTATCATTTTAATTTCTAGAATGCCTTACATTTTTATTAGACTGAATTTCTTATATATTACAAACATGCATTTACATGCTTACATTGCATTTGTGTTACTGAGTATAGCCTTAAAGTACTGAGTATAGCCTTAAGGTACTGAGTATATCCTTGACTTAAGGTACTGAGTATAGCCTTAAAGTACTGAGTATAGCCTTTAAACGCTCATTTACTGTGTACATATAAAAGCTATTTCAGGTTTTATAAAAATGTTAGTTTAATATAATAGTAGAACGGAATTGTAATTAAAAAGTGTTGAAACCGCTGGAAGGGTTAATTACTGATGATTCATCCACTCCCTCCATTTATTTCATTGAAATTCAGGGTATTTTACTTTGGTAACCTAATAAAAAATTAATCCAATCATATATTTATTTTCCTTTTTATTTATCCTCAGAGATGTCAATTAGCATAGACAATACTAAACCTATGCAAAAATCTGCATATCAAATATCTCAGAAATATCTGCAATTGTCAATTTCAACAGAAACTTTTCAAATTATTTATATAAGAGTTTCACTATTGTTCGTTAGTACCTATATGATGTATCGTAAAGATAGAGGCTGCCTGGCCGGCATTCATATTTCTTCAAATAAAAGACACTTCGGCCAGTGAATATTTTTATTGTCTCGACGTTTCGACAAAATTCTTTTGTCCTCGTCAGGAGCGAACAAAAATTAAAACATTAGGTAAAGCGTTAGAAATTATTCTAAGGCTGCAAGGGCGTTCTCACGCGATATTCGAAATTTTGTACAACATTTAAAGCACGAGTCAAAAACAAATATTTAACTCACAAAAGACTATGATCTTTTAAATAAATTATTTAAATATTTATAATGAGAAATTATAAAACAAAAATAAATATAAAAAATCAAATAATATTTACAAAGATTTTACAATAGTATAAATAAATATATTTCTATTATGTACAATTTATACCTACCATTTTAGCTAATCTTTAAATTTAAAAACGAATTGTACTGTTGCGGAATATCTTCAAATATATTTATAGACCTTTTCCCCACATTTCCCGTGATACCCATCCCTCTAAAAATAATCTTTCTTTGTTAATTTTATATTCCTATGAAATATCTCAATATCATTCCAATCTGTCCTATGTCCTGAATATAATGCATGTTCCCCAATTTTGCTTAACGCCCTTCTCCCCATTAAACCCTGTTGGTGTTCTTTAATCCTGATCTCTAAATTACGGCCAGTTTCTCCTACATATATTTTGTCACATTCTGTGCATTTAATCCCAAAAATCACATTATCTGGTTTTGTTATGTTAATTCTATATGATGTAATTAAAGTTAAGTTCCTGGTGAAGGTGTTTAGCAATTCTATTGCAGAGAGAGAGAGAGAGAGATTCAGCGATTCTATTATTATTTAATGAGTCTATTGAGATAATAGAATGAATCTACTTAGAATTTCTGATTATCTACATTGAGAATTCCCTTACCAAATATCTTCTATTATATTGTGGCGAAGAAATAATTAATATTTTATACACCCATCCCCCGATTTACACGGTAGATACGTTCCTGAGAAAAGCGTGTAAATCGGGGGATAGGCGTACACAGAAATAAAAATAAAATGCATTGACAGGTTAAAATATGTAGTCAGCACATAAGCTCGGGATTCCTCGTGAGATGTGTACACAGCGCATGTGTTCAATCACAGTAGCATTTAGTATAGTGCGATAAAAAAAAACTATTTAGAAAACCGTGTAAAAGCGAAAACGTGTAAAACAAGTACCGTGTAAATCGGGGGATAGGTGTAATTTAATTTAATTAATTTAATTATTCAATGAAATATTCAACAGATTATATAAATATATATTACTCTGTTTATGTAAAATAATCATCAAATATTACTTTGCTTGCTTGGTCGATATTCTCTAGATGTAAATAGTTTTTTTCTTTTTTATAATTGTCGACTTGTCGTGCTGACGCCATCAATAAATACGCTTACATCTTACAAGATATACAAACTTAATTTCTATGCTACACTATTCTGAACAAGCAAAAAACAAAGGTAGCTATATATAGATTGAATATAGCCTCTATTGAACTCATGTTTCCTTTTAGATTTTCTATTCTGTTTGAAAAAAATAATATTTTAGTTTTAATTTTGTTTTTAGATTTGTTTATTAAATTAAGCTGCTAAAATGTATTTAGTCGCGAGAGTATCTCAATCTGGGATATTGCGTCTGATATGAAAATCAAATAAAAAATCTTAAATTAGTATAGAATTAATATAAAATAATGATATTTCATTATCTTTATGACACTGTTAAAGCTTTGAGGTGATGCTTACTTTACAGTTAGGGAAAACTTATAAACCGATTTCAAATCAGAATAGCAATAACGTAAAATTATGTTGTGAAATTTAATTTGCTGGTTGGGCGGAATTTTAAGATAATAATCATAGAAACAAAATTTAAAGACGTTTTATACTTTGAGGCGCCTCCTATCATCTGTTATTTTTTAGGAAGACAGAGGCAATTCTGTTAACACTTGGTTATCTCGTGTGTCTTCAATAAAGGTTACTGTGTAAAAAAGAAAGTAAGATTGTTTTTACTGAATTTAGTTTGTTCAAAAATATATAGAGCCCTATAAACCGTTCTTTAGTTATTCTTCTTTCTAAGGTTTGATTAATCACTGTTACCTCACTCATGGGGCAGTTTCTTGATTTAAAGCTAGGATTAAAGAACATATATTCCCTTGAAGAGAAGGGGACAATGCTTCATTGTAACAATGGTAACATTGGTAACTCAAAAACAGTTTTCATATAAGTAGATGCATATTCCTCTTTTTTAAATATTATATATTGAACGCGCGGTAGCTTTTCTAGATAGCTGAAGTAGTTGTGGTGAATAGTGTACCAGTTTCGAAAACAATTAATTCTGGCTAAAATCAGAATGGTTATAACCTTAAATTATGAAAAGTAAAATCATAGTGGTATCTTGGTTCGGATTTATGAAGAGATCAATCGTCAACAATATTTTTATATAAATAGATGATTGAGCGAATTAATGTCTTCAATCTCAGGGTAATATCAATCGCGTTATACTGTTAAAATTGAAAATGGAATAGGATATTTTAAAAAAGGATTGTATTTTTAAAGGAATGGTTAAAGAACTCACCCAGGAGACATCATCAAAAAGCTTGATATCCTAATATGATTGAGTGGAGATAATAAAGAAGAAGAAGATTGTCACCATTCTCAAGGTCATTGTCATACTATACTTTGAGAATGGAATAGGATATTTTAAAAAAGGATTGTATGTTCAAAGGAATAGTTGAAGAACTCACCAACGATCTGAAGTTGTACAGCTGAATATCGTGTCCTGGCTTTACGATAATCCGCACGACACCGATAGAGTCCAGCGTCTCTTTCCATCGCTGGGTCCAATGTAAGGACCGCTGGGGATCGACGGACATCTAGACGTGCCCTGGAGTCACGGGCCGCATGCCTGGCTTGGGTCAATCCACCTTGTCTGGCATCTAGACTGTAGATGGGTGTCGTTCCTTCATCCTTGTACCATAGCACGAGGGCTACGGCGTCGTTACCCGAACTGCTCACGTCGCACGGTAGGGAAACAGCTTCCCCGGCAACACCGACAACTTGGGCTGCCCCGGCTCCAGCAGCAAGTTCGTTATCCGGAGGTTCTACCAGAGACACACATCGCTAAGGTTAGTCACCTTGAAGGCAAATAAATGACACAGCTTTGATAGGAATCTTTAAAATATACCTATTCTATTATTACAGATAGAAGTTTTATCGTAAGACTATTGGTCTATAAAAATAAAAGCAAAATTCTCCCATCAAATTAGACACCAAAACTAGACGCCATCCAGGGCTCGGCAAACTGCGATCCACATTCGGTTCTTTGGATGAAAATCTGCATCTCTTTACATCTCAATATTTATTTATGCCAAAATATACTATTTATTGTTGGCAATATGAAAATGTTGTGGCTCTTAAAAAAATTGTTTCTTTTTTTTTTTTTTAATTTTTGACTTTTCCGACCCTTGGTCTAGTCAAACTAGCGAATTTGGGTCGGTGACAAAGCAACAACACCTGATAGGATAAATTGAAAGTGTCTACATGATAAACATAGTTTCAGACTAATGAATTTTGTCAGTCTAGGGTTGGATTTGATTTCATTAGGCTTTTTCTTTTTCACAAAGGATCAAATTGAATCGTTAGAATTTTCCAAAGAGTTGTTAAACTGGTAAAGTGGCTCGACATTTTTTAGACAATTGACAATTAAAATAATTTTATTGACATCTTGTCAATACATGCAAAAGTGTACACAGTCTGTACTATTGCACTAGTGGCTATAGACGGTGAATAGAATGAGGATAGGTTTTAGCGTATATTTTGAAGGAACAGGGAATCAAAATACATTATTTTCTCCTAATAATATTCTTTATTTGAAGTTGGATGGATGATTTCTATCTATCTGAGAAAAACTGCCATAATAGAGAGTTGTATATGATTTTTAGCTAACTTTTCATGGAGAAAAGGAAAAATAAAACATAAAAAAAGGAGAGAAGCGAAAATAAAAAGGAAAGCATGGTATTCAACATAACAATACAAATTAACTATGTAAGTAAATTGTTCTGTAATTTTAGTTCTAAGAGATTACCTTGTTCTCCAACGCTTAATAAAAGTTAAACAATTCTATCGCTATATATTATATACGTATATATAAAAGATAACATCAAATCAATATGTTTAACAAATATAGTATAAAAAGCAATATAGAATCCATGTTAATAATAAAAAAGAATATTCACCAAAAATTCCCTTTTTTATCTCTAGGATTAAAATTCCTTAAAAAAATAGCGTCAATTTCCATATGAAAAATGTAGTGCAATATGGCATCAAAAGATAATTTCGTTATCTAAGAAGATAAGCGAATAAAAGAATACAAATATTCTCTCCAAAATATATTCAAATAACACTAGCCATAAATTTTCAAATTTATCCAACCATGGTTTTATATAAAGGTAAAATATTGTGATTTTCGTTTGGTCAAATGAAAATATATATCTGAATAAAATAAAAAGAACAGATTGGAATAAAAAAAAAGTCATCAAAATGGAACAGAAGAAGTAAATAATCTTATTTCCTATTGATCTTGAAGAGTTGATTTAATAATACAAATGGAGTTTGAGATTTTGCCAAATTGTTCTCCAGAGCCATCTAAATTAGGGGATGTCTTTTTTTCTTTTTAACTTAATTAGCAAACATAATGCAAATTATGATTCTTTATACCTCAAACCTAATAGAAAATTTTGACTTTTTTTTAATATAAGTAAATTAAATTTGAGATAGGTAAGGTAATTTTTCAAATATTCACTGACTAATTTCGTTTGATGGATTTAAAAAATATATATTTTTGACCATTGACTCTCTTATTTCATTGAATTTTCAAATTACCTTCATTAGTAAATGTTGAGTTTCTTTTTTATTTAATTATTTAAATTGAATAAGATATTTAGTGAGGTTTCCCATATGATAGATATATAAATATAAAACCAAGATAACCCTAGTTTCTCCTTGAGGTTATCTCATATTGGAGATGTTAATATAATTTAATTCTACATTCAAGGACAAAACTTAAGGAAGTTCTACCTTTTAGCATGTATATCGGGATTCAGACAATAACTCTGAATGATGCACTCAAGGTCAAAACTTAAGGAAGTTGTACCTTTTAGCATGTATATCGGGATTAAGACAATAACTCTGAAAGATGCACTCATGGACAAAACTTAAGGAAGTTCTACCTTTTAGCATGTATATCGGGATTCAGACAATAACTCTGAATGATGCACTCAAGGTCAAAACTTAAGGAAGTTGTACCTTTTAGCATGTATATCGGGATTAAGACAATAACTCTGAAAGATGCACTCATGGACAAAACTTAAGGAAGTTCTACCTTTTAGCATGTATATCGGGATTCAGACAATAACTCTGAAAGATACACTCATGGACAAAACTTAAGAAAGTTGTACCTTTTAGCATGTATATCGGGATTAAGACAATAACTCTGAAAGATGCACTCATGGACAAAACTTGAGGAAGTTGTACCTTTTAGCATGTATATCGGGATTCAGACAATAACTCTGAAAGATGCACTCAAGGACAAAACTTAAGGAAGTTGTACCTTTAAGCACGTATAACGGGATTCAGACAATAATTCTGAGAGATATACTCATGGACAAAACTTAAGGAAGTTGTACCTTTGATCATGTATATATGGATTCAGATAATAACTCTCAAAGCTATTACAGTGAACATTATTCTAAATACAAGAAAAAACCTAAGTTTGAACAAAATTGACTCTATCTCTTTCGAAAAACAGACGAATGGAGATATCAAATGCTTTATGTTTCATCCCTAAATGCTAGTTTCAAAGTTGCAAGGTCGTTTTACAATAAAAGCTGCCCATTCTGCAAAGTTAAACATATAAATATTTGAAAAGGAAAAATATCCTCATTTCATAACATATACAAAATGTAATACATACATAATTACTTATGATCAATTATTTATTTTTCTTATAAACTTGATGCCTAATCTCTTTCCAGATTGTCATGGAATATAAAGAATCAATACAAAAAATAGCGTTACAATTATTTATGATTTTCGCCAAAAGATGTCCCTATATTGATGATATTAGAAATGTGTAATGAATAAAAACACGAATTTCAGTATTTAAAGTCTTGCAAACATACAAAACAAAGAATATATAAGAAGATAAATATTAAATTAGGTATGCTGCATTAGCACGACATCTGTTATGAAAATTCGAAACTATTATAGACGTTAAGATGGAAATTTTACCGGGAGGAAATTGATCTAAAGAGACATGGGTCGCCTCTCCCATCAAAATAGACGTCTAAAACCAGACGCCATCTATAGACCGTCGCCGCAACTAGCGGCCTCAGGTCGGTGACAAAGCCACAACACCAGCTTTGGCAAACTGAAAAGCGTCCACCTAGAGACCATGGTTTCGGGCTAATGGTCCTCGTCAGTCTAGGGCGGACTAGGGCCGCTAGTTGCGGCGACGGTCAATAGATGGCGTCTGGTTTTAGACGTCTATTTTGACGAGAGAGGCGACCCTTGTCTCTTATTATAAGACGTGTATGATTATTTTTAAGTAAGGGACATTAGAAATCGTTTAATTTTCAAAAGAATCATACGCGTTTATAATAGTTTGGAATAAAATTAGGTATGCAACTAAATATATTCGTTTGAAGGTCATCAGGTTATGGGAAAAATATAATCAAGGATGATCGTCTGTATTTAAAATGGTAAAAAACACATCACTCTGTGAATATTCTAATTAATGAGAAGATGGTAATTAAGTCAAGCTGACGCAAGGTAATTATGATCAGGATCTGTTGACATTTTTTGTCATTTTGAATTCTGATGATGTCTTTCTTCAGAAGTGTCATTATATACAAATCAATTGCTGTCTCATCATCGCAACTAATTCTTTAATTATAAGAAGTTTGGTTTAGAATCGTCAACGGGTTTCCAACGACACCATGCATTTCGCTATAAACGAATTACTGGTATATAAGAAAAACTGAAAAACTATAAATTATTTTCAGTTTTTCTTATATATCAGTATGCAACATGCTTTGTATTTATTTATATAATAAATTTAATTATTCAATGATATTTCTTTATAGTTAGGCAGTCGGCAACACTGTACTTTATTTCTTTTTATCTATGAATTACTGATATATAAGAAGAATTGAAATATTAAAATTGTATTTGTAAGTTTTTCTTATATATCAGTATGCAACATGCTTAGTGTTTTTTATATAAAATATTCAATTATTCTATGATTTTTCTTTATAGTTAGGCAATCGGCTATACACTGAACTTTCTTTCTTTTTATCTATGAATTTCTGATATATATAAGAAAAACTGAAAAATGAAAACTATTTTTCAGTTTTTCCTATATATCAGAATATAAAATGTTCTTTATTTATTTATGTGAAATATATAATTATTCTTTGATTTTTTTCATAGCAGTCGGCAACACTCTACTTTATTTGTAATTTTGCATAAATTTTGTTTATATATAATGGTTAAACTTGTTGTAATATAATTAAATATATATTAAATAGGATATATGTAAATATGTAATATATGTAATTCAAATAAAATTGAACCAATAAAATAAATTGCAAACTAAAATATCTAACTCTATAACACTCACAAACTATTTAATAAGATTTAAATTTCTAAATAAAATACAAAACGCCTTCAATTATAACGTCAAATAATATTAAATCGAAATTTAACACAATTAAAACTACTAAAATAATAGTTTTATTACGACAAGGTACTAGTAAAAGAATAGTTAGCGTGAAACCTCTTTTAATAAATGACTTCCATTTTTTTTTATCTACGTTGCCATTATTAATTATAAAAGACAGATAGAAAGGAACCAAAAGATTATTAGAGATAGCTAATATGATCATTTTGTGATAGATTAGATGAAAGGCTTATACGGAATGCTAAGTTGTCTCAACTCTTTGTTTCCAAACTTCTATCATTAGTATGGTATAACCAATAAATTATACCCATCAAAACCTTAAGTCACCATCTCTATCCTTTATATTCTCTATTTTCTATTGTATAGACGATTATAATGATATTTGTAGTAATCCCTATCTAATATATAGATATATTTATTAATAACATACGATATAGAATGATATTTATTTCGATTGTTTAATATCAATAAAATTTATCTTTATATAGTTATAATATAATTTAATCTAGTTTTTATTCATTTTGTTATTATTAGTGTTTTAATTTTTAATATATAATATATTAATTTTTGATTGAATTTTACTTTATTTTATAATTTAAATAATTTAAACATTATATAACAAACGATATATAATAAAAAATTTCTTTTGACTGTTTAATATGAATAAAATATATCTTTATATAGTTATAATATAAATAAATATAGTTTTTATTCAATTTGTATTTAGACACATGAACCTTTCTACATATAAAAAGTCCATGTGTCTAAATTAAAATGAAAAATGTCTAAATATAAATTAAAACTGTCTAATTAAAAGTTAAAACCTATATATGTAATACAACAAAGATATAATTTATAGTAAATATTTTTTTTAAATATGAAAGCCTAGATACCTGGAATCATTTACATTATTGTTATCAGTTGATTTGTTTATCTACCTTTATAATTGCCTTATTCTGTCTGTCTGTATGTCTGAAGCTCACGGATAGAATGCGCGCCCATTGGCTGCCAGCGAACACGTGGCCTCCCTGCCCCCCTCTAGACAACCCTGTTATCAGCTGGGCGATACATACACCTGTCTATAGCGGCCACTCTAGACAACCCTGTTATCAGCTGTGTGATACATCCACCTGTCTATACAGACCACCCTGTCTATAGCGGTCACTTTAGGCAACCCTGTTATCAGCAGTGTGATACATACACCTGTCTATACAGACCACCCTGTCTATAGCGACAACTCTAGACAACCCTGTTATCAGCTGTGTGATACATCCACCTGTCTACACAGACCACCCTGTCTATAGCGGTCACTTTAGGCAACCCTGTTATCAGCTGTGTGATACATCCATCTGAATATATAGACCACCCTGTATATAGCGGCCATTCTAGATAACCCTGTTATCAGCTGTGTGATACATACACCTGTCTATAGCGGCCACCCTAGACAACCCTGTTATGATCAGTGTGTTACATTCACCTGTCTATACAGACCACTCTGTCTATAGCGTTCACTTTAGGCAACCCTGTTATCAGCAGTGTGATATATACACCTGTCTATACAGACCACCCTGTCTATAGCGACCACTCTAGACAACCCTGTTATCAGCTGCCTGTCTATACAGACCACCCTGTCTATAGCGGTCACTTTAGGCAACCCTGTTATCATCAGTGTGATACATTCACCTGTCTATACAGACCACTCTGTCTATAGCGGTCACCTTAGGCAACCCTGTTTTCAGCAGTGTGATACATCCACCTGTCTATACAGACCACCCTGTCTATAGCGACCACTCTAGACAACCCTGTTATCAGCTGTGTGATACATCCACCTGTCTATACAGACCACCCTGTCTATAGCGACCACTCTAGACAACCCTGTTATCAGCTGTGTGATACATCCACCTGTCTATACAGACCACCCTGTCTATAGCGACCACTCTAGACAACCCTGTTATCAGCTGTGTGATACATCCACCTGTCTATACAGACCACCCTGTCAATAGCGACCACCCAATACAACGTTTTTAAAATATATTCGCACTCGGGTAATCCCCGGGCGTTGCCCGGGCCATTCGTCTAGTCAATAATAATTTATATTTTGTTTAGATATAATAATATAGACAAATATCATATTTAATATATATATATATGAATATACCTCTTAATCTCATACTACAGTTTATATATATTTTTGATCCTTTTTTATTTATAAAGAATTATAATATATTTATCTATTATAATATATTCAGAAAACATGATAAATAGCGCCTTATTTTATTTTGTAATGATGATAAATAAACTTTATTTTAAAGCAGACGATAACTTCAATAAATGTTCGATTTATAATGGCAGAGATTTTCAATGAAGCGACTATGGCATCGAACACAGCTCTAAGTAGTTAAGATTACAGAGGACAAGAATACATTTTTAAAACACCCATATGAAATATTAAGTAGTATAAAGTTGTTTCCATGTTCCCCAAACTTTTTACATTCTTTCTTCTATCTATAGTAGATATTTTTTTAAAAAAGAAAATAAATCATAGTTTCAGCAAAACTGTAACATATCTGTTCAATAATATACTGGTCAAATATGATTAATCGAAATTCAATATGATTTTTTTTATAATAATAGCTAATTTAGTTTTAATACTTCCATGTATTAGTTTTATCATGATGGATAAGGTTTTTATTACCTATAATTAGAGTAAAGAAAATTCCTTTCAAAGATATATATTTAGTAAAATGTTTAAACATATAAGAAAATAAAGATCATTTTAAAAGAAAAATATTTGTTTTTAAAATGTAAAATATACATAAATCAATTAATTAAATTATAGAGGTTGAAATATATCTAAATTTAAACATTTTTGTGGAATATATATATATTTTTTAAATAGAGCAATCCTTAAATAAATATTCAAATAAAAAGGCATAAATTGAATCAAAATATCATTCATTTTGCCAATATTTCAGTTAGCTGAACGCCTGTGGCGCTGAGTTTGTTGTTTTCACACATTAATATATTATAATACCTTGATAAAGTTTGGCGTTCAGCCAACTGAAAAATTGGTAAAATAAATGATATTTTGAAATAATATATGCCTTTTTAATTAAATATTTGTTTATATACGGACTAATGGACAAACCTAAAGGAGGTTGGACCTTTAACATATATAACGGGATTCAGACAATAACTCTGAGAGATATTAGATACATAGCGATCTTTATTGAAGACACGAGATAATCAAGTCTGAACAAAATTACCTCTGTCTCATTTAGAAAAAAGACCATCAAAGACTCTTCACTTCCATAAGTTTTGTTCATGACTGTATATAATGATTTTTTTAAATATCCCACATCTTTATAAAAAGGTATAGAAAGGAAATCAGACTATTCTTTCTGTAAATGGACCTATGCTATTCTTCAAGGGTAATAAGACGATATAAATAAATAAATAGTATGTGACATTTATAGGTAAAAGTATTGTTACCATCTCAGACAACGTCGCATACTATTTATTTATTTATTTGGTCTTATTTATCTTGTAGTTCTAATCAATAAACAAAATTATACCTTAAAATTGTACGATTCTTCAATATAGATTGAAACTTTGAAATCCTGATAGTTTCACATAAAATATTTTATACAATAAAAAACTGAATGTAAAAATAAATTAAAAATAAAAAAGGCATATCCTGACCAGGAGCACATGTGCTTTTCAGAAGGCAGAGCGCCATCTGGTGGAACAGAAATCAGCTAAACATTGATTTAGCCTGTTTCTGTTCCACCAGATGGCGCTCTGCCTTTAGAAAAGCACATGTGCTCCTGGTCAGGATATGTCTTTTCTATTTTTAATATCAACACCTGACCCACTTATTTATTTTTTTCTGTTGTTTTTTTTTTTTTCAAAATGAATTTAGTTATAGCGAACTGGTAGATTAAATTGGCTAAATTATTTGGAAGATTTATTTTCACTATTCATGAGCTAATTTATGCCAATTATCTTTCTTCCGTTCACTAATTGTAGAAATTCATTCTTTTTTAAGAAGAGATTAATATCTTCTGATATATATTTCTATCCTTTACCTAAATATATGTTATGAATAATTTGTTTGTTGTTAGATAAAGGGTTGATAAGACAAAGGATCGATAAGATAAAGGGTTAAAGGTGCAGTCGTGATAAAAAAAAAGATAATTATTTACCATAAAGTATCTTTTATTTTCAATTACTTGAGGAAATATTACACATTAGTTATTTTCACAATTATATAGAATCTATAAAGTTAATCCTATATTATGATTCAAAAAGATAGATATGTTAACTACGCATATTTACAACAAAACTGGAAGTTATTCTAAAAACGATGATAACCAAAAAGTAGAAATATCAATGAATAAAAATAAAATATATATATTTTTTAAAATATAGAAATATTTAAGTTTTTAGATTATAATATATATATATATGTGGCTATGTGTATTATTTACATTAGCGAATATGTAATTATGTAAATTTTAAATCTATTTTGAACCTTCTCTATGTATTGCCGATATTTTGTTATCTATGCTTGAATATTTAGTATATTTCTGTATACAGTCTACAAGAATAATATTACATACGGCGTTCAACAAACATTAGCCTAAAACGGATTCCTACTGATATGATATTAGATGACATAACACCTAACGTAACCTAATAAATAAATTGACACATCACACGGAATATTCCAGAAAAAGAGATCTATCAGAAACACCAAATTCACACACACACACAAAGCCTCCTTAGGCCCCTATATAACCGAGGAATGAGCATTAATGATGTCACGTATGCGGTCCTATACCCCCATCTTAGGGAGAGTTTCCTCGTGGATACCTTACCTAAACACAAGATTATTCTTGTCAAGTTCCTCAACACAGTCATCGCTGGGGACACGGATTCCATAACTCGCAAGTCTGAACTCAAGACGATTCTAAGCTCCTGATAGGATCCAGACGTACCTTCGGAGAAGGCCTCATCTGGTGTATATATTTTCTCTACTATTTTAAACTCTGTAAACTCTCTTTTGACTGTTGACTAGATGTCAATAAACCATTTTTAATTGTCAATTGTCAAAGCCTTTATTAAGACCCCATTGATCTTACACAGATTCTCCAGAGTGTATATGCTATGTAGACAACAATAATCAGGATGAGTGGAGTTTTATACGTACAATATTGCATGAAATGTAGTAAAAAGCATGGTCTAACAAAAGAAGAAAAACGTTTTGAAGATTATTTATCATTATTATAATGGAAATATTAATTTATCAGATCCTTCATAATTCTTCTGAAGAAATTATATACTGATAAAGCAATATTGTCTATTAGACTTGATGGAAGAGAGTGTGAAACATAAAATTGTACTTGAAGAGAAACTGAACAAACTGTTCTTCACCTTATCTATGACTTCGAAATTTACAGAAGTGAGAGATCGTTGGTCCTCTAATTTAAATGATTTAACTCTCATACATCAGCCACTTTATCTATTATAAATATTATGAATACAAACATGTATATTTGTGAATATTCAATTCTAAGTTCTAATTTGTTTGTTGTTTTGTTTGTTTCCTCTTTAATAGGCGCAAATATTTCAATATCGCGCCTGGTTGATTAATAAATTTTAAAAAACGAAGGTAAATTAATATATAGGTATAACCCATGCTTTCTTAAAGCGTATTCATATGAAGGTTATTATATATAAATCAAAGATGGACAAATTAACACCCATCATAATGGTATCAAGCACTAATAAACAGAGTAATATTCTTCATAGAAAAATAGTGCACAAAATTGCCTTTCAAAAATAATATGATAAAACTTTAGTATAAACAATAATAATAGGCCTTCTATTAGAAATTTTTAAATAGAATAGGCTTATTTTATTACATATATATATTAAAAAATATGCATATATTGGATTTGAAAATATATTTATTATTCCGATATTTCGAGGGGCAACTCGCCTCTCTTCATCGAGGATGTTTCTCACTAAAACACGTGAGAACGCGTGTATCACTCTCGTTCTATAAGACCAATGAAATATTACAGTTAGATATTACATTTTTGTATATATATATATAGCTAATATTATAATATAAATTTAATATTATACATAATTATTGTTGTTTTATCTACATATATATATTTAAAACAGAGTAATTGTAAACAATTATGTGTATATATATAAATTATGAATTTATGGAAAACCTTTTTTTCTAAATAATATATAGAATATATGAATAATAATAAATAATATATATATGTGGAGCTTGTAATATATTTATATTGGTATTTTTGATAAATATATATATATATGGATAAACTTGCATAAAAATAAATTATATCAAAACAAAGGTGTGTATTTTTTTAGAAATAAACTTAGTATTCCATCTATATCTCTTTTCAAAACTTTATCCTGAAATTCTATCTCCACCAAATATATTCATAAATATTTTTCAAAATAGAGAAAACACCCTATAACAACAGAAATATTTGACCTTTATCATCTATATTCCATATAAAAATTGTGTTATTTTAAAAATATATGTATTAAAATATAGCATATTTGATATAATTTATAAAATATTTAAATTTAGAATATATAAAATAGTCATGAAATATTAAAAATTAACATATTTAAAATAATTTATAAAATACCATAATGATTAAACGTCATTTATTAATTTATATTTCAAAATATGTTAAAACAGACGATCAAATATTATATGTGAAAATTTAAAGAGAGAAAATATGTATATGGTAAAAATATATAAGAATATAGTATAAATAATATAATAATATAATATAATAATATATATATAATAATATATTTAAATGAATATAGTAAAATAAGTAAAAATATGACACAAAACTATATTTAAAAGTAAACGAAAGAAAATATTAACAAATTAAATAGAGATAAGTTTTATTATATAGATAATAACGATAAAAATATTCAGGTATAAAAATTGATAATAAATTATAGAACAAAATTTGACATAAAATCAATGAAATGGTATTTGCTTGGCTTTCATCAAATATCGATATAAGAAATGTGTGGCCATAATAAATCATACATTTATTATAATTATAAATTCACCTCGGTCTCATTTGCAATGCCATGAAATACCATCCTGGAAACGACCATCATTAATCTTTTGGGAAATAAAAATTCGCCATATTGATTTTTATCAACGGTAGCGTATGGATTTTATTTCACGGAATAATTTCTGGTAATTTTCCATCTCATATATCTTATATAAAATATTATTGAAATATATATGATGATTAAGCTTAATAAATTTGATATAAATAAATTTAAATAAATTCTACTTTATATTATATATATTATATGCTTTATTTTCTTTAATATTTGTTCGATATTAATAATATTTTATTATATTTCCAATTAAAACCTAATTTGTAATTTAATTTTGACTTTTTTATACATGTTATTGTAATCGAATCTATATGTAGTAATACATTTTCTCGTTTTTACTTGTCTCCATACTTTTTCTCTCCACATATATGGGTTGTCCCAAATCATTTTTCATATTCGAGTGTGACATAATATAAAATTATACATTGAACAAAGATATTTTCTACCTTTAGAGAAATAAAAACCTCATTTTAATCGAAGGTAGTTTCTTTTTTTCTTTTTTAATGTATTTGAAAATAATTTTTTTAATCGAATTTTAATATTCAATACGTTTCATAATTACTTTATTTGAAAATACACATAAAATCAATATTTTTAATTAAATATAATTGATATCACATCAAATTTGATTCTTTTAAATTATATATCAAGCACACACAAAATTTTGGAAATAATAATTTTTAAAATAAAAACATATATATATAAATAATTCGAGCTTGAATTTAATTAAGACATAGTCATATGTACAAATATGTTAATTGTAACACAATAAAAATAATAATCAAAATAATAAATGAAAATAGCAATTAATATAACGTTCAAAACTTTGAAAATATATTTTAACGTGTTTAATACATTATTCATATTTTCCATAGGTTATACGTAATTTAAAATTATAATTTCAGATATCAAAAGAAAAAATAATAATAATAAATTTAGAAACCTCAAAATATACCCTTTCCTCAACCTAAATTTATATATTTTTATATTTCAATTTACTAATATTTACTATTTACTTAAATACACACACACACACATCATTATAAAAAAAGAACTCTTTTTTCTATATTATTTTCAACACATAATTATATTTAATTATTTTTTATTCATTAACACCTGATATTTTTAAAAGGTGTTCATACAAATTATAATAAAGGCTTCAATCATTTATAAATACTCTTATAAATCGATTAAATATTCAATAATATATAATTAAAAAAGATTAATTCGTTATATTTAATTCTAAAAAAAAATCAATTTGAAAAAATTATCAAAAGAAAGTATTAATTAAATAATTCGTTGTGTTAGAAAGATGTCAAGCATCGTCTGATAAGAAATTACCCACAATTAGAAAGGAGCTGCCATTTTGGAATGCGAGTAATGGCGGTAGAATGTAGCAGACGAGGTGGTAGCAGGCCATTTTGAAGGGGGCCTCTTGCCACCTTATTATCCTTCAGGTTTAGGTGTGGGTAATTTATAGTTGGGGTCAAAATACAAATTTTAAATTAGGCGCGAAGACGCTATAATTTATCTATTAGAGTCAAGTCATAATGGTGTCCTGGTCATTATAGTGTTTTCAAAACTACCATTAATCCGTCCTTTAAGGAATTTTGGTTAAAAACTTGGAGACGCCATTTTTATTAAAAAGGGGAACTCCTGTATATAAAAAAGTGTTAGTTGACCCTTTAGTGTGTCAATTATGATTTTAATTAAAAGTTAATCGTTTTAATACATCTAAATTTATTTTTAATCTATTCGATTATACTTATATTTTTAAATTATAAATTATTATATTTTGATTTTACATATAAAAATTTATTTTTTTATATAAAAATACAACATATTTATTCGAAAGGTTTTAAGAAATCAAATATTTTTTATGAGTAAAACATATTTGTGATATATTTATTTTGATTTTATTATTATAATTCAAATATATTAACATATTTTTACTCCCTATTTCTGTAGAAATAAGTGTTTTTATTATTTATATCTAAAAATAAAAGTAAAGTTTAAAAAATGTGCTCGAGGTCAGTATATGCCTTCTTTGATTTTAACATTGTTGACTTTGCTTAGAATTTTTAATGAAACTGATTCCAAGAATTATTAAATAAACATTATATTTATTGATTTACAAGAGAGAGAACAAAATACAAAAGTGAAACTAATATTAAACAAAGGAACTTTTTTTTCTTTCGGTTAGCGCTTATTTACCTGTGAACTTACAACCACCCTGTGGAACAATTAATTAATATATATACAACATATTTATTCGAAATATTTTGAGAAATTAAATATTTAATTAGAATTAAAAACATATTTGTGATATATTTATTTTGATTTTATTAATATAATTTAAATATAAACATATTTATACTCCATATATTTGTAGAAATAAGTGTTTTTATTATATAAGTTTAAAAATAAAAGTGAAGTTTTAGAAATGTGTTCGTGGTAATCCTTTGATTTTAATAAATATATTAATATATATATAAATGAATAAAAGGCATATATTGGACCTAAATTTATTATTCAACCAATATTTCTAAGGGGCAAAACGCCTCTCATAAATAAATATATAAAGTGCAAATATTTTATTTTTATTTTTATTTTTGACCATATATTTAGAATACCTTTTGAATATTGTTGTAAATATGTATAGTTAACCTCCCTATTATTATTAATTCACGTATATATAGGATTCATTTTATAAATTCTATATTACTGTGAAATATAATTAATGTTTAATTGTTATATATATAATATAATCTAAAATGCGAATATTTTATTTTTAAAAACATATTTTATTTCCATTCATTAACTGTTCTACATTTTTTAACTATAGATTTAGAATATACCACTTTTTGAATATTGTTTTAAATATGTATAGTTGAAGTTATATGTATATTTTTAAATTCACGAATATAGGATTCATTTTATAATTTCTATATTATTGTGAAAAATATTTATTGTGTGATTATTTTCAAGTAATTGAGAATAAAAACTACTTGATAAGTTAATAACTAACTTACCTTTTTCACGACTGTACTTCCAATTCTTTATCATTCAAATATCAAAACATTATAATCATAACATTTTTAAACTTTTCTTTTTCAATAAATATAATGAACTATATTTATACAATAATAGGGAGTGGTAATATGGTATATAGGACTTATTATATTTTAAAAGAAAAAATAACGTTGAAATTATATATACCCATAACCAAAACTTAAAGAAGTTATATATTTCAGTATTTATATCGGGATTAAGATATTTGATACACAGTGACCTTTATTGAAGACACACGAGATAACCAAGTGTGAACAGCCTCTGTCTCCTTAAAAAAAAACAGATGATGGGTGACATTAAAGACGATCTACTTCACTAAGTTTTGTTCATTAGCGGTTATAGCAATTATCTAATATAATATTTCTATTAAAATTTCCATTTCTCCTTATCGATGCTAAGGCACAATTTGGATTATAGATTATAAACACAAGGTAATAAGACCAAATCCAAATAAATAAATAATGTGTGACGTTTCAACGTTGTTACTATCTTCAGACAAAAGTACTGAATGAGTTATTATTTAAGTAGCTATTCAGTACTTTTGTCTGAAGATGGTAACAACGCTGTTACCGAAACGTCACATACTATTAATTTATTTGGATTTGATCTTATTACCTTCGTGTTTCTACTTATCATATTCATCACAAGGCCGCAAAATAGTAAATCTGCTCGAAAATGTGCATATCTGTTTTGAATTAAACTGTTTATAATAAAATAATAATTAATTTTATATTGATAATATATTCTATAACAAAAAAAATCGACGCACCAAGAAGCAGTTGTCCGATTTATATGAAAATACGTATACAAAGAGGTTTCGACCAAACATGCAAATGATTGAAATTTAGTGGCCGAATTATGCAAAGCAAGAGCTCCAGCGCATCTGAACTGCGCATCCAGCCCGAGCATTCTAGACTCAATATTCGGCGCGGCACGAGATGATTTTCAGAATTTCCGTTTAATATTTTAGCAGTACGCCTATTTCTACTGTATTAATGCCTCGCCGAAAGATTCGTGCTCATTACGAACATATGTCAGAGTTTGAAAGTGGTCGTGCCATCGGATTGAAAGAGACTGGTTGGTCTAATCGACTAATCGCGCAGCATCTGTGTCGGAGTGATGCGGCTATTAGGCGATGTTGGCAAAAGTGGTCAACAACGGAAGTATGCAACGTCAGGACGGCAGCGGTCGACCAAGGGCAACAACAGAACGGGAGGACAGAGCAATTGTCAGAATGGCTGTCGCAGCACCGGAATCCACGTTATCTACCATCCAACGTGTGACCGGCACACAAGTGTCCAAAATGACCATCAACAGGCGACTGAGAGAGCGGAATCTAAGAGCTCGCCGACCGTTACGATGCCTACCCTTCACACCCGTGCACCGACAAGTCCGACTACAGTGATGTCGGGAGCGATCAACTTGGAACTGCGCTGACTGGGGACGTATAGTCCTTAGTGACGAGTCCCATTTCTTACTGTGTCCTGACGACCGTCGCAAACGTGTCTGGAGACGTCCTGGGCAGCGTATGGATCCTGGCCTTACTGTCGAACACCACACAGGTCCACAACAGGGCGTTATGGTCTGGGGTGCCATTTCATTTGATAGCAGGATCCCATTGGTAGTCATTCCTGGCACCCTGACAGCACAACGGTACGTAGATGACATTCTACGACCTGTTTTGTTGCTGTTCCTCTCACATCACCCCGGGCTTACTTTTCAACAACATAATGCCCGGCCACACACAGCACGTGTTATTATGGATGTCTTCAATCTTGCCAAACTCTTCCGTGGCCAGCAAGGTCGCCTGATCTCTCGCCCATAGAGCACATCTGGGACGTGATGGGAAGGCGATTGCAATTATCCCGGAATGTTGACTATTTAGCCCGGCAATTGGAGACAATTTGGCAAGAAATCCCGCAGCACACCATCCGGAATCTTTATCAGTCCATGACACGCCGGGTGGCAGCCTGCATCCAGGCCAGTGGGGGTCCAACGACATATTGACATTCTCAATTTGTGACGATCAAACTCTGAAATAAAACAATTAATTGTTCTGAAATTCTAATCGTTTTTTCCCCTATAGATATCCTTTACATACACCATTTTTTGTCCTAATCTGACAACACCTTCTTGGTGCGTCGATTTCTTTGTTATACAGTGTATATTGAAAAGTTTAGGTCTTAGAAATTCAAATTTAATAGTATTATCTTACCTAGTATTATCACCTAAAAGGTATTCTAAAATGCATCTACTTTTATAAATTTATAATATCTTAATGGATTTAATAATTTATAATGCATATTTGTAAAATATTCATCTTAAAATGAACTATTTTTATTATATTAAAATATCTGGTACTCCTATTAAAATGAATCAAATTAAAAAACCCTTGCTAAATTATTACTTACTATTTAATATTGTCGTATATAAACAAAAAAGATCCTAATATTAAAAAAAAACTAAATATTTTATATTTCTTTTGAATACAAATAATTTAAATCTTGTGTTTTGTAATAAATCACAGAACAAAAAATGATTAATTTCTGTTTTTTATTTTTTTATTTATATCCCCGCCTACAAACATTACTTAATTACAAAAAAAAATCGTATTTTATATTTATTTTAAAAATTAATCATATTTTGGGTAAAAAAAAAGAAAAGATTTACTTGAGATCCAGCGTGGCCAGATATTTAGTGGACAAGGAGACATAATTTCCCTGATCATCATCAATTCATAAACCAATTATGTAGGCGACAATTAATTTGAAAAATCACCGTTTTCTTCGCACCGAAATTACAGAGGACCTCCCCTAACATTAGCAGCCGATTACTTCGCATCTTCAAGAATTATGTGAATCAGACGATGAAGTAATTAAGATACCTGACAACACTGTGCTATCTTGGTATATATGTTACAGTTTATTAGATTTCTATTATAGGGAATCTTTATTAGAATTTCATATTTTATACATTTCATTAGTATAGAATGATTTAAATCTTCTGGACATAAATTTAAAAAAAAATGTAAATGTTTCTGGAGATGGGTTTCTTTTTATTTTATTAAATGAGTCCCAAGCTTTCAGACATCTCTGCCCTTCTACAGGAGAACTTAAATAATGAATAAAACGCCGTCTGATGCCAAAATATTACATACCTATACACGCACATATAAAAGTACATCCCAATGCAAATATATATGTTATGAAAAAAATTAGATTTCTGTTTGAATTTTGATTATCTTGATGATTATGCTTTGTTGATGTAATCCTGGTTAAAAATCTTGAAAAAATAATGAATAAAATAGTTTTGATCAGAAATTGCTTTAATTGAACTAAAGGAATATATAAAAATATAATTTGATAAAAGTACTGCCTGGTTTAAGGCGCAAGAATAAAAGAAAATGAAAAACTTATTTACATAATGTTCAAAGGTTTTGAGCCGGCCATCGGGAAACAACAACAATGAGTTTTTATAGGTGAAGCGTGACCTCTGGCAGTCGATTTATCAGAGTTTTTGAATCTATAAAATATATTTTTAAATGAAATAATATTTTAATATAACATATATATATATAATTTTATAATATGTAGTTTGATATCAGGCGGCGTTTTATGTTCTACTATAGAAGGGCAGAGATACCCGAAAGCTTGTGAGAGACTAATAAAATAAAAAATAACTCATTTTCAAAACATTTTAAATTAATCAACATTTCAATAGTATCATAAAATACAAAAAAAAGTGGAAGAAAATATCAGCTGTTGATAATGAAAACATAAAAGACATATTCTAACCACTCACATAAGCAATTCTAAATGACAAAACATCATCAAAATCAGTTAAACATTAATTTAGATCAAGAATATGGGTTGGCAACAAAATATTATTGAACAACCAAAATCAACGTTTAAAGATTTATATTTGATATGATTAGTTGATATTTGTTCCAATAGATGGAGCTCTGTCATCTAAAAATATTCAGGTGATAGGTCAGGATAGGTCCTTATTACATTTAATATTTTTTGAAATGAATGATTATTCTATTTTATAAATTGGTATTCCTAGAAATAAACGTAGTGTATATTTTAGTATCACCTCAATTTCTTTTTTTGAATAATTAGAGAGAACTTTACTATAATTTCTATTCACTGAGGTAATACGAATAAGCTATGAAATTATATTCTCTAGTTACAGATACCATTAATATCTGAATATATATATTGAATATTAATATGCGTATTTTAAAGCGCTATATTTGAACTATATTAACCAGTGAATAGACGTGTTCCATTAGTAATTTACACTTTCCAAACTCGAATTTAATCCCTAGACAAACTTCATTAATATTAGCGATAGTCGTCTGCTTTTATATAATAGTATGGATAGTATTGATAGTATTAAACTTTGATGTAATAAATAAAGAGCTATTCTAGGTGCTACCTAAAAATTTAGTTGTCTTATTATTGACTGGTTTAACCTTTTAGGATGGTTGAGGCACGTTCTGGAAAGACGCAAGACGCGTCTGAGGAAAGAATCAAGACTGAAGAATCTGTCAAACCACAGCTTGGTGCAACAATATACATTAAATTATGTAAAAGTGATCTTAAAAACAAAAATGGCTTATTTTGACCGCTCACCTTAACATTTTAGATGGCAGAGCGGCGTCATCTATTGTCAACAAAAACCTAAACGTTTATTTAACTTGTTCCATGATATTTTGCCATGTGAATGGTCAGTATATGCCTTTTCTGTTTTTATTATCAACATCTAACCGTTTGTAGCACAAGAACCTATAGGACATGCAACAACTGTCCTGGTGTGGAACTAACACCTACCTACATATTCTCATGTCCAGTAATGGCCGCAGCCTTGCAGAAAATTGACATAGACCCAGAACAAGCAGCTTTACACACCCAAGATAGTGGACATTGCTGCTGCTGTGATAGAGATGTATGGAGACATCTGTGGCTCTTCATTGAACACGACAACAACAACCTGACCGTTTTCTATTTTAAAGTTATTTTCAAAGGTAATATTGTACTGTTATTATTCCAAAGCCATCTCCATACCATGGTTGCATGTAACATATAAAATATATATAAAAAATATATATATATTTATATATGAGAGAGAGAGAGAGAAAATATAATAGAATTTATATCAATAAATATATGAGAAATACATCAAAATACTTACGAAACCAGCGGAGTATAGAATCGTATGTTTCAACTATCTATAACTAAAGCAGAAGAACTTTTTCTCTATTTCCCAAGATGGCGGTGGACAGTTGAATGTATTTAGCAGTTCCATCAGCTGCTCTATTGTGGTCCAGTTTTCTATTTCCAATTCAGGAGTGTGATAGGCTGACTCCCATACAACGTCGTGAAATTCTGAAAGTCAAATAGATGGAATAGGTCAACGACTTCTAACTTTATACTCTATATTGTGTTGTTTATTTATTGTTTATTATAATCGAACAGACACGATATCCCTACAAGAGATGCTTGCGTCAAGAAACAACACTCAATTCAGAGACTATATTACATAAACAATTTGTGAATTACAAGGTTTGAGTAGAAGTTTGAAGAAGAAAAGAAAGTATATTAAAATCATGCTTTATCCACATCTTACCTAGGAACAACCAATTAAATATATAAATATATATAAGTTATATAAAAATATTATTTTATTTTGAATTATAATTCCATAGATTCAAATACACTGCCAATTCGACCGCCAGAGGTCACTCTTCCCCTATAAAAAATCGTTGTTGTTTTTTTCCTCTAGCCGGCTCAAAACTTTTGTACATTATGTAAATAATATTTTGTTTTCCTTATTCTACTCGCCTTAAGCCAGGCATTACCTTTAACTCAATTAAATTACTGATCAAAACTATTTTATCATTCCCACGACTGCAGAAAATATCGTAAAATACTCATGTAAAAAAATCAAGAAACAAATAATAATTCTAAATAACAATCAAAATACAACAGAAATCTTTCATTCTTAAATATAATATATCATCATTTTTCTAAATATAACATATATATATATACAGTTAAACCTGTCTATAGCGCCACCTCTATTTAGCGTCTTCCTCTCTATAGCGCCCGATGTAAACATTTTACATTAAAAGTGACCTGTCTATAGCACCCCTTTCTTATAGCACCCATTTTTCGTGAGTCCCAAGTCCCAATATATACAAATTTATATAGCATTGAGTTGCTGAAGACTAATATTTCAGGATATACAGTAAATTCTTTTCCCTTAACAACCATTTGTATAATGTCATCTTCCTTAGCTACCACCTTTATAATTAAAAAAAATATTTATATCTAACGAATATAATTCCGAATGGGAGACCATATATACAAGAAACACCAGAGTCATCTATAATATATATACACTCATGGACAAAACTAAGGAAGTTGTACCTTTTATCATGTATATCGGGATTAAGACAATAACTCTGAAAAATACACTCATGGACAAAATTAAGGAAGTTGTACCTTTTATCATGTATATCGGGATTAAGACAATAACTCTGAAAAATACACTCATGGACAAAACTAAGGAAGTTGTACCTTTTATCATGTATAACGGGATTAAGACAATAACTCTGAAAAATACACTCATGGACAAAACTAAGGAAGTTGTACCTTTTATCATGTATAACGGGATTAAGACAATAACTCTGAAAAATACACTCATGGACAAAACTAAGGAAGTTGTACCTTTTATCATGTATAACGGGATTAAGACAATAACTCTGAAAAATACACTCATGGACAAAACTAAGGAAGTTGTACCTTTTATCATGTATAACGGGATTAAGACAATAACTCTGAAAAATACACTCATGGACAAAACTAAAGGAATTTGTATCTTTTAGCATGTATATCGGAATTCAGACAATAAGTTTAAGTTTTGTCAATAAGTGTATGTACAACTTTTGGAAAATAAATCGATTCTACAATTTGTCTTGTGGGATATTAGAGAAATCGAAACAGCCTCTATACTGATGAGACCCATAGCCCAAATCTAAGGCATACTACGGGTTGCTTTTGTCTAAATTGGCCTAAAATGGTGTTGTAATTCATTCCTCATCAACAACAGAGCTTTCTATACTGGATTGATGAGCCAAAATACATTGTTTTCTGAGTTTATAACCGGTAAGAGGTAACTTTAAATACTCACATACAAGAAAGTGTTAGTGTTTCAAACAAAATAAATATATAGACAACCCTTCAACAACGGTGATATTTGAAAAATCCAGTTTCAGCTTCCCTTCCACACAGCTTGCCAGTACCTATTGAATTCCTTAGGTCAGAGCAGGCAACCGTTAGTGGCGGTTGGTCACGCGAGGCCTAACTCCACCCCATAAGTCATACGTCTAGCAAATACGGCGATTGCATGTTCTCCTTTTTTTTTACTTTGTAATTCTGCGCCTATGTGCTTAGTTTATTAATTAAATTTCTTTTTTTTTTTAACTCTCGAGTTAGTTATCCAATTATGGTTTTACAGATTCAATTTATATTCAAATATGTACATGCTTTCGGATCTTTATAATCCTTCCACAAAGGCGAATAGCTTATAGATCCGAAAGCTTGCACTCTGAACGAATGAAGAAACGTATTGCTATTGTTTATATTCTCATTTTATGCTTTATAGCAATTTTCTCTTTTAATTCGAATATGTGTCTATGATATTCTTATTCGATTTGATGACCTATTATATTTTAATAATCAAGCAATACTTTTCTTTCTTTTTAGATTTTTTACAATTAATTTTTACATTATAATTTGAATAAAATACATACTCATTGACATATATATATATATATACATATATGAAAAAACAGTAGAAAAATATAGATAAGTGGGTCAGGTGTTGATATTAAAAAAAAGAAGGCATCTTTGACCACGAGCACATGTGCTTTTTAGATGGCAGAGCGCCATCTAGTGGACCATAAATAATCTAAACGTTTATTTAGCTTTCTCCGTGATATTTGGCCAACCCAATTTTTAATAAATCAAGATAAGCCATCCACGAACGCGTTTCGCGCTGTTGGCGCTCGTCAGCGTGGAGTAGGCTCTAACCACTGCGACCAAAAAATAGATTATTTTTGCTCCACTAGATGGCGCTCTGCCATCTAAAAAGCACACGTGCTCGTGGTTGTGATTCGTTGTACAATTGTATCAATTATACGGAGTTTACCTGTAGAAAAAAAAAAAAAAGAGTAATCCATATTTAAACAATTAGTTAATAAAAAGCATATATTGGATTGAATAAAAGATTTATTTTCCAATATTTCAGTTGGCTGAACGCCAACCTTTATCAAGGTATTATAACATATTAATGTGCGTCAACAACAAACCCAGCGCCACATATTTTAAACATACATTAAAGATTTATTTACGGATTGCTCTATTTTCAAAAATATTTCTATCGAATATATTTATTTTTTTATTATAAAATGATTTCAGTAAGGGTTGCTCTATTTTAAATATATTTGGTTGGAAAATATCAGGAAACAGGTTGAATCAACGTTAAGTTGATTTCTGTTCCACTAGATGGCGCTCTACCATATATAGAACGCTCATGTAAACGGTCTGGATATGCCTGATTTGTTTTATTTATATAGATATATGCGTGTGTGTGATAATTTTGATCATATATGAAATAGATTGTTTATTCAAAATTAAATGAATCTATATATTTAGTAAAATATTGTACAGTGTCATTAGCTAAATATATTTCAATATAGAAGCAAATTCCAAAATATCTAAGAAAAATGAAAAGCATTCTCTCTTTATTACACTTTACTCTCTTAATTAATTCCAAAAAGAAATGTTAGTTTTGTTAATTTGTTGGTTGAACCGCTCTCAATTAATTTTAAATTTGCATAATGTATGTGTTCCGTGTTATTTGTATTTGGAACACTAATCATGTCAACCGTTTCTTCGAAATCTCAATCAGATAGAAGTTTTTCGGCGATGTACACTCATGGACAAAACTTAAGAAAGTGGAAAATTATTATTGTCGCCGGGCGTTAGTTTCTTTCTTTCTTTTTTCATATGTTGAGGCACTAAACATTTTCGCATTTAAGATCCTTACTACCCTCAGCTCATCGTCATACTCATCATTACAATCATCATCATCATCTGTTACAAAGTCTGCTAGAGTAACCTACAAATAATAAAGGCAATTCACGAGGAGCCTGATTTTGAAAAAAAAAAGGAATATATATATACCTAATTTCTTCAATAAAGGTCACTGTGTATCAAATATATTTCAGAAAAATTGTATGAATACTGATATACATATATATGTATGGATAAATGTAAAGTGATACATGTATGATAGTGAAAGCATCCCTAGCACTTAAATTTGAAATAATTGAATAGATATACATGCTAAAATCTACAATTTTCTCAAGATTTATTTATCAGTGTACTTATTTGAAAACTCCTTTGTGTGGAAAAAAATACCAATTAAAAAGCATCTATATAAATTTCCTATCTATATAGGTGATATGCGATTTTAAATTATAAACTGTTGAGAGTTAAGATTTTATTTTTTCAGTGACTGCTCATGACTTCCAACAAAGATCGAGTTCAAGTAACCAAACCGGTCTCTGGCATATTTGTAAGTGCAAAAGTCGAACTGCTTTTCATATATGTAGACATGTGATGCACTTACAGTGAGAAGTCGCCTACTTCTACCCACCATGATTACCATGGCCTTTATCACGTGTACTAGGGATAAGCAAAAGAAAAAGAAAGAGTAAATCAAAATATTCAGGTATTTGTGTTTCATGTCTCTCAATGTGTGTTTGTTGAAATTCTATTGAGAAATATATTGTCTTTTGAATTTTTACCATTCACAAAATTCTGATTGATACAACTTATATTCTATGGTAAATCTCTATCATAACCTATTTATTTATTTGAACACGCAAAATGTTCTATCCCATCTTGGAATAATTGCGTCAATTTACATTTACAAAAAGAAACAGTTATAAACTCATTATGCAAAAAAAATGAACCTATATATAGTAATAATAATTGTATCAAAGTATTTATTATTTTATTAACAAAGTATCATTTTTGATGTTCATATTTTACTACTCTGTAAACATCCCTCATTTATCAAGTATAATTTGATAAGGCACAATTTGGATTAGAGATTATGAACACAAGGTAATCTTATTTGGATTTGGTCTTATTACCTTGTTTTTACAAATATAATTTGTTCTTGCCTTAAATAAAATTACCGTGTTATCCTGAAGTTTATCTTTTCTAATATTCCACCTGACAATATATTTACAAAAGAGGTTAAATCTCTGACAATTCTCTCTGCTGTTTACAAATTCATACAGATCTGTAGCGGCTCCCAGATATTAACTTTTCATATTTTCATCATAAGTTTTAATTTGTTTAATAACTATTTATTCAAATATTAAATTAAAATATTTATCTTATAAATATATAATGCTCATAAAATATACTTTATTAAAATTATATAAATTAACATTTATATCACATTGTTTGTTTTCATAATAACATAATAAAAATAATTATACATCTTTCTAAATATAAATCATATAATATATAAATATTTATACTATAATATATCAAACACATATATCTAATATTTTATAATATAGAAATGATATTTGACCACTACAACAAAAGAAAAAAGAACATCAACTTGTAGTATACAACAATACTTCTGATAATTTGTATTAAATAAATGTAATTAAAAGTTGATTTTACGATAAATAATTTGTTGTTGGACTCCGCTTAGAATTTCATACCAACCAGCAACAGATTTATACCATTATAAATTATCTGTTGTCTAACGCATGCGCTAAAGAAGACAGTAGGTGTCTCGAGTACTGTATTTCATTGCCACAGTAACAGCTAGAGTCCTCAACAGTATCAACTTTTGCCATAATCTGTTAACTAATTGTCCCGTAGAACACAAATAGAATCCATTCTTCTGACTACCTTTATTATTTATTTAGCTCCAATCGCAACGATCTTCACTTAGAACTATCTCGATGACCAATTAGGTCACAGTATAACGAGATTAGTCTGTAATGAGATCTTCTGTTCTTTTTTTTTAGGGCCATGATTACTTCCTAACACTTGGATATCTCCAATCCCTTCAGATATATCTTAAAACAATTTGAACTCTTTTTGACGGGTATGATTCTTTTTCTTTAAAATATAAATCTATTTTCTAATGCATCAGCGCATTCGCTCTCTCTCATCTGTTATAAGAAATTGAAATAATAGGGCTTCACTTTGGGATAATGACCTACATATATGGCTCACTTTAGGATATGGTTTTTATAGATTTTTTCATTTCGTTAGGTCGTCTTCATATATGGCTTCACTTTGGGATAATGACCTACATATATGGCTCACTTTAGGATATGGTTTTTATAGATTTTTCATTTCGTTAGGTCGTCTTCATATATGGCTTCACTTTGGGATAATAACCTACATATATGGCTTCACTTTGGAATATTAACCTACATATATGGCTTCAGTTTGGGATAATAACCTAAATATATGGCTTTGGTATAATAACCTACATATATGGCATCACTTTAGGATGATAGTTTTGACATATTGCTTTACTTCAGGACGATGGTCTTTATATATTTTTAGAATGATAGTTTTGATATATATGGCTTCACTTTATGATGATGGTATTCATATAGGGCTTCATTTCAGAATGATGGCCTTCATCTAGGGCTTCGCTTTGGGATAATGACCAACATACATTGCTTCACTTTAGGATGATGGTATTCACATAGGGCTTCATTTCAGAATAATGGGCTTCATATAGGGCTTCACTTCAAAATAATGGACTTTATATATGATTTCTCCTCTTGATTATATATTTATTCACAGCTTTTAATCTTAGGATAATCATATCACAATATGACTACATTTAGATTAAATTTATATATATGGCTCCAATCCAAGATGATGCACTTGGTGTTAGTTTTTATTTTAGTATTCTGGTATGATTATAATTATGCCTATGGATTTATTTAATTATAGGTTCGACATGAGGATAATGGTATTCACATGCATGGTTTGAATTCTTATTAAGGGTTGTTACTTTTAGCTGTTGTCCCTCTCTCTTTATTATTGTATATGATGTCGAATTTAAGCTGAAACTAACATTTTCAATCTTTGCTACTCTCATGGTTAAACTATAGCCGTTTATAACTGCTCTTTTTTGTATTCATAGTCATGGACAAAACTTGAGGAAGTTGTAACTTTCAGCATGTAAATCGAGATTCAGGCAAAGAAACTCTGAAAGATATTACAGTGATCCTTTTTGAAGACATACGAGATAACCAAGTGTGATCAAAAATGCCTTTTTCCCTTTAAAAAAAAAAAAAAGACGACCGGACATTAAAAAATTCCATTTCTTTGAGTTCTATCCATGGATGTAGCTTGATTTAGGTTTCATTTAGAATCAATGAATATTATCGAGAGAAAAAATATATAAAACTATTTTGCTAATTATTCCATAACAGTTAGAGATAAAACAAACCTTGTCTATATTGCTCCATTTATAAATTAGCACCTTGAGTTTTAATTATTTTCACTAAAACGAACAAATATAAAGGGGTTTAACTAAAATATAATTTATCTGTAGAGGTTATTTAATCAATCCCCAATATCTTAACAGAAATAGTTAGCTAATAATGGAACTGCGTGTTATGATATTAAAAGCAAACTCATCTCGCTGCCAAATTCATTTTAAAGTCCAAATTAATTACGCGAGATGGATTTAACGGTGAATTTCTGACAAATATTTAAATTACATATTATAACACCTAGGAGTTTATCTATGTATAGAGGAAAGGAATTTGAATAGACATAGTTGCATAAAAACTTAAAGACGGTAACTAATCCGAGATGAGTAGTTAATCTTTATAATTATGAAAGTTTTACTAGTTAAGTAAATCCTTTGTTCACATAGTTAATTGACTAGGTGTATTAACCGTGCGCGCTTACTATTATAATAGTTAATATACAGGGGGTCGGTGGAAGGATGGTCCAAACCGTTGGTTTTCGACCGTTACGACCTGGGTTCGATTTCCGCATTGAGCACTTTTTTATTTTAACTTTAAAAAAATGATCCTATGGCCCCGATTCTTGCAAAGTCCAACACTACCAGCGAATGCAAGTAACCAAACGTGGCTCTGGCACATTTGTAAATGAAAAGTCGAACTGCTTTTCACATGTGTAGACATGTGGTGCGCTTACAGTAAAAGCAGTCGCTTACTACCCACCATGATTATCATGGCCTGTACCTCGTGTACTAAGGATAAGCAAAAAATATAGTTAATATATGAATACTTCCTTTTTGCATATAGGCTAGATATTTGTGCAGGTTCCATATAGTTCAAACATTCTGTGATATAGCCATAATTATATGAAATTTCTATATATTTATATTAATATATTTAAAGGTTTTTTATTTTTTATTTAGCATCCTAAAGTTGCACGTAAAAGAGATGCCTTTTTCTTAATTTTCCACCTGACTTAGTACAATTTCACTTTTATATTAATTTTATCTTTATAAAATTAGTAATATATATGTAACATATGTCAAATATATGAAATAGTTATATATTACAAAGTAACTAACCATAATATTACATTCCTAATAATTGCCTATTATATTTAATGATTATAATACAAATTTATGTATTTGCGTATATAATATTTAATAGTTAGCTATAGACAACAATGTGTTCAAATAGCAGTAAATATTCAACATTTTACACATAAATATAATTTTATGTTTCATTATAGATTTCAATATATTTAATATATTCTTATATATTACCTCAAAATATATATATAAAAAAAGGCTATTCCCATATTTTATTAAACAAATGTTGTGGTATTTTTACAAGTAATATATCTGATTGATATGAGAAAACACTATTAGCATAATCATGCCATTATACTGTTTTTGTTAGGCAATAACAAATTTAAAACTGGCGTAATATTTTGAAGATGGGATCCATTTACATTTCATTTGTTAATTGACTATCCTTTTGAGAATATTCGTGAAAGTTACTCACTTTTTAAGACAAATTTATTTAGTTATTTTTCCTATACCATACATAGTTATCAGAATGAAAATAGAGTTTTAAAAATATAGATAAATTTTAAAATCCTTATTTACAGTAATGAACTATATTTAAGGAAGTTGTACTTTTTACCATGTATATTCGGATTCATACACTCTATATTATACTCATTAAAAGGTTTAAGGAAGTTGTATTGTTTTACATGTATATTGGAATCTAGACAATATTAAGCATATATAGGTCAATATTGTTACATCATGGCAAATGAACCTATTTTATTTTAAGGAAGTTGTAATGTTCAGCATGTATATTGGGATTCAGACAATAGCTCTGAAAGATACACTCATGGACAAAACATAAGGAAGTTGTACCTTTTAACATATATATTGGGATTCAGACAATAACTCTGACATATATTTGATACACATTCACCTTTATTGAAGATACACGAGATAGCCAAGTGTGAACAAAATTGCCCCTGTCTCCTTCAAAAATTAAATGCAGATAACCAGCGATATCAAAATTCGATATTTTTTTTAGTTTTGGCCATGAGTGAATATTTACTCTCTTGTAGCGAATCGATGTTAAAAATTTAATATCATTAAACATATCTATGTGAAAAAAGTAAGTAAAATTGAAATATATTTGATTGTGATATCATAAATAAAATAAACATATAATAGATATCAATAATAATAATAAATATAAAGTTTCTTGCTTTATTTATATATTCTTTCAATCATTCGGGTTTTATAAATCCTTCTGAAGTGGTAAATACTCCTGTAGAAGGGTGTATGATACCTAGAAGCTTGGAAGAATAAATAATTGAAGCATAAACCTATCCGTAGATCCGTTTTTAAATTATTATTTACATTACATACGTTTAATCTTCAAATATAGGTATATCCCTACCGCTTATATGAGAGCATTTTATTATTATCACTTTATATTGTGCTATGATATAACACTAAAGTGATATAAAAGAAACAAACCACTTTAACTGAACACTGAATAAACACTGTAAAACATTCTCACTTAAAAAAAAGATATCAGGTATTAGCAACTTTCTCTAAAAGCAGAACTACAAAGATAGAATATTCTTGCTCTCACAACGCCCTCTTACGCCCACTCACAAGATGGGCTATTACAAAGTATCTTATATAAAATATAATAAAATGTTTTGTTCTATTCTTAGTTTGATTTTTGAAATGTTCGTCTATAAAAGTGACTTCTTTAAGCCCTCTCACCTTCCCGTAAGCTAGAGGTTTCAAATAAACTCGTGTACAAAAACCTAAGGAAGTTATACTTCTGCATGCATATTAGTATTCAGATGGTTCTAATCTACTTGTAGCTTAATTGTCCTTGAAATTCTAAATTATAATCAAATATATCAAATTATCTAGATTGTATTTCATTTAGGGGGGTGGGGTCTTTTGAAAAGGCTTGGTTCTTACTAGTCTAGTTACTATTATAATTCAATCTCCGCGGTGAATAATACACTCATGGACAAAACTTAAGGAGTTTGTACCATTTAGCAAGTATATCGGGATTTAGATAATAACTCTGAAAGTATACTTATGGACACAACTTAAGGAAGTTGTACCTTTCAGGATGTATATCAGAATTCGAACAATAATTCTGAAAGATACACTCATGGACAAAACTTAAATAAGTTGTACCTTTTATAATGTACTAGACGAATGGCCCGGGCAACGCCCGGGTTTTACCCGAGTGCGAATATATTTTAAAAACGTTTTAATCTTCATCTAGATCTTCATCTTGTCTACACCTTGTATACATCTTGCTTCCTAGGGTTGCCCGGCAACGCCCGGGTTTACATGATTAAATGTATTATTCAAACACATTAAACATGTTCCCGTTGGCTGCCAGCGAGTAAATGTCGGCGCCCGTTGACTCCCGGCGAGCAAGCGACCGCTCCCGTCGGCTGCCGGCGGGCGAGTGGCTTCCCGGCGCATGCGCGCGCCCGTTGACTCCCGGCGAGCAAGCGACAGCTCCCGTCGGCTGCCGGCGTGCGAGTGCCTTCCCGGCGCATGCGCGCGCACAGGGAAGCCACGTGTCGCAGGCCGTCCAATGGGCGCGCCCCGCCATCAGATTCCACCGCGTTCTAGATGAGCTATTTAGAATAATTTGAATATATAGTTTTAATAATTGATTTATATATTTTTTAAAATAGCCTATCGTCATCCTCGTTATTTTTTACATATGTATTGAAATTTTGGTTTGAATTAGTGAACTACTGCGAATTTGTATACCGGACATACAAACCAACCAACCAACAAACATACAAACATTCATTTTTATATATATAGATAGATAGATATCAGGATTCAGACAATAACTCTGAAATTAATTTGATTCACAGTAATATTTTTATTGAGAACACATGAGATAACCAAGTGTGAAAAAAATGTCACTGTTCATTGAAAAAACAAACAAAAAACACAAACACAACCGGTGTTATAAAAAACTCACACTTCCTTAAATTCTGTCCAAGAAAGTGTATAATCTAATAAAATCATTCTTGAAATGAGAGTTTATTTTCATATCAATATAAATTTACGTATAAAAAAGCACTTCTATCTTTAATTTTACATTAGAACGATGAACTGTGAATCATCCTAGTTAATATTACTTTATTAATTATGATAAAGAAAGAGACACAAAACCAGTTTAAGAAAATTCAGACAAAATTTAACCTTTACACTATTTTTTCGGGAGAGATGCCTTTCTTGTAACATGAATATCCTCCCGCATCCTTTTTTATGTTGTATATAAATTATTATGTTAAAATACATTATATTAAATATATATTAGATAATAAAAAGGCATATATTGGATTTAATAAAAGATTTATTTGCCAATATTTCGGTTGGCTTTACGCCAAACTTTTATCAAGGCATTACCTTCTGTATAAACAAACTCAGCGCCTCGTGTTATAATATCACAGTTGAAATAAATCAATATATACCTTTTTATTATCTAATGATTTTAATATGGATTGCTCTAATTTAAAACCAAAAAAAGAGATTAAAATATGTATATAATTTAATTACCAACGACATATTCAGTAAAACTTTAATACAACCTTCTAAAATATTTATTAACAAATAAATATTTCTTCACTATGCATGTGTGCATACTAAAAAATAAAACTATTATTTAAATATTTATTTAAAACTCTATCGCTTCATTCTAAACTTCACAATAGAGAAGAACTTTATAAAAAAATTACCTTAAAAGCTAGAATAAAAAAAGAAAAAAAGATTGATAAAAATTGTCAGAGTGGATAGGAAAAAATATAGTCGGCTGCTCATAAAACTTCTTCAATAAAGAAGGCCACAAAATAAAAATAATAAAGAGGTTTACCTTGCCGATGACCCTTAAATCGATATTAAGGAAGAAAAGGGCACACATATTCCCCATTTTCCGAGCGAGTAGATCCTCTAAAAAATAAAATAGGAAGAAGAGCTCTTAAGAAGTGTAGCAGACGATGGAAGGTTGCCAATGGCGGCCTAGTGAATCCGTGGATGAAAGAAAGAAAGTTTTATAAATCGGTTTGGAAGTTTAGCCTTCCATTCTTAATGCTAATTCGACGTTGGTGGCAACTTTGGATGTATTTTGGAAGACAGCGGATCAAATTCTGTTTAATCTATTCTAAGTTTAGTTTCACTTGGAAACATTTTATAGCTGACTTCACAATTCTACATGTTAATTTTACTCAGAGAACCTGAGTATATTTTATTTATATAAATGTAGAATGTAGATTTTAATCCGAATTCGTCAAAACTTGTGTGTATTGTGGCTCATTTTTAATCGCACTATGAAGTTTTATTTTAATAAAGTGATAAACATAATGCATTGCACTGATTCAGAATCAAAGGGAGAGATACATTTCTCTTTTGGTATATGAATATAATCTTTCTGAAACATTTTGTTGACAATTAGCTGCCGGAAGAGTTTCTTTTTTATCGCAATACAAGCTTTCGAGCCTAATCAACCAATTTCATAACCCCTCTCGTTGGTTGTTATGAAATCGAATTCGTCTTTTTACTGATGAGGGTCATAGATTGAAACCATGGTATACGGATTTTTGGCTTTTCGTATGAATTTAACAATACTGTGGTTATTTCTCATTCCTTATTACCACTATAAAGAGGTTTTACTGTAATGATAAACATAATGCAATTTTATAATACATAATTAAAGGTAGAAGTGTGTTCTACTTTTGGTATATACATGTTATAGGAAAATTATTTTATTTTGAAATGATAACCTTTATAACAAACTACTCTGTAAAAACGACCGCCTGATGTCGCGACCTTACCTATATAAACCTATTGTTGTTTTTTTCCCGTTGGCCGGCTCAAATCTTTCTGTAGGTATGTGAATAAGCCATTTGTTTTCTTCATTCTTCACGTCTTAAGTAAGGTAACATTTCATAGTCAATTATGCATATCAGATCAATATTAAAGCATATAATGATTCAAAACGGTTTATATTCATATTTTCAAAAATTTCCACAACTTCATACCAATATCATTCCCTAACACTTATGTTTCCAATATCAATTAATCATTTCTATTAAAATATTTTGTACAAAAATATAATGATATTCACGTATTCCAAAAATCAAGAAAATGCTTAATAATTATTTCTATCAAATCAATTTCTCATCTCAACAAAATAATTTATCATAGCATACATATACAAATTTAGATAATAACAAGGCATATTTTGGATTTAATAAAATATTTATTTCGCCAATATTTCGGCTGGCTGAACGCCAACCTTTATCGAAGCATTACATTTTTGTATACACAAACTCAGCGCCGCATAGTGCATAAATATTATATTTAAAAAATATGAGATTTTCAGTTGTATTTTGATTGTTGAGGATTATGGTAATGGTTGTGCAGTTGTGGTCAACAATCTTGAAAATATAAATAGTTTTAATCAGTAATTTATTTGAACTAAAGGATATATATAAAAATATAATTTGATAAAAGTAATGCCTGGCTTAAGGCGAGTAGAACAAGGAAAAACAAAAGATTATTTACATAATCTACAAAGGTTTTGAGCCGGCCATCGGGAAACACCAACAATGAGTTTTTATAGGGAAGGCGTGATCCCTGGCGGTCGATTTAACAGAATATTTGAATAAATGAAAATATGGTTTTAAATAAAATAATTTGACGTTTAATGCAATTATTAAAAGGATATTTTATCAAATACTTCCCAAATAAAATATCAACTAGATTATTGTATATAGCTTTATAAATGTCGGCCATATCAGCAATGTAAGTTTTGGATATTTAAATTTCTCCATATTTACATACTGGTCGGTCAGAGACCCACCAAAAGGTTCAAATCCAATTATAACGAACTCTGGAGCGAATCAAGCAATTCCTTTCTGTATTAATAAGAGAAAGTGCTTCTGGGTAATTCGATTTTGGAAGCTGCGAGAAATAGAAAGTTAATTTAGAATTTTCCTTCTAATTAACATGCGACACACCTTTTATTGATGCACAGCCTCATCTCTCTTGATGAATTTTGGATAGTCTGATGTGACACCAAGTTTCTTAGCTTCTCTCTCTCTCTATATATATAAAAAAACACGTACCTAGATCTGTAAAGAAAATAAAACAATTTTTTCTCAAAATATTTCGAGAGATTTCTCAATTTTTGCACAGTAAACTTAATTTAAATATTCTTGTATATCACTGATCATTGAAAAGTGGTTTTCATTTGATCAACAATTATTTGTAAATTAAGTTTACTGTGCAAGAAATTGATAAAGAAGAAGCAATCTCTCGAAATATTTTAAGAAAAAAAACTTTTTTTTACAGATCTAGGTGCGCCCTTTTTATACAAACTTATTAATGGATTGACCTTTGACTTGAACTTCTTAGCTTTGATTAATATCTATTTGTTTTATATCAGAAGATACCAAAAATACTCATTTAAATTTGAATTTGATAATTTGAAGATAGAGGTTGTCTGGATGTCATTTATTGTTCTTAAATAAAAGACCTATCGGTTCGTTAAGGTTTTTTTTTAATTATTTTCACGACGTAATCGGAAAATTTTTAACATCTTGCCAAATGATATATTTTTATTTCTAAACAGCAGCTTTACATAAAGTCAAGATCGAGAACGAGTTGTGTGATAGAGAAGTATGGAGACATCTGAGGCTATTCATTGGACACAACAACAACAGAAAATTGACATGGACCCAGAACAGCAGTTTTACACACCCAAGATAGAGGAGGAGTGCTGTGATAGATATGTATGGAGATATCTGAGACTCTTCATTGGACACGACAACAACAACAGAAAATTGAGATGGACCCAGAACATCAGGTTTACACATCCAAGATAGAGAACATTGCTGCGATAGAGATGCATGGAGACATCTGAAAACTCTTGATTGGACACTACAACAACAACTGAAAATTGACATGGACCCAAAACAGCAGCTTTACACACCCAAGATAGTGGACATTGCGATTGCTGTGATAGATATTTTTGGAGACATCTAAGACTCTTCATTGGACACGGCAACAGCAACAAAAAATGAAATGGACCCAGAACAGCAGCTTTACACATCCAAGATAGAGAACATTGCAACTGCTATGATAGTGATGCATGGAGACATCTGAGGCTCTTTATTGGACACGACAACAATAAGAACAGAAAATTGACATGGACCAACAACAGCAGCTTTACACACCCAAGACAGAGAACGACTACTGTGATAGAGATGTACGAAGAGATCTGAGGCTCTTCATTATACACGATAACAACAACAACAATAATACAAGTCGTATATATAATTTCTTTCTTAAAATATTCCACATTTTTATTCTGATATCATATTCATGGCATATACAACTTGATTAGACTCGAGAAAGAAATATATAGAGTGAAGTAAAACTAAAATGGAATATTTTATTCGAGTTTATATAAAAAAAAGGAGAATAAAGGAATGAACTGGGATTTAATAAGGTTATTCTTTTTACATCGAGTTCTGTGGCGTGTAAGACTGAATTACCAGACGATAGTCTCACGTCAGACATTGCACGCATGGGTTCCTTGACGGAATTATTATCTATTTATACAGATTGACTAATTAGTGATGTAAATGACACATTTTGTTAATTGGCGCTTGGATCTGAAGCCTCTTTTTTTAATAATTACTATGGCCTAATTGAGGAAGTAATATTCGAATGTCTTAATCAGTGAATTTTCCTTGAACTAGTAAGAAATCAGATGAATTATTTATCTCGTCTTCACTGATTTATTCAAAATAAAAGTTTTTGACCAGTAAATTTTGGATGATTTCAATAAATGATAGAGAATCTTAAATAATTTGAGTGATATACCATCATAGACAAAACTTACTTCATTTTTATTTCAACACACAAAGCGCGATATCCCGGCTAGGGATATTTGCGTCGATTTACATTTTCTTTAAACAGAAACAGTTATAAACATATTATACAAGAAAAACACAAGTTGAATTTATTCTTTATAAAACAGATAATAATACATAGAAAGGTTTTAGCGACACCTATATCATGATTTTATTGATAAAAGGCTCATATTTCTACATAATCATTTGTGATATTTATAAAATAGGTTTTTCATTGATTTTCAAAGGACGTACAGGGTTTGTCAGATTGATCCTGTCATGCTTCCATCGACAGCTGGCCACATTTGTATCGATTTCCCCATCAATATCGATGATTGCTAATTGCTGATGGTGTCGGAATTCCACGGGTCTCTCACAAATATTCCATGTTCCTTCAACTGTAATAATTGCTTCATTATATTCACTCTTTAATTTAAATTTGGATTAACTGAGATATAGCCTTCTGTATGTAACCGTCTATAACTTCAATTATTTTAACATATATAAACCTATTTATGTAACTAAATGATCAGAAATTTGAGTATTTAGTTGTGAGATAGCCTTCTATATTTAACTGTGGAAATGGAAATTCTCTCAGATTTTTAAATAAATCAATAATAATATTATTGACCAGTGACCTATTATTCTGTTGTTTTACATTGTATATAAATAGATGTCTTTGTTAGTTAGTTGTTGTTATGCTATCTTACCTTTTATTGTGAGGTTGGTTACCGTTCAATAAAATACTCCAGTGATAAAGTCCTACTTCTATCTTATTCATTTTTGAGCAGTAAATTTCTATAACTTCAATTTATTTTTCAAATATAAACCTATTTATGTAACCAAATGATCAGAAATTTGAGCATTTAGCTGAGAGATAGCCTTGTGACTACCTGAATATAATTTATAATTCTTATAACCTTCTTCAACTTCAATATATTTCATATATAAACCTATTAATGGAACTACGTGTTCAGAAATTCAAGCATTTAGCTGAGAATTAGCCTTCTGAATGTAATTTAAATTTCTTTTAACCTTCTATATCCTCAATTCTATTCAGATATACACTCATTGTTGAGAGAAATTGATCATCAAAACTATGTTAATAGATAAGAAGGTGTGAAATCCACACTATTAATTAAATATTTATATATTATATTAACTAGACGTTTATTTAACTTGTTCCATGATATTGAGCAAACCCAATTGCTTGATATATCAAGTTGACCTAATATCAAAGAACAAGTTGAATCAACGTTTATTTAATTTTTATTCCACTTGATGGCGCTTTGCCATCTTAAAATTATCTTTCATGTTGGAAGTCAGGATATACCTTTTTATTATTCATTATCAACACTTGACCTTTTTTATTTTGATTTTTTTCACATAGGCATATAATTTTATATTTTTATTGTTTTTCGCATAAAAAATATATATATATTATATTAAATAAAAAGAGATAGATAAGATTTCTGTTGTTTTGCATCATATTGATGATTATGCTATGGTGGTGCAGTCGTGGCTAAAATCTTGAAATAAAAATAATATTGAGATTAGAGATTTCTTTATTGAGCTGAGGAATGAATTCATATGAAAAACATAATTCTGTACAAGTACCGCCTGGCTTAAGGCGTAAGAATAAATAAAACAAAATATTATTTACATAATTACAAACATGTTTGAGCTGACCCAAGGGGAAGAACAACAAATGAGTATTTATAGAGAAAAGCGCGACCTCTGGCGATCGATCTAAACAGAGTATTTGAATCTAATAATATAATTCTAAAACAAAATAACATCTTTATATAACATTTTTAAATAAAATATTTCAATATAACATATATATAATGCCTCACTACAAAAATATCAAGTCCAAATATCAACGGTTACTTTTAGAATCTCTCATTTCCACTGAATATAACAGCATAAACAGAAGGATAGATTTACCATCACAATACCTTAGATATCTTAGAAGAAATCCATGTAGCCGCTTTAGCACGCATATTTGGCATAAGCAATATGAATATATATAATTTGTATTTATGATAATCACAGACATCTATCTACATTGTATAAACAAAAACAAATTAAATACGAATATGCAAATAAAATTAGTTATTATTTATATCAGAGTATTGTGCCGTTACTCTATATATAAGCGCTAATCTTCCCTTTATGTATTTATCTTCCTTTTTTTAATAAATTTCCATACACACGCACACACACCGAAATTTTATATTAGATAATAAAAAGGCATATATTGGATTGAATGAATTTTTTTTTACCAATATTTCGGTTGGCTGAACGCCAACTTTTATCAAAGCATTACATTTTTTCCTTGAAAAAAGTTGGCGTTCTGCCAACTCGATATATTGGCGAATAAATATTTCATTCAATTCAATATATGTTTTTTTTTTCTAATGATTTAAGTATGAATTGCTCTATTTTCAGAAATATTATATTAATATCATATAATCTAAAAACTCAAATATTTCTATATTTTAAAAATATATTTATTCATTAATAATTCTACTTTTGTTATCATCGTTTTTTTAGAATGACTTTCAGTTTTGTTGTAAATATGCGTAGTTAACATATCTATCTTTTTGAATCACTATTATAGGATTAAATTTGTAAATTCTATATAATGTGAAAATAACTAATGTGTAATCTTACCTCAAGTAATTGAAAATAAAAGCTAATTGATGGTAAATAATTATCTTTTTTTATCACGACTGCACCTTCAACCCTTTATCTAATCGATCCTTTGTCTTATCAACCCTTTATCTAACAACAAACAAATAATTCATAACATATATATATATATATAATAAAAAAAACAATATCTAAACAAATATAATATATTTCTGACAATAATTTTAATATACAATTGTATAATATACAATAGAGAGCTTATATTTAATAAAGATTAATAAATATATATAAATACACAATTATTTAAAATTCAAAACTATAAACAAATCTCGCCATTCTAATAAGAAGAAAAATTCAATTTAAATAAGAAAATATTAAATTTTTCCTTAGATCAACACTTAGAATGTTAATGGGAAATTTATATAGAAGATATCTCTCATTTCAAAGATTTCAAAAATGAATTAGAAACCTTTTTAAAATTTTAATTTTCCAAATTGTCTCCCACTAATGAAATACTGATTAGAATTTACCACGTCTTCATTAGGTCTGACTATTATTTTTCTATTAGCAATATTTTCCTTTTGAAATAAGAATATGAAAATATAGAATAATTAGCCTTTCTTTCAAATTTTAAATTCATTTTAACAATTTTGAATGTCATATATTGGTTGTATTATGCATAGTTTATTAATTATTGGTGGTTTTATGCTATGCCCCCTTAGTATGCAAAGATCATCATATTTTAAATTATATAGCAACAAATATATTTTAAGAAACTGATAATTTATATTATGTTGATTGTAGATATTGCCAGACATTTCTTTCTTTTATACACAGTTCTCTTTTCTCCGTTTTTTTCTCTCTTTCTTTCTCCTTGTTAATATCATATGAGTATTATTTACGGCCTAAAATATTGTATATATAAAAGAATAGTTAGTCAGGTGTTGATATTAAAAATAAAGAGATCATATCCTGACCACGAGCATATGTGCTTTTTAGATGGCAGAGCGTCATCTAGTGGAGCAAAAATAAACTAAACGTTTATTTAACTTGCTCCGTGATATCTGGCCAACTCTACCCTGATGAGCGCTAACAATGCGTTCGTGGATGGCTTTTCTTGATTTATCAAGAAATTGGGTTGGCCAAATATCACGGAGCAAGTTAATTAAACGTTTAGTTTATTTTTGCTCCACTAGATGGCGCTCTGCCATCTAAAAAGCACATGTGCTCGTGGTTAGGATATGTTCTCTTTATTTTTAATACGTATATATATGTATAGACAAATGTGAAGGCATATATGTATGACAGCGCAAGTGTCCCTAGGGGGACCTAACGCTTTAAATTGAAATAAATATAGATCATATTGGGTAGTAAGCGTCTGTTTTTACTGTAAATGTACCACATGTATACATATGTAGAAAGAAGTTCGATTTTTGCAATTACAATTGTACCAGAGTCTCTATTATTTATTTATTATCAAATCAGACGCGATACCCCCACAAGCGATGCTTGCGTCAAGAAACAACACTAAACTTAGATACTATATTTCAAACAAATGAATTTTATTTTTCTCTGAGTCTCTATGGTTACTTGCACTTTTACTATTGGGACTGAATTCTTTCGAGATTAGGTGGCTATTCAAGCATTTTCATGTTCAGAAAAATAATGCCCAATGCCCGGGATTCGATCCTGGTTCTTAAGTTGATTAAGAAGCGAACAATGTCCATTAAATTTCTGTTTGCAATGACCAAAGAATCTATTTAAACTATATTAATTATTATGAATATATTTTAATATAACTATTATATTAAAAGGTCTGACCAGAAGCACATGTGCATTTTAAATGACGATCTGTTATCTAAAAAGCATGTGTGTTTCTTGTCAGGATATGCTTCTTTATTTTTAATATCAACACCACACCTTTTTATTATTTTTCTCTATTATTTTTTCACAATAAAAGGTCTATGTTGATTATTACATCAATAGCGACTATATTCATACTCTATAAAACAAAATTATTCCATATATAATTCATATAATAACTTATGAAATAGAATGTATTCATAAAATATAGTTTATATATTCAAATTCATCTTTTGGCTTAATATAGATATATGAATAAAATATTATGGTGTTTTTTCAATTACCTTTCTTTGATTAAATCAATCTATATGCGTTTGTATACCTGTTTTTTTTTCTCTAGACTATAAATAAATAGAGTTGTTCCTAACTAACAAAAATAATTAGACGAATATAAAATAAGGTATGTAAAATAGTTAAAAGAAGGACGGCTGCAGGGGAACCAAATCAACGGTCGCCTTTTTCTACGAAATTAAATTTCATTGAATTAAATAGAGAAGGGCTGGCAACAGTGCCATGCTATGTAATTGAATTTGTTCTTTCAACCTTTTATCAAGGGTACATCTCAGAATCAACATATATATGTTTATATAAAAGGGCGTACCTGGATCTGTAAAAGAAAAAAAAAAACATTTTTTTCTTAAAATATTTCGAGAGATTGCTCCCTCTTTATCAATTTATTGCACAGTGAATTTTTTTGCAATAAATTGATAAAGAGGGAGCAATCTCTCGAAATATTTTAAGAAAAAAATGTTTTTTTTTTTCTTTTACAGATCCAGGTACGCCCTTTTATATAATCTTAATTAATGAATCGCCTTTTGACTCAAAATATATATATATATAGTACATATACTATATATATATATATATATATATATATATATATGTGTGTGTGTGTTTTTCTATGATTTCTTCACATGTTAAGCGTATTTACACAAGTTTGGTCTTAAATACCCATTTCTTGGTTTCTCAAGAAGCCTCTGGGACCAAAAAATATTTTTGGTCGCAGTGGTACAGCCTACTCCACACTGATAAGCGCCAACAGCGCGAAACGAGTTCGTGGATGGCTTTTCTTGATTTATTAAGAAATTGGGTTGGCCAAATATCAGGGAACAGGCTAAATTAATGTTTAGTTGATTTCTGTTTCAACAGATGGCGCTCTGCCTTATGAAAAGTACATGTGCTCCTGGTCTGAATGTGCCTTTTTTATTTTTAATATTAACACCTGACTTTTTGATTTTTCTATTATTTTTTTCATATATATATGTAGTATATAAATTATATATTTGTTGTAGATATTTGTGTGTTATATAAACTTTACACATATATTATTAAAGAAATATTAAATTCATTGATTCTATATTGTAATTATGTTTATTCAATGAATATTTTAATATTTTATTTTAATTCAATCAAAAATATTTTATTCTTTTTCTCCTGTTAATATGGAAATAAGCTTATATCAGGAGTACATCTGAGATCAAAATAAATAAATATATATATATATATGTAATATATATGTGACTTATATAAAAATTATATATTTTTATAAAAATATATGAATTCATATCATTATATATGCATAGTGTCGTATTTTCTTTCTAAGGTATTCATATGTGATATGGTTGAATCATATTTGAGAATATTGATTTTATATTTTAATTATGTTTATTCACTGAATATTTCATTATTTTATTTAACCAAAAGAGATTATATTCATTGTCTCCTGTTAGAGGTTATTTCAATATTGATTCATGTGTAGAAATTAGCTATATAGCTAATTAGCTTTAAGAAATTTAATAGGTGCTCAACTTTGAAGAAACTTGAAAAACATTAAGTTTGTAAATATAATCGCTATATAATGGTTTATAATAATAATATAATGTTTATAGTAGACTCATAGACAAAAGCTGAGAAAGTTGGAAGTCTTTGAGGTCACCGTTTTTTCTAAGGGAACATAGGCAATTTTGTTCACACTTTGTTATCTCGTGTTTCTTCAATAAAGGTAACTGTGTGTAAAATATATTTTATAGTTAATATCTGAAACTCGATATACGGAAGGTACAACTTCCTTAAGTTTTGTCCATGAGTGTATCTTACAGAGTTATTTGTTTGAATCCCGATATAATGCTAAAAGGTATAACTTTCTTAAGTTTTGTCCATGAGTGTATCTTTCAGAGTTATTTGTCTGAATCCCGATATAATTCTAAAAGGTATAACTTTCTTAAGTTTTGTCCATGAGTATATCTTTCAGAGTTATTATCTGGATCCCAATATACATTCTGAATATCTTAAATTTGCAATTTAATATACTTAGTATGTATATATATATATATATATATATATAAGTTGATGAGTGTAATTTGTTCAACTATATAATAAATAAAAATGTATGATCTAAGTCCTATTAAATGACAAGTTTAGGTAGTTTGTTAATCCATAGTATTATATGTTTTTTACCAATCAATGCATGAATAAACTTGGTCAAAAAAGAATTACATTATAAGTTTATATATTGTATAGATTGTTTTAAAAAAATAGAGCAATCCATATTAAATTCATTAAAACGATTTTAACCAGTTATTAAATCCAATATATGCCTTTTTATTATCTAACATTGTATAAATGTATCTCCCCATGGGGCTTTAAACTTGTGTTATCATTTAATATTTTATATATAGCCAAAGACCTATTTAGCATGAAAATTAAACCTAACCATAGAATCGCCTGCAATTAAAGATTGTATGGAAGTAATTCGAACAACGTTTCTGCATAAATTTATTTGAATTCGACTCTCAATCAATGTAAAGCCAGAGTTTTAATTAGGTACTGTATAGATTGGTGCGAAAATAATTGCCTAGAGAAAGCCAAATTATTCCACAGTCAAAATAAATCTTTTGGAATATTTAACAAACTCTTTGAATCCTGAATTAGCACATCCTATTAAATTTATGTCGCAGAATATCGTTTTTCTAATTGTCTACGAATTATAACAATAAGAGAATTGCGCTTCAGGTCACTACTTTATATAAAAACAATAATTCAATATATATAATAAATTTTTATATTGATATTAATTCACTATTTTTCATATAAAGCCTTAAAATAAAAATATAATAAATATTTATTATCATCCTCAATAAGTAATAATATTTAGCCAACATATTTCACTCAATTATATTTTAGTTTTCTTTATAGAATAAATTGAGAGCAAAAATATTGATTTTTTAAAGAAAACAAAGGGAATTTTCTTCACACATGGTTATCTTCTGAATCTTTAATATAAGAACAATATGTATCAAATATCTTTCAGAGTTATTGTCTGAATCCCGATATACATGGTAAAAGGTACAACTTCCTTAAGTTTTGTCCATGAGTGTATCTTTCAGAGTTATTGTCTAAATCCCGATATACATGGTAAAAGGTACAACTTCCTTAAGGTTTTCCCATGAGTTTATAACAAACATGTATAAGACAAAGAAAATTTTGTTCAATTTGGTCATCTCCTGTGTATTTAATATAAGAACCTTATGTATCAAATATATATTACAGAGGTATTGTCTGAATCCCGATATACATGCTAAAAGGTACAACTCCCTTAAGTTGTGTCCATGAGTGTATCTTTCAGAGTTATTGTCTGAATCCTGATATACTTGCTAAAAGGTACAACTTCCTTAAGTTTTGTCCATGAATGTATCTTTCAGTGGTATTGTCTGAATCCCGATATACATGCTAAAAGGTACAACTTCCTTAAGTTTTGTCTATGAGTGTATCTTTCAGTGTTATTGTCTGAATCCAGATATACATGCTGAAAGGTACAATTTTCATAAGTTTTGTTAATGAGTGTATCTTTCAGCGTTATTGTCTGAATCTCTATATACATGCTAAAAGGTACAATTTCCTTAAGTTTTGTCCATATTTATTAGTTTATGACAGAAAGGTTTCAAACACAGGATTGATATATAATAAGCTAGGTTTAGGTTAGGTTTAAATAATAGAATTTATTCAGGACGTGACCATATGGTGTTCAGACGTCTTACTAATGACTTGTGACTGAATTCCAACTTTATAAAAAGAAATAATACAATTTGGAATGCAGTCACGCATTGTTTGAATGTAACTGTTCTAGGAATATTTTATTAGTTTTATTCTCAGCTATCAAAATATATTAGTGTGAAATTTCAAACGATTTGTTGAGATTAATTTATTTTAAATAACATTGAGATATGTGTGAGAAATAGTAAAAAAGTGAATTTATACTTGGATCTGGTGGATTGAGATATGTGCTATTGTTAATCCATATGATATTTATTATATATAAAGAATATATCGAGGATGTAAATATTGATGCAATATGTAAATTAGTATTCTTCTTTTGTGATGCATTCGCGCGTAATCTGTTATCAAAATATTATATTATAGACGCGTATGATTATTGTTAAAATAAAACAATTTCTACTGCCATTACTGCAATGGAAAATTTATTATTTTTGTATGATTATTCTTACATGAATAACAATCGAGATTCTTCTGAATAAACGTTCTAGCGCATGTAAACTTTTGGTCGCTGTATGATATCTCTTATTGAAGATTTTGATTTGCATGGTCGAATCATTTTTGTCTTCATAGAGGTAATTTCTTTCTAGAAGTTGTCGATCACATCCAATGAGTCGTTCTTGGATGTGATTATAAGAATATACCAAGAGATTGCTTCATATTTATCAGTTCAAAAAAAGTTATATAGGAACTTTATGCAACAAAGGTGTTTATTATAAACAAACGATAAACAAACAGACGAAATATTCGTCTGAACACTTTATAATAGTTATATTTTGGTACAAATATATTCACTGGCAATATCTTTCTTTTAAATATAATTAAATATTATTTTATTATAAAAATAAATATTAAAAGAAACACATTGCCAGTAAATATATTTATACTAAAATTTAAAGATAGATGACTATTAAATTTATAAACTTTATAATAAAATATATCAAATTCTTTATAAACAATTTCTCAGATAATTATTAATAACATAATTTTATACCCAATATGCCTCGTGGAAAACTCTTATAACATTCGTTTAAAGTTTGTATTTTAAAAATAAAAGTATAATTATATGAATAATTTAATAACAATTTATGTTCATATATTAGTGTACTTTAATTATTTATGTTTTAGAAATATATGTTTAACCATTGTTAAAAAAGATTTCCACGAGTCATGTAATTTGTAAACCTTTTATTGAACAATAAATTGTGTAAAAGGTAGCAAGTCTTTGAAATATTTCAAATCTGTATTTCTTATTGCCATTTTTTTTTAAATAAAAATCCATGAACGATTTCTTTAATAATCTTAATTATATGTGTAATTTGAATGTTTCATTATAGAACTCTTTATTTATTAACAAATAAATGTTGTAACAAATAACAAATAAAATAAATTTACCATAAAATTGATTATAATAAAGGTTGATTCTTCACTGTATAAACGATTATTTCAAAAACAAAATAATGAAATATTTTTATTAAAATATAATTTTTATGAATTTAAAAAAAAAAGAATATAATTATAAAATATTCTGCAAAATTTTAAAATTAAGATTGATCTTTTTACTTTCCTTTTTTTCTATTTTATTCTTCCTAGAAAAAATACATTATTTAAATGTAAATATTTAAAAACACCTTGAAATTATTTCATATTTTTGTTTATTTTATTGAATTTTGAAAATATTAAAATGAAAAATTGTTTTTTTTTTTTTGCATCGAGAGATGATTTAATTAAAATTTTCTCTATTTTATAAAATAAAATATTTGTGTATATGAAATTTAAACAGAGAAACAAAAGGAACTTTTATATTAGATTAGAATATATATTAAGAATAATTGTAGCTTTTTTCAAATCTATTTATATTATGATATAAATCCATTTCTTCATAACTTACATAATGTTTTTTTTTAATAACGTTTTATTAAATTGTATTTAAACTTATTTTTAATATAAGTATTTGTAAACAATTTTAAAATGACTACAATTAAAAAAAGTTATTTAAATTTTATATGACATATTTTATTAAACGAAATTTAATTTAATATGAGATTTTTTATATAACATATATTATATAAATTCGTTGGAAATTATTTGTTTGTTTTAATAAATGAGTATATTTTCCAGGATTGTCTAGTCGTAAACAACTTTCATTTGAATATATATATATATATATATATATCATAATTTGTATAATATCAAAGATATAAAATTTCTTTTCATTAAAATAAGTGTGTACAAATATAAGCTTTTGTTAAAATGTAAATATGCAAATTCATCCATCTATGAAAGCTACAAAAATAAACGTGGCAGACATCGCGGGCGAATGCTACGGCACGTCGCGGGTGCGCTGCTCACTTGGCTGGAACTATTTCTTGGGGATTGTAAGCATAACGGTTGTACCCTTCCATTCGATTACGACATATATATTTCATAGATCGCTATTAATTTATAAAATTGATGTAATTCAAATGATAATAATCAATAAAATCAAATCAATTTCATAACAATCAATGAATAATTCAAATGAATAATCAATTAGAAGAATTTTAAATATTTTAATCCTAACACACAAATGCATATTTACATTTTTTAAAAACCTTCCTAACTATAAATATAATATCAAAAATTTGATTTATATTTGCATGAGGGTCCTCTACCGGCCGGTTTCACAGAGTTGTCTAAAAAATAAATAGTAAAAATGATATTAAAAAAGGCGCGAAACGCGTTCGTGGATGGCTTTTCTTGATTTATCAAGAAATTGGGTTGGTCAAATATCAGGGAACAGGTTAAATCAATGTTTAGTTGATTTCTGTTCCACTAGATGGCGCTCTGCCATCTGTAAAGCACATGTGCTCCTGGTCAGGATATACCATTTTTATTTTAAAAAATAAATTGTTAACGAGAAAATATTTCACATAAATATTTAAAACTTATATACGTATAAGCAAAAAAAGGCATATATCCTTACACCTCACACGAACCTTTTTTTCTCTTATTTTCTTAGATATTTTTTCGAAATAAAAAAGTAAAATATTTCAATATACCATTTAGCTTCCATACATACTAACCTATGTAATCAGACCCTGCTGCTGCCATAAGAATTATCTTGCTTCATAAATAGACATTATTTTCCAATATAATTTACAATATTCAAATTATATATACTCAAAAAAGATCAAAATGCGGTATTTTCTGCGACAAAGAAGAATGAAATCTTAGTTATGGTATACTAGAGAGATAACTATGAACAAAAGATTTCAGGACAATAGATGTACATATGAATATTTGCATCGAGCAAACAACTCTACTGTAAACAATAAACACAAGGCCAGCATATATGAAACCATAATTTTTTTGCTTATCCCTAGTAAACGTGGTACAGGCCATGATAATCATGGTGAGTAGAAGTAGGCGACTGCTTTTACTGTAAGTGCATCACATGACCTGACTTTGCACTTACAAATTTTCCAGAGCTCCATTTGATTACTTGCACTCGTTGGTGGAATTGGACTTTAGCAAGAATCGGGGGCCATTGGAACATTTTTGTTTAATCATAAGAAAAAGTGTCCAATGCGGGAATCGAACCCGGGTCGTAGCGGTCGAAAACCAACGGTTAAGACCATTCTTTCACCGATCCATAAAATCATAATAAAAATATACAGTATTAGAGTCCTAAATAGTGGTTTGGTGGATTAAATTGGCGAAAATGTTCACCCCTGATGAGTAAAGCCTTCCCATTATTTTCAATCGCAGTAAGGACATTATAAAACTTGTTTTATTTGTAAATTTAACATCTATTCTTATTGGGTTTATTTCTAACTTATAAATGGAGCGTTATTGTCTTATGTTTTTGTTGTTGCTTATTCCTCAAGTCGTTTAAACGATCTCCATTAGGTTCCATTGTCTCAGCCTTTCTATTATAGTCCTGGGGTTTTCCCAGAGGTCTTTTGTAGACATCATGGAGAAGGAAAGAGGGGTGCTGTTGGTCTGAAGACCTGGAAGTACCACTCAGTGTGACTTCTTTAGGTCTCCTGACATGGAGCCACTCCTATGGAGAACAGACGCTACATATTAATAATACCTTCCTACATTAGCCAGGTATTGTCTTATGCTTTCTAATTGTGATTATAGAATGTATTAGCAAAAGAAAATATACTTTTAACTAAATATTATTACAGATTTTTAGAGATTAACTCAATTCCTTTATAAGCTCCATTTTCCCATTTCCTTAGCAACCATTAATGGATGAAGACATCCACTCAACAGGAAGGAAGCTATTGACCTTCAAAGTTTGAAGGTCACATATTATTTCCAAATCTTCAGAGGATTCGTCTTTTTAATTACACCAGATCTATCTTCATTTTTCCTTACTTCAATTTATATATCTTCTATATCTTTATATCATATTGTAGCGTATAAATCAGTCTTGGAATATTTTAAGATGTAAATGTATTTATTGATGACGTCACCACGACCAGTCGACAATTATCAACCAAACTATCTACAGCTAGAGAATATCGAACAAGCAAGCTAGGTAACTAAATGATGATTTTACTAATATTAAATAATAAATCTGTTTAAAATATTTTCATTGAATGATTAAATTAAATAATAAAATATAAATTATATTTTCGCCACAATATTTAATATATTTTTGAATATTTTAATCTAATAGATATGAACACCACTTTAGACTAGAGTAAGATTTTTTTTTACAAACTTCTACTTCTCCAATTGTAATAAAAAAAAGAGCTTTCATGGCTAGTTATGTTGGAATATTAAACAGAGTAACAATGGCTATAGATGAGCTCATGTTTGAAAAGGAACTTGTATATTTATAAAAAGTATAGATTTTGTTGTTTTCATGTATAAACAAATACCAATATTTGTTTTGTATAATTACTATTAATAATAAATAATATGTAAAGTTGAATTGGTTACGGAATCATCCTTCTTACTTACTTTAATTACATAACAAGTTATACACAATCATTGAATGATATTTGTATAGATGACTCCCTGGAAGATAAAGATAAGATAAAACTATTTACATAAACAAAATTATTTAGGTGATAATAAAACATAAATAAACTGCTGGCCACCGTATATGCAACACCCTGAAAGAAGTATGCAAATAACATAAAATTTCCAAAATGCAATCTCCACGATACTAATTATTACAGATAACTTCATTAAATCAACTTCCATCATTACTTAACATACTGTAAATAACTACCTTGTGGTTTCTTCTATCTGCTTATGTTGTTTCTTACTTGTTTAATGTATATGTTTATTTAATGCTCTTTTTCTTAATTGTTTATTTTCTTTTTGATAAATCTGTTACCTACTCTACACTACAATATGAATTATTGCAAATAGTTAAACGCGCAATTGTCCAGATCGGATATAGCGAGTCTTGTTTGAAACTGGTAAATAAATAAATAAATTAGCGGAGATGAGATATGTGCAAATGATTAGAATTTCAGCGCAGACGCCCATCACATGTGTGGCTTCACTTCAAAGCTCTACTTAAGACTTGGAGATTTCGACGCTTTCAAGTTTATAGTATTCAAGTATATAAATATCAAAACTTTAGATTAAAGTGAAATTTCTTTTCAAAAAGCTACTTCTTCAATTGTAATAAGAAAACAGATTTCATGGCAGGTTATATATACAATACCGTTAAGAGAATTTTAAAATTCATAAAATTTGTTATTCAGTTTATATTAGTTATATAATTACAAATTTTATATATTTTTAAATTTGCCTAACAAATACAGAATTAGCTTGCTGTTCTGACTCAGAGTTGATTTCAAGTATTTCAGGTATTATAACACCTTGATAAAGGTTAGCGTTCAGCCAACTGAAATATTAGTAAAATAAATGAAATTTTTGGATCAATATATGCCTTTTTAATAATATATATATTTATATATGAAACAATTATTACATTTTTAAATTCAAATATGAAAAGGTTACAAAACCCTAAACATTTTTTAAAATTATTATTACTCTGTTTTACTAGTTATACCCACATCATATATTTGATTATTAGTATTATGATTTAAATATTTTACAAAAAATGGAATTTTTAAATAATAAAATGTTAAAACAGGCCTATTTTTGATTTTTGATTATTTAAAATTAATAAATCAAAGTATTGAAAGCTAGTACATTTCTTCATAATAAATGTTATTAATTATCAACAATTAGTTTATTGGGCAATCCAAATTATAATAATGGTTAAACATAAAACAATATACCTTAAAACATTGAAATAACTGTAATTTTATTAATATTTATTAAGTAATTATGGAATAATTATAAATATATTTATTAGTACTATAAAATTTGTATTTTAAGTGAAAAGAAGTATAGGTATTCTAAATGATGTAAAAATCAATAAAATTTGTAATGGATAGAAAGTTGAAATAAACGAGCCTGTTAGAAGCGATTGTTAGCTTTCATTTATAAAAGAACTTTGCAGAAAGAAAGAAAAATTGGGAGCAAAGCAAGCGTATCGTAGAACTATTATAACCAAACGAACTTTGGACAAAATGGCGTAGATGTGTAGCCAGACGAATAAAAGTTTGACTGAAAAGAAAGTTTGCCAGAAATAATTCCAATAGATATTATACACACCAGTAAATTATCTAAATTATTTATATATTCTATTTTCAATTTGTAATAATATTAATTTACTTAATTGCGTATACTAAATTTATCATTGGAGAAAATAATTAATATTTATTTTTAGGCATACGATGTATCTGTTTAATTTAAAAATAGGGGTCAAATCGGCTGTGTTTTTCTAAATATTATTATTTATATATTTAAATTTTTAGAGAAAGCGATAATGAAGTTTTCTTGATTAAATAATAAATAATTCAAAATGTAACATAAGTAAATAAATAAATATTTAGGGAATAATAAAATTAGATTATCTATTTAAATTTTACTATTATTAAAATAGGTAATATAATCAAGGTGATATTGTAAACGGCTATAAAATTGTAGAGTTTTTGACAAAGTGTTTCCTTTACACATAAAATGGTTTTTTTTACAGTATCTTTTGCAGAAGAGAATTGTTCTATTTAAAAAGAATCATACATGACAAAAGTAGTTTGAATGTCTGGTAACAAGTTATTTTTATTTATTTATTTATTTATTTATTTTTTTTGTAAAAAGCAAGCTTTTTCAGGCGAAGTATATATATATATATATATATATATATATAGGTCGTCTTAATTTTTTTATATCGGTTAAGTATCCAGATGATTTCTTAAAAAGTACTGTTTGTATAGAACACGGGTTGCTTTTTTTTTTTTCTAAATTTATTTTATGAATGCGAATGTATACGTTCCTATGCATACAAAATTCTGAGGAAAGAGGTATAATCGATATTGTTTTGATATTAATTGTTAGAAGAGAAATTCTCGTTTGAAAGCTTACATTTTAAAATAGAAAACTCATTGTGAAAATGTTTCATGATTTTATATTAAATCGTAAAAAGGTAACTTAAGGGGAATCGGTGGATAAGTGGTATAAACAGATACGACTCGGGTTCGAATCCCCCATTGGGCTACTTTTTTTAAATTATAATTTCTTTGTTTTCCCTGATTCTTGGAAATTTCTAACATTAGCAGTAAGTGTGAGTCACCAAATAGGTGCTTTTGCATACTTCCAAGTGGAAAAGTCGAACAAATTTCTACATATTTATATATGTGATGTATTTACAGTAAATGAATTTGCTAATTATACACTACCCACAATGATTATCTTGTACTGTACCTCGTTTACTAAGGATAGGAATAACCTTAACATATTAGATTATTAGAAATAAAGAAGGCATCTCTTGACCACGAGCACATGTGCTTTTTAGATGGCAGAACGCCATATAGTGGAGCAAATATAAACTAAACGTGGTCAGGAGATGCCTTTAATAACAACACCTGAACCACTTATCTTTTATTTTTTTATATTGTTTTTTTCATATTAGATTATAACACAAAGTGATGATATTCATGAGGCCCGAAGCCTAAAACTATGGAATACAGGTTGGAATTTGGTCTGAATTTGCAAAATGTAGTTCATTCTTTATCATCACTAGTAAAGTATTTTCACTAAGGTAATGAAATAATGCTATCATTCTGATGTACTTTAAAAGGAAAGATGCCTCTTTCGGTATATATATGACATCGTTCATATTTAAAAAGAGAGGTGCCACTTTCGGTCTATATGGCTATAAAAATGTATTTCAACTTTTCAGCAACTGGTGTTGTGGCTTTGTCACCAATCTCAGTCTGCTTGTTTGAGGAGATGGTCAATAAACTGCGCCTAGTTTTAACGACATTTCGACAGAATAAGCGACCATATTTTTATAGATAAATATCCTCACAAAATGTCCATCTATAGATGATTATGTGATAAAATAATAATAATGAAATGAAAAAATGATCAAGTGTTGGTATTAAAATACAAAAAGGCATATCCTTACTATGAGCATATGATAGGTGGTCTGCCATCTAAAAATCTCATGTGCTCGTGGTCAAGATATGCCTTTTTCATCTTAATGACAATATAAATACAGTTTATAATACAGTTTCGTGGCAGCTCTTGTCCAAGAACACAAAGAGAAACGAGTAAATGAAGAGATATATTTTGTCCGTCTCTATCCCGATTAGACAGGAGATAAAAGTCCAGAGCTAGGCTAAAAGCCAAGTTAGAAAAAAGGGGAAAAACAATAAAAATGCGCAGAAGAACTACTGCAGGGGGGGCCAAATCTGTTTCAATAAAGATAAAGAATGGCCCCCAGAGATCTTTGTCTTTAATCTTTTTGGTTTAAAGCCTTTCACTGAGGATTTCCCCAGTTTTTCTTAATTAGATTGCCCCGGGGAGTCTTTGCCCTGTTTACTTCAGCTATGGTAATTCTGTCATACTGGGTATAACTAGGGTAGAAATGACGTACCTTACTTGGCCTTGTACCAATCTCTATTTCAAACTATGTTTGTAGTATCTTTTTTATATTGTTTTTGTTACGTAATGCATTCAATCTTAGATTTAAATACATTTTGTATGATATAATAACTCAAAATAAATCTGCCATACTCTCACTGGTATAACTAGGGTAGAAATGACGTATCTTTTACTTGGCCTTGTAACAATCTCTATTTCAAACTATGTTTGTAGTATCTTTTTTGTATTGTGTTTGTTACGTAATGCATTCAAGCTCGTATGTAAATAGATTCCTAGCTGTTTTAAGCAAAGTTATATATAAAATTTTACATAAATAAATTTACTGGCAATGCGCTTCTTTTAAATATAATCAAATATTATCTCTACAGACCTTACTGCAATGATATGAGTTATTGAATGAGAGGGCTTGGCTCATCAATAGTGAACCCTTCAGCGGTTTCGCCAAATTAATCTCTAGACGCTCTACTATTGTGTTGGATTGGTTTGGAATATACCCTGTATTTTCTATGGAAGGCAGCTTAGGGGTGTTTAGTGAACTATGGACATAAGCTTATAGGTCTGTAGAGGAACATACATATATATATGTATATAAAATTATATATGTTATGAATAATTTGTTAGTTGTTATATAAAGGGTTGATAAGATAAAGGATTGATAAGATAAAGGGTTCAAAGTGCAGTCGTGATAAAAAGATAAAATTATTTACTATCAAGTAGTTTTTTTTATTTTTAATTACTTGAGGAAATATTACACATTAGTTATTTTCACAATATATAGAATTTAAAAAGTTAATCCTATATTAGTGATTAAAAAAAAGATAGATATGTTAACTACGCATATTTACAATAAAACTGAAAGTCATTCTAAAAACGATGATAAAAAAGTACAAATATCAATGAATAAAAATAAAATATATATTATTTAAATATAGAATATATTCGAGTTTTATAATATATATATCATATAATCTAAAATGCAAATATTTTATTTTTTTTAAAACATATATTTTATTTTCATCATTGACTATTCTTTTATTTTTGACCAAAGATTTAGAATACTTTTTGAATATTTTTGTAAATATGTATAGTTAACCTACCTATTTTTTTAATTCACCATTATAGAATTCATTTTATGAATTCTGTATTACTGTGAAATTATTTAATGTGTAATTTGCTTCAAGAATTGAAAATAAAAACTACTTGATGGTAAATAATCATCTTTTCTTTTTCACGACTGTACCTTCAATTCTCTATTTTTTCAACATCAAAACATTATAATCATAACATTTATATGATACATTTTGTATGATAAGATAAAAACACATTCATTGTGAAAATATATGAATAAAATTATCCATCATTGTACAGTCCTCTATCTCTGTTCCAATAACTCTCTGTTTTATCAGTATCTTTCTATAGTTAAGCTTTTATTACCATATTCCATATCATTTTGTGTTTCTTGAATAGTCTGGATAAACGGATGCGTGGTTGTAGCTGCAAGGTGTGTGTTTACCTATTTAAAATTCTACTCTTACAAAATTCCCATTTTTTACCAACATTTCTATTTATGGTAACATCATTTATAAATATTTCCAAGAACACAAGGATATCAAACGATCGTTAATCATATCACATAACTCCAGAAGACCAAGAAAGAATACAGATGGGGTAACCCTAATTTACAAAACTGCATTATTTACCTACACAGTTTCCCATAGATCTTCATCGAAGATAAATTAGGTCAGTATCCAATCCATTACCCTAAGGCTAACCTTATTCGAAGGACTCTTCAGTAAAAAAGTCCATTCGGCTCATCTCAACGGTCCCAGCTGGAGGCCATGCTGATTGGTCATCAATCTACTTCTGAAGACATTCCACCAATGGGTGGGCGGATAACTTTCAATTGTTTGTATAAAATATGACGAGGAAAATACCTATTCAAACGTTACGCTTAGACAAATGATTGTGTTTAACTTCTAGTTTTTACTTCATTTATCTAAAGGGCTTGGTGGTGCAGTGGTATGAAACGTAGATTTCCGATAGATACGACCCAGGTTCGAATCCCACATTGGGGGATTGAGTGAGTGAGTGTAAATAACAAATGGGATTCTGACATACCAATAAAATTCGAAACTATTATAGACGCGTAAGATAATTTTTGAAATAAAACAATTTCTACTGCCCTTACTGCAATGAAAAAAAAATAGGAGGGCCTAGCTCATCAGTGGTAAACCCTCCCAGAGGTTTCGCCAGTTTAATCTACCATACCGCTGTTATATTGCATTTTTATATCTTCCTTTTAGAGTGATACTGTTACTAGACTCTTGTAAAAATTGTTTAATTTCAAAAATAATCTTACGCTATTATAATAGTTTCGAATTTTCATTACAGATGGCGGGTTAGTGCATTATAATATAAATGTTTATTTATATAATTAAGACAACGAAAAACTTCCTATTTGCTATAGAAAAAGAAACAAAAGTCGGAGAGAATAGACTCTTCATATAAAGAAGTTTTTCTCCCCATTTTATGTTTCTTATTTGATTAATAAAATATTTTTCAAAAAAATCGTTTAAGTCAAACATAAATAGACATCTAACATTTTTCAAAAACTGTAGCGTTTATAAAACATACATAGAATATATATTTATATATAAATATAGAACGACGTTTAACAGGTTTTACCGCATATGTTTATTTTAGCAGAACAGAAGGTAAAACTTGTTAAACGTTTTTATATATTCATAGCCGCATTATATTGTATTATATATATATTATATAATTTAAAAACTCAAATATTTCTATATTCTAAAAAATATATTTTTTATTTTATTCATTGATAATTTCACTTTTGTTATCATCGTTTTTAAAAGACTTTCAGTTTTGTTGTATAGTTTTGTTGTAAATATGCATAGTTAATATATCTATCCGTTTAAATCACTAATATAGGGGATTAACTTTATAAATTCTATATAATGTGAAAATAACTAATGTGTAATCTTTCCTCAAGTAATTTATATTAAAAGCTACTTGACGGTAAATAATTAACTTTTTTCATCACGACTGCACCTCAACCCTTTATCTTATCGATCCTTTGTCTTATCAAGCCTTATCTAACAACAACAACAAATTATTCATAACATATATATAAAAATCAATGTATGTGTGTGTGTTTGTCCTTTATGCCTGACCAAACCACTCATTGGAAACGCCATGAAACTTTGGGAAGTTATTTTGTAAAGTACTGGGAAGGTTTTGAAAAATAATTTCTTGAATATCTTGAACATCCTTAGAGTTATTTGCAGATTTGTAGATTTAACTCGAAATCAGCTCCCCCATTGCGACGGTGATAACAAGTTTTTTATCTATAAGTTTTATTATCACTAAGTTTATTATCTTAAAGATTATTTATCAAAAGTAAGATTTTCTACCTATTAATTGCGCACAAGTCAGAGTTAGTCAAAAGTGTTTACTAGATAAAACGATGATTTTGTAATGTAGAAAATTAGGAAAGACAAAATTCAGGATAACACGGCAATTTATTAGAGACAAGAATAATGATACAATTCCAAGGCAAGATACTATTCCTTTAACTTCCAATTACCGAGGGAACCAATTAATATTGATTTTATAAAACTTATCGAGTATTTTTCAAGGGACCGGGAAAAAATGTTCACTTTATCGAGAGATTCAAAATTACGAGTTTCAAATTATCAAAATATATCTATTATTTTTTTATAAGTTTATAGAGAATTGTTTTAACAAATGTTCGTTAGAAAAACCTTTACTCGGGTAAAACCCGGGCGAAGCCGGGTACATCCGCTAGTAGAATATATATATTATGAATATTTTTGTTGTTGTTAGAGAAAGGGTTGATAAGACAAAGGATCGATAAGATAAAGTGTTGAAGGTGCAGTCGTGAAAAAAAAAAAAGATAATTATTTACCATCAAGTAACTTTTATTTTCAATTACTTGAGGAAATATTACATTTTAGTTATTTTCACATTATATAGAATTTATAAAGTTAATCCTATATTAGTGATTCAAAAAGATAGATATGTTAACTACGCATATTTACAAAAAACTGAAAGTTATTCTAAAAACGATGATAACCAAAAATAGAAATATCAATAAATAAAAATAAAATATATATTTTTTAGAATGTAGAAATATTTAAGTTTTTAGATTATATAATATATATATATATATATTACACAAATTATATGTTTACTGATTATCTATAAAACGTTAGGAAAATATAATTTTGATATAAATATAATATAAAATTGTTTTGAAACTAATTTTCTGTATATTATATAAACTCAAAATGTATTTTCTACACCGTAATATGATATTATTATAGAAAAGAATTTATATAAATTCTTATAAAATTATTTTAAATATAATTATCTGGATATTATATAAAACTCACAATTTTATTTTTACTCCGCGTATTAGGACATATTCGCCCTGTAAGGACTCGCCATACATCATTTCCATGAAGAAAGGGGAAAAAATCATAGACAAATGATTCTTGTTATACAAGAAATCTATATCTGTAAGCATTAATTATTTTGATAAATAATATTTTTGTATATATTTTATTAAAATTTATATTTATATTTTACTACTCTATGAATTTCATCATTGTTTCTGTCGCATTTTATTAATTTTTTATTGTTTTGTTTTTGTCTCTAATAAATTTCCATGTCATTCTGAAATATGTCTTTTTTAAATTTTCAATGTGAAATTTTGGTAGAGATGCTGGGTAGATTAGAGAAGACAAATTGAAGATCGCCTATAAATCCTTAAGGAATAGGTGCTGATGAATAATTGTGGAGCCTTCTACATGCTATAAGACTTAGCATTTTAAGGCACGACTCATCGTTAAGTGCCAACATTGCGCCCGCCGCTGGGGAAGGCCATGAAGAAGGGTGGAGAGGCACAGGCAGGGCGAGTGAGCACCCCGGGGAAGAAGAGAGCAGGAGCACGGTTAGAGAGGGCACCAAGGAAGCACCAAGTTAAAGAATAGGTTCTGTGATCTACATTTTCCAAGACTTTCTCCAAGATTCCACCGCCTTGTCAAAATTTCTTTCAAATAAGACGATGTCCTTATAGACAATATTAAGACAATTTCGGATATCTTGAATGTCAAAATTATTCTCTGAAATTATTAAAATATTGATAAATTTTATAAATTATCATGAAGATAAAGGTTTTCTTGGCATCATTCATATTTCTTTTAAAAATTGACATTTCGGCCAGTTAAAGTTTTATTTTCTCAATTTTTCAACAATATTATTCTGTCTTGGTCAGAAGAAATAAATAAAAACAAAGCATTAGGCATTGACGCCTTGTCAAATGCTTTCTTCATTTCTCCTGACGAAGGCAAAATAATTTTATTGAAACGTTGAGAAAATGAAACTTTAACTAGCCTAAGTGTCTATTTTTTATATAGAAATATTATAAATTAATCACACTATTTTTTATTTATTTAACAGTTGGGAGAGACACGCCATATCCACAATTAGGATAATTGCGTGTATATATGCATCTAAAGAAAGACCTTATGAAAATAAAAGTATAATCTGGGACGTTGATAAATGATAAAATATATAGCTATATAACCATAAATAAATGAATTTCATATTATAAATAAACTTGTTATAAACCTATATATGAGAGATAATAGATAAAACAATTTTTAAAAATACAGTTTATTATTATGTTTTAAGTTTTCCAAAATATTTATTTTTTGGCACGACCTAAACTGTCTAAAGTAATAAAATATTATTTTTACCTTACACCCAAAGTTGTTTTAAACACATGTTTGGCATTCTGCCAACGATATGCTAAATATATACAAACTCTAACTGAATATAAAACTGCAAAAGTACTTTAAGAATGTTGTATATTCTACCAAGAATATAAAATTATATTCGTAGAAGAATATAATACGAAGTAGGTTCAGAAAATGTGTTATCTCAAGCCAAAATTCCATTTTCCAGCAATGAAACAAATATATAGTACCATTGTTTACAAAAATATATATATTTCCTCATATGGTCATATACAATATATTATTATTATCTGACATTCTTAATGTTCTTTCTCTTATTTTATTTACTCGCCTGCTTCTTTTTATTATTTATATATTTTCCTTTTGTGGCTTTGTATATAATCGTCTGCTCTGTTTTTAGTTTATTTATATATGCAATCTTCAGATTCTTTTTAATTTCTGTTTCTAATTTATGAAAAGATATATTTTAAAAATTAATAAAGTTTAGTTTATATTTATAATCTTTGGATTCTTTATAAATTCTGTGTTTAATTTATCAAAATTTATATATTGAAAATAAATATATATTATAAATAAAATGTTATATATTAAAAATAAAAACTATAATGAGGAATATGTACATATTGGATTATATATGGTAGATAATCGTCTGTAAAATTGATATCCTATAGAAATAGCTATCTACGATGATAAGTAAAGAGTGTAGTTGAAAGAGCTAAGTAAATTTCTGAAAATTGCAATTAATGTAAGAAAGACCAAGAGGACTCGAAATTAAACGCTTTCCACAATTTTATTTTAAATAATAAAATAATTGTTACTTGAAGGTTTTATAGCTACTGAATTATCAAAAGTAATTGTGTGTAAGTTATATCCTCAGATATTTTTTTAAATTATTCATATAATCGTTTGTAAAATTATATCTTATAGAAATAGCTATCTACGAGAGTGTAGTTCAAAGAGCTAAGTAAATCTCTGAAAATTGCAATTAATGTAAGAAGGACCAAGAGGACTCGAATCAAGATAAATTGAGGTGAACGTCGCCTATCACTCCAACCAAAAAATAAACCAAACATTGGCGGGAAAATGTCTAGTCGTCTGGTTTATCCTGGTAGCCGCCATTACTGACTAGATTTCGGCGGGACAAAAGAATTTCTTCTGTGAACAAAAAAAAATCACAAACATTAAGAATCATGTTAAAAGCTTTCTCTTTTGGTATTTTTTATTTCTTTTAACTCTATTTTTATTAGAGTATATATATATATATCTTTGAATTAATTATATTAGATACAGTATGAAAGAGATAACTGATTTTTTAGTGTTTTTTTTATTTATCAAAAGAATTATTTTTCTCTATAATATAAACTGTAAACGTCAAATAATATTATAATGTAAAATGTCTTTAATTCAAGCTTATTTTTATATATTTATATTAAATAGGAATTATTGTTTTAATAGCAGCGGCAAATAGAAAATTTATAAAAAAAATATGTCTTATTTTCAAACATATTCCACAATATATTTATATTTAAAAATATTTATTGTTTCAAAAAAGCATTTTAATATTTTAAAAAAATATAAATACATAAATGGGTAATTGAATAATATATATTTTAAAATAATATAATCAATTAAAACATTGAGCAAGTTTTTATAAGTAATATAGTTTAATAGAGGTTTTACATTATTTATTTAATAATAAAGAAATAATAGTTTATAACAATATTATAGTAATAAATTTCATTGTAAACATTTACCTCTTTTAAAAGAACATTTTATTATATTTAAAATAGAATTAATTTGATATATTTATTCATATAATATGACATGACATGGCCTTATTTTATCATAAATATATTGCTATATCTTTCCTGTTATAGCATTGATATCAGTATTGTTTTTTATTTGTGTGTAAAGTTTCTGTCTTTTTGACATATAAGTGTTGAAATAAAGTATATTAATGATTTATAAATCATTTAAAAACTATATAATGATAACGTATTTCTATGAAACACGATTCTTAATAATAATTTTATATTAAAAATGAAATATTATTTCTAGAAATGGATTATACATTTTACTATTTCATCTAAGTATCATTTAATGTAAATAATTTGATGTCTAAAGATGTATAAGTTAAACAAATCGCTTAATTTACGTTGTAGATAAGTCGTCTGCAACTCTTTTCGAGTTAATGATCTCGTCTAAAAGTCTTTCGTACCCTAATTTATTTTGGTAATAAAGATAAATGAGGAATTTGGAATGATGTCATTAACTTAAAACATTTTGATAGGTTAATTAAATGCTTAGATAAAATTTAAAATATACCCTATATATATGATTTTTATATTTTAAAACTTCATAATATACTTTCAAAATGTTTTAGTTCGTAAATCTGCCTTTGGTTAAATACTTTTTAAAAGTTTTTAATATATTAAAACGTTTAGAATGAAACGAAACGAATAATGACAATAAGGAATTTATTAAAAAGGATATCTAGTTTGAATTTTTAAACAGAAGTTTATTCAGCTTGATATGAGCTTCTTATATAAAAGGACTTCATATAAGTTAGCTAATAATTTATTAATCTATTCTGGAATTTGATCGGTTTCTATATATAATTAAATAACCATTATAAAAGGTTTGTATTATTGTTATTTCATAAAGTTATTATTTATATTTTTTAAAATTATGATGCATTAGCGTGCGATCTGTTATGAAAATTTGTAACTATTATAGACGCGTATTTTTCAATTTAAAATTAAACAATTTATTAGCCCTTACAACAATGGCCCCACCAATTAATTTTTCCATTGTAGTAAGAGCAGTAGAAATAGTTTAATTTTCAAAATAATCATAAACGTTTATAATTGTTTCGAATTTTCATACATATTTTGAAGCAATTAATCAAATATAATATAGTTTTACTATATATTAGATACTATTGAATATTGTATTTGATTCTAATAATTATTGTATATGCGAAATTGGTAGAAAAAAGGAAAAGTTCAGATTATATCTTTAAATAATTTAAAAATTAATCTCATGATAGTTTTTAATGACAGAATGGGGAATTCAAATAAATATTTGTAATAAAAATGATATTTGTATGTAATCAAAAGGCTTTGAAATTAAAATAATGTTTCAATTCGAAATACGAGTCCACTTTTATCATACTTTGATATTTTCAACACTATAAAGATATTTCTTTTAAAATAATATATATAAAAAGGTGTTTACCTAAATTTTATATTTTCTTTTATCAGATATTCAAATATTTGCACCATGTAAAGATTACAAGATTGCTTTTGAATATTCTTGGAAAATCATATTTAAAAATAAATATTTAATGTGTTATTTTTCTCAAACTATTTCTGAATTTATATTCTGACTTGAAACTAGAATTAGAGATGTTTTATTAAACATGTCATTTATAATTTGTATAAAGAAGACAGATTTATATCAAAATATAAAATTGTGACATTTTAAGCCATTTGATTGAAATTAATATGTATTTATAAGAGGCACCTATAATTTTAATATTATTAATGATTAAAAAAATGTGTGTGCAATTTCTTTTGGAAATTAAATATATGCTTTCATTAAATGTATATATTTTGAAAGGTTTTCCTATTAAATTTAGATAAATATTTAAATATAAAATTTAATATATTCATATATATGTATTAAATTTCACGTACTTGAATTTTTTTAAATATCAAAAAATAAAATATGATTAATAAAATTTATTCGATAATTTTGGTCAAAAATATTTCAATTTAAATTAAGCAATCTCCTTTTATATGTCTAATAAAAGTTTGAAACCTAATATTTACACTCGTTAAATATTCTTTTGATTAAATATTTATTTTCTCTGAAAATAGTCTTTTGCTAATTAATTAATAAGAGAGAGAGATAAAATGTTATTATTAATTAAATAAATATTATCAATGGATGAGTGGGTGGTTTCCTAATTATTTATTTTATATTTGTTTATATAAGTATTCAGAAGTGATGAATGGTATCTTTATTGTACCCTTTGTATATTTTTATAGATTAGTATTTGATTAAATGACATATATTTTATATTTTCCAATATTTCAGTTGGCTGAACGCCAACCAAAAAGAAGGTATTATAACATATTATTTACACACATTAATATGTTATTATAACTTGAAATAGGATGGCTTTCAGCCAACTGAAATATTCGTAAAATATGATATTTTGAATCAATATATGACTTTTTAATTAAAGATCTATTTATGGATTGCTCTATTTTCAAAATATATTAATACAGTGTGCTAAGCAGAAATTTAATAAATACATTTATTTTTAATCCTACACATGCGTTTCAATATAAAGATTTAATACTGAATTACACAAGTTTGATACCTTAATATGATTGAGTGGAGATAAAAGAGAAGAATAAGATGATAGTTTTTCAAAGGAAATGTTAATTCCTATTCCTGAATGAATATTCAAAAGAACCTGAGGGAAGTGCTAACCAATTTGATTTTTATATTCAATCTACAAAATATATTTTATAAATCACAGTTTTGAAATGGATTAAGATTGAGCTGGTAAGCAGCTGGTATTAGGAATATAGGAACCATTTAACGCATTATTGAAAAGTCATTAATTTATTTGAAAAAAAAAAAGTAAAATGCAATATATGTATTTCTCGATTAAAACGGTCATAGAATGTCAAAAATAGATGAATTAATTTAAAACTAAATTATCTAAAATATTGTAATAAAATATGTTAGAGAATATATCAAATAAAATAAATAATTTTGATTTAAAATAAATTCTTGTTATTAAAGTGTAAAAAGGTTATTATCAAAGTTTAAAATATTGTTACTAAAAAGTGTAAAATGTTGTCATTAATGTTTAAAATGTTGTCTTAAAAGGGATCCTTAAATAGATTACCTTTATGTATTTTGCTAATTGAAATAAACTTTTTTATAATATTTAATAAGATTACAGAATCATTTTTTATATTAATACATTCATTTCAAATTTATTATTATATATTAAAAATAAAAATAAATTTATTAACGTAAACATATATTAAAAATGAACAATATAAATTAAGAAATATATATTAACAATCAAACGAATATTTTATATCCAAATAAAACATTTATTATTAAATTTAACAAAAAATTAATACTTCAATAAAATATAGGACAATCTATTTTAAAATGAATATATTATTTTTCATATTTTATAATATATTATTTAGCTATAAATTTTCTAAATCTTTATTGAAAAAAATAAATAAGGTTTTAAGTTATTTTTCAATGACACATTGTTATCGTTTAAGCCTATTATAGGAATTATCTTCAGCGTGTGTGTGCTAAAAACAATATTTCCTGATTTTCTGGAGATTTTAATCTGCCAATTTTATCCTGGATTGTTTTCATCCACATTGTGAGAGATCTTCTGAATTATTTATTTGGCTTCTTTCAACATGCAACCGCAATCTGCACTCGGCACCATTGCTAATTCTCACTGATATTTATTTATTTTTAATCTTCCACGCTTACTGGAATCTTATTTTATATATTTGTATTCTATTCACTAGATACTTCAATTTTGGTATCATTGTATTAGAAATTCTTTCTCACCCGATTTAAAATTATCAATATTATATTTCATGTTGAAATCATAAATATATTTTTTATTTATTATATATCATTTTAATATATAAGAATATTTTATATAATATAATATTTTTATTATATTACATAATATTTTATAGAATATTTATATTATTATATATTCAAAATATCACGACTACAAACCAATACCAAAATGCTTACGAACTCAAATTAATCAGCATCAACAAGTAATAATTCTATACCTCATTAAAATTCTTAAAATCAGCAGAAATACTTTTTATAATATTGTCACGTTTGTGAATATTTTTAAATTATTTTTTCACAGAATTTTGTATATTATATTAAAAAGGCGTTTGTTATCATCATCACAAGGTATTTTTTTATAAACAAACGATAATAAAAAACAAAAAAAAAACAATGTAATTTGTATCTTTCTTAATATAAAACAACAACAAACTTAATTTAACAATGTAAAAATCTTCAAATCAGCAGAAATTCTTTGTTTATAATATATAGATTTGTGTGTGATATATTTCATCGCTTTTAGTCTTCTCGAAAAAAAAGGCTGAGTGGTGGCTAGCGTTGTCAGATTATAGTGGCGACAGAGAGAAAGTCAATTAGTCTGACAAGAAGATGGACACCACAGAGTACCATTCTATAATCCTCTGCTGCCATTTAAGAGCATCAATAAAATCAATTTGAAGTCCACAATAAATCAACCTTCACCTTGTCAAGTATTAGAGGATCATTTGTCGAAGTTGTGATTTCAAATTTGATAAGAGAAATCTTTGGCCATTTGGGGCCTTTCCAAACCCTTAAACGCTAGGGTATTAGGTCGAAATGTTTTTATGATGAAGTATCATCATTTTTTTCCCCGTGGGGGCCCTGCTGTCATTGGGGTAGTCAAGCGTTTACCGCAGGCTTTTATCGGTCAAAAGTTAATTTAACTCTCTCTTGTTAGATATCCTTTTATAGCGAGCGCTCAAGTTACATTCATAGACTATTCTTGTTTAATCATCCTTTATTTGTAAATTTTATCCCATCACCAGATTTTTCAAATAGTTGACATTTTTGCTTTTCAAATCACAAAATCAATCTTTCTATTCAAATCTCAACCACCTCTTTGAGCACATTGATCATGTTTTCTATACCTAAAAAAAAGAGAAATAAATTTTGTTTTTCTATATATAAAAGAGAAACATATATTTCATAAAATGTATATATTTGAAGGTATATATAACCAAACGTATGTTTACTTTTAAGATTTGTGTTTTTATTTTTTATTAAATATATCTTTAATAAATATCTATAAATTTAATTGTCTTTTATCGATAAAATATTTAATGTTTTTTTAGCAACGTGTTTCTTTTTATTAATAAAATCTCATCATCACACAGAGCTATTTCAATATAATTTCAAATATATAGCATTCAATTTTACTTATTAAAATAGATACGATTGTTAATTGCTGTATATCCAATTTCAATAATTACCTAACAATTAGATTACTTGAATTTTGACAATATTTTTTTTATAATCGTTGGTACAATTTATATATTTTCGCAGCCGACATAGACACTCATGTAAATATTTTCATTAATAATTTAACTTATTAAACAAATCAAGGTTGATTTGTTTATTCTTTGTTAACATAATGCAGCCACGGCGTTCTTCATTTTTTTCGTAAAATTACCAAAAATAAAGCGTTAGCTTTTTAATGAGAACTCGTTCTGGCTTATTCTACGGTACAATGGAAACCGCTGAACAAAATACATCTACATCTCAACGTGTAACAATATATATATATATATATATGTGAAAAAATAGTACAAATGTAACATTGTACTGGGATAAGGTGCATAAATCATGAAAAAAGAAAAAGGCATCTCCTTATTATGACCTATTATGACCAATTTTTTTTGGTCTTTGAGGTACAGCTTGCACCACGCTGATGAGGGCCAACAGCCCGAAACGCGTCCGTGGTTAGCTTTTCTTGATTAATCAAGAATGGGTATTTGGCCAATTATGGAATAAAAAAATCAACGAGAATAGTTGATATTTATTCCGATAGATGGCGCTCAGCCATCAGCAACTTTCAGTTGCACGATAAGGAGATGCCTTTTTCTTTTTTTCATGATTTATGCACCTTATCCCAGTACAATGTTACATTTGTACTATTTTTTCACATTGTGTAGAGTCCTCACGCAATTCTGGCCTTAACTACCCGTTTCATGATTTTTCAGGATGCCTTAATGACCAATTTTTTTGGTCTTTGAGGTACAGCTTGCACCACGCTGATGAGGGCCAACAGCCCGAAACGCGTCCGTGGTTAGCTTTTCTTGATTAATCAAGAATGGGTATTTGGCCAATTATGGAATAAAAAAATCAACGAGAATAGTTGATATTTATTCCGATAGATGGCGCTCAGCCATCAGCAACTTTCAGTTGCACGATAAGGAGATGCCTTTTTCTTTTTTCATATATATATGTGTGTGTGTTATATTAAAATATCATGCTATTTAAAAAAATATATATTTCATAGATACAAATACTATGCTATATAGACCGCCAGAGGTCACGCTTATCCTATAAAAACTCATTGTTGTTGTTTTCCGATAGCCAGCTCAAACCTTTTGTACATTATGTAAATAAGCATTTATTTTTTTTTATTCTTACGCCTTAAGCCAGGCAGCACTTTTATTAAAATATGTTTTTTATATATTCCTTTAGCTCAATTAACTATGTATTACTATAGCATAATCATCAATATAAACAAAATAAACAGAAATCAATCTTATTTTTTATATATAACATAACTATATATATGAACATTCCAATTTCTTGACAAATAAATAAAAGTCAACCAAGCTTTTTTTCAGGCTGTTGGTCCTCGACAGCGTGGTAAAAGCTGTACCTCAACGACCAAAATTTGATCCAAGGTCTTAAAGGTCATACCATATTTGATATGTGGAAATAAACACATCACCAAAAATATATATATATTGTGGGTGGCATGGAATTCTAGGCGAAGTCAGATAACAAATTATTTATTGTAAAATAAACCTTTAATTACATTTATTTAATACAAATTATCAGAAGGGTTAAATTGGTGTATACTACATGTTGAAGTTATTTTTGTTTATATGTGTGTGTGGTCAAATATCAATTCTAGATTATATAATGTTAGACATATGTGCTTGATATATTATAGATAAATATTTACATTTCATATTATTTATGATTTATATTCAGAATGATGTATAATTATTTTATTATATTGATATGGCAACAATTAATATGATATTAATGTTAATTCATATAATTTTAATAAAGTATATTTTATAAGCATTATATATTTATAAGATGAATAATTTTAATATTTGAATTGAATAGTTATTAGACAAATTAAAACTTATAATGAAAATAGGAAAAGTTAATATTTGGGAGCCGCTACAATATATCACAAATTTCAAAGATAGATAGTAAATGAATTTTAAATATAATTTGTTAATATAGTTACACCTGTCTATATACTCACCAAAATAAGGTGTCTTAGAGAATGGGTGCTATAGACAGGTCACTTTTAATGTAAATCGCATCGTTCTACGTATTTAAAATCAGGCGCTATAGAGAGGAGGGGGCTATTCAGAGGGGGCGCTATAGACAGGTTTAACTGTATATATTAAGAGAAGTCAGTTGAAAATATAAAAAATAGAATGAGCATATCTTTATAGCCCACATGAGAATTTTATATTGCTGAATGCCAAATAAGAGAATAAAATTCAACTAAACATTGATAATAGTTAATTCCATAATATTTGTGTCCAATTTATTCGATAAATTGTGAAAAAGTTAAAATATTATATTTTCTTTTGCCATAAATTCTAATATGTAATTGGAATCTAGGTAAATATTATTAGGAATGTGTTTTTCTTGTTATAATTAAATAATAAAGTTATTTAATGAGAAAGAAAGCCGAATAACGAAAGTTTAAACAAAAGAGAGAAGAATGTAGCCAGATGGATAATTCTAAGGCAGACGACTAACGAAGCTAGGCCTATAACGAAGTGTACCACAGTTCTGTGGCACCAATTATTGAGCTCCTGTACAATTAGGAACTACCCCCTTCTCTTTCCCTGTTAGAGTTCTTTGTCCTTTGAATCCCACCTCGAGAATCTTTAGTTAGATATTTGTGGCTTCAGCCATCTTGGAATTACTATCTGGAGCTTATTAAATGATACCTATGTATTCTATCAACAATATCTTCAAAATATTACCATTAGCGAATTTTCGTCTGCACATATTCTTAATATATAGTTTAAATATAAAATCATTCAGAATATTTATTGAACAATAACAAAATGATGAATAAAAAACATCTACTGAAAGTATAACTAAAAGGTTTCTGATTGTTTTAGCCATCTGACAGATTAAATATCATCAAATCGTAGATTTTAAAATAATTCTTAAGGAACAACGATTAGTTGATATATATTCCAAAAGATGGCGCAATCTACCAGCAAATTTTGAAATTTAAAAATACACTTTACATTCTATGTAGAAATTTAGGTATCTCTACCTTTAATTATTCATCCGTAAGATGTACTGTAAATCACCATAGTAGAAACCTTTACTATTGATTACAAAGAAAGATAACCACAACACCATTTATGGCAAATTTCGACAAAGAGTTAACCTGTATACCACGATTTAGGGCTTTATCCTCCATTATAAGTTTGCTTTATTCGTCTGAATTTGCTAATAAATAGTGTTATGACTATTACAACTATTTTATTTTCAAAGCGCTATATCCCGCAAGGGATACTTGCGCCAAACAAGGATAAAAGTTTATTTACATAAGTTATTTACATTAATTAACACATGAAAACATTAGAGATCCAGATTTTGTAGAAAGTTTAGAATATATTTACAAAATGAATTGAACTTAAAATATGTTTTTTATCGGTAATCAGATCGTTAAGTTCACAAACAACTAGTTTATTCTTCATTCTATAATCTTGAAATGCTGGGCAATCGATCAGTAGATGTCTTGAGGTTTGTTCTTCAAAACCACAAAAGCAACTTGAATCCTCCACTGCCTTTATTCTATTTAAAACCCTTTTGGAATTTCCGTGGTTTGTAACAAATTGACTCATTCTTTATCATCACTAGGAAAGTTTCTCACAAGAATGATGAAACGTGCATCGGTCTGAATCATAATTAAAGTTATAGGTGCCTCTTTTGTAAAGTAATATCATCTTCCCGCAAATATATGTTAGAACATTTCATATTCAATTAAAAATACATATATTGGGTCAAAATATTGGTAAAATAAACGATATTTTGATCCAATATATACCTTTTTGATTAAATATTTATTTATGGATTGCTTTATTTACAAAACATTCTATATTACGAGTAATTTTTTTAAATAGTTATCATTGAAAAAAGGTTCTATACCTTATTTTGTTTATATAGAATATTGAAGCAAGAGAGAGAGAGAGAGAGAGAGAGAGAGAGAATTATTATTCTTTGAGTGTAATGTAAAAAAATAGGAACTTACCCTCTATTATTTATTTGTTTATTTTTATTTTATCGTCTGTTTTACACAAGTTGAATCTGGTTAGAACGATGTATGTAAATTAGATTATTCTTTTGTTGCCTTAAATACGAGGTAATTAACTCGTTTCTCTCTCTATATCTAAAAATATTTTAAAGTTTAATAAATTAATTCTATAAATCTGAGAATTGTCTTCAAAAAACGATCCAACAATTATACATCTTTACGAAGCATAGTCTTTATGTATTGCTAATACATGAAATAATGAATTATTTCCAAACATCGACAATATTGTTACGTAGAAAAAAAGCACATTCCAGATGGAGAGAGAAATAGAATATTCTAGAACATTTAAGAATAATGTAGAAAAAGCGGAAGACAAACTGATTGGCCAATCTAAACTGATTGCGCAAGGCTTGGTGCTGGCGGCTTTCTGATTGGCTGACCAACCATGACCGTTCTGTAAAGATCTACTCCGGGATATATAGGGATTAGAAACTCATGCCAGGGGGATGAAAGATAAGAAGTGAAGAAGAAGAACGAAGCTACGTGGTGTTCTCCTAGCAAGCTGCTGTCTCAAGAGGTTGGACTGCTGCTTACCGCCGACGCCGGTGTACTTCCTTGAAGATTATTGAAGGTTCTACGAACTTCTGTCTTCTGTTCTGCTCCTGCTTTCCCTCACCGTGCTGCAGTTGGTGAGTTTGTAACTGCTGTTTTATTTATTGTTGTTTCATTTTTGGACTCTTCTGTAATTATTTTATCGATTAGGCTTAAATAAAGTCCTAAAGATCCTTTGTACCCACGGAAGTTATTCTTTGTCAACCAACAACGCAACAATATATAAGCTTAAAGGACAATAAGATAGAAAATTCAAAATTCTCTCTAAGCAATATTATAGAATTGAATTTCTAAGCTAGGAAGTCATTGGCTTCTAATTAACAACTGGAAGCTACTTCTTAAGATCAAGCCCTGAGGGGCTAAGCGCTTAAATAAACTTTCCAGTAATTCGAAAGGAACACAGGCAGTTCGTTTGGTTGGAAATAGAACAGAACAATGCACTCTCTTATATTGAGGTTAGAGATTAATTTTAATTGAAAAATATCTCTTTTCGTTTGGTAATATTCATAATAAAATTAATACCACATAATCTATTTTTAATAACATTTACAAATTAGCGCTTTCTAAATATAATTTAGCGTTAATTTCACTTTTAAATATATATAATTATTTAGATAATAAAAGGCATATATTGGATTGAAAAGAATATTTTTTTGTCAATATTTCTGTTGGCTCAACACCAACTTTTGTCAAGGCATTACACTCTGTATGTAAAAACACTCAGCACCCCATTATGTCATTATATTACAGTTAAAATATTTATTTTAAATAAATTTTTAGAATATATTGTAAACATTTTTAAAACTGTAATTTAATGATGCTATACGGCTCTAAGTTTGTTTAATCAAAATGTAATGCCTTGATAAAAGTTGGTGTACATCCAACCGAAATATTGGATAATAAATATTATATTATAAATTATATATATGCCTTTTTATTATTAAAATATCTAAAGATTTAAAATTGATTTCACTATATTGAGAGAAATATAATTATAGGTTATACAGAAGTGAAATATATTCCACGCTGGTGTATGAATGACCTCTGAGAAAAGCTTATAATAACAAGCAGGCCTCTGATTGGCTGAGAAATGTTAAAAGAGTTATCAATTCACTTATATTCAATTTTATTTATTATCTTCATAATATTTATATATGGAGGGACAAATCTGATTGTAATCTCCTAGAATGCCTAAGGACGAATGCCTTATGGATACTCAACCAATGGCAGCAGTACCAAAACCTATCATTAAGTTAATTTGAAGACGTAGTTAAGATCTTGCCAACATACACCAACTGCAAAAAGGAAGAGACAACACCAAGCCATCTACTTTAATCTGACTAACCAAATTGTACTTGCTTACTTTGACATAATGCCATCTTTCTGTATATACTCAATCTTATGAACACTTTGGTAAGTTTAGAGCTATTTGTAAACAGATTTACAAATCACTCCTAATTCATCGTGTAAATAATTAAAGATATATATATTAAAAATAAAAAAGGCATATCCTGATCAGGAGCACATGTGCTTTACAGAAGGCAGAGCGTCATCTGGTGGGACATTGATTTTAGCCTCTTCCCTTATATTTGGCCAACTCAATTTCTTGATAAATCAAGAAAAGCCATCCACGAACGCATTTCGCGCTGTTGTTACTCGTCAGCGTGGAGTAGGCTGTACCACTGCGACCAAAAATATTTTTGGTCCCAGTGGCTTCTTGAGAAACCAAGAAATGGGTATTTATGGAGATATATATATATATGAAAAAAACAATAGAAAAAATAAAAATATATATATATGTAAATAATTCTAATATAGCACAATAGTCTGATAGACTTCGTGCTTCTGTAATAATAAAATAAAATCTACTCTAATGAAGAAAATGGGAGTCACCAAGCATAACTTGTACCAAACCTAATCCTATACAATCATGTTTGTTATATAAATAGTTACCATGGCATTGTATAATGACACAATAAATAATTAAAATTTCAAAAAAGGCATATAGTGGGTCGGTGTGCCGATGGTATAACAACAAAACGTGATCGAATCCCGCATTGGTTACCTTTTCCTGAAAATAAAATTGCCTCAATGAACCCCGATTCATGCAAAAGGACAAGCCTATCAGTAAGTAAAAGTAATAAAACGTGGTTTAATACACTTCTAAGTTAAATAATGCAACAGGTTCCTGTAGTGAGTTTCTATTGAAAATAAACGCATATATCTTCAGAAGCCTATTGCATTATGTAGTTCATATACAGTAGATACACATCTATTAAACATCTAAGTTCAACAGGTTTCGGTATATGTGTTTTTATTGAAAATAAACGCATACATCTTCAGAAACCTATTGTAATTCATATACAGTAGATACACATCTATTAAACATCTAAGTTCAACAGATATCTGGAGATGTGTTTCTATTGAAAATAAACGCATACATCTTCAGAAACCTATTGTAATTCATATACAGTAGATACACATCTATTAAACATCTAAGTTCAACAGATATCTGGAGATGTGTTTCTATTGAAAATAAACGCATACATCTTCAGAAACCTATTGTAATTCATATACAGTAGATACACATCTATTAAACATCTAAGTTCAACAGATTTCTGTAGATGAGTTTCTATTGAAAAGAAACTCAAATATCCAAAACATATTGCATTATGTGATTCGTAAACAGGAGATACACATCTATTAAACATCTAAGTTCAACAGGGTTTTTGGATATGAGTTTATATTGTAAAGAGACTCATAAATATCCATAAATATATTGCATTATGTAATTCATATACAGTAGATACGCATCTATTGAACATCTAAGTTCAACAGGTTCCTGTAGATGTGCTTCTATTGAAAATAAACACATACATCTTCAGAAACCTTTTGTAATTCATATACAGTAGATACACATCTATTAAACATCTAAGTTCAACAGGTTCCTGTAGATGTGTTTATATTGAAAATAAACGCATACATCTTCAGAAACCTATTGCATTATGTAGTTCATATACAGTAGATACACATATATTAAACATCTAGGTTCAACAGATTTCTGGAGATGTGTTTCTATTGAAAGTAAACATATACATCTTCAGAAATCTATTGCATTATGTAATTCATATACATGAAATACACATTGAATACATTTATATGTTCAAAAGAAATAAATGTTTTTTACACAATCGTGTTATAAGCTTCTATTCACGTATATTTTTCAAAAGTTATTTTCACACAGAAATAATGTAATATATTTTTCTCTCGATATATCATAAGTATTTAAAATAGGTAATAACTATTTTTTATATAAAATAGTATTTATTATTAATATATTAACGTGATAATACTGTTGAAGGACTGACAAGTCCGAAAGCTTGAAGATAAAAGGTTTGTACAAGAAACTTAGCCCTGGAGCTTTATTCATTTTATAATAAGCTTCAATATAAAGGCTGATATTTACATACAGGCCTATGTTCGTCTGCTAAAGATTCAAGAATTCAGTCATTCTATTTTGATGGGAGCAGAGTATTCCTCTTTAAAAATAAATGAGTATATTGACCTCTAAGATCCAAGCAAACACGCTGAGTTGCCAGGCATATATTAGGTCAGCTAACTTGAGAAAACTCACTGATTAAACTCACAGAACGATTAAAGTTATTTAACGACTCCTTTAATTAATGCAATTATGTTAAATGGCTCTTTTTCCTCAAACATTACATTAGAATTAGACTGGAGAGGTACTAGAGGAACTTCTTTTTTTATTTCATTTGCATATTTCCCAGAATTACATTAGCCCCCTCTTAAATATTTTCGTTTGAAATTATTAAAGTTTGTGAATTAACTTCTTGGTGAATCTCTAATTTTGGAAATATTCATTACGAATTGAAACAGTTTCAACCAAGCACTTATCTATCTGTCAATTAATCGAACAAGTTCTTACTTTTCAAACTCTTTCGAATAATTTCATTATACACTCATGGATAAAACTTAAGGAAGCTGTACCTTCTACCATATATATATCGGGATTAAGACCATAACTCTGAAAATATCACAGTAACCTTTATTGAAGACACACGAGATAACCAAGTGTGAACACAAGTGTTTGTCTCCTTAAAAAAAACAATCGACGACTTCAGAATTTCCACTTCCTTAAATGTTGTCTATGAGTGTAGATAGAAGGATATCTTTGTATCAGCTTACGTAGGTATTGTCTTAATCCCGATATACATGCTGCAAAAATGACACAGCCTTCTTAAGTACTACTTATTAAAATGATGGTATTCATTTTTTTTTTCCAAAAAATGAGATTAAGAAATGTATACTCGTGGACAATACTTAAGGAAGTTGTACCTTTCAACATGTATATCGGGATTTAGACAATAATTCTGAAAGATAATACAGTGACCTTTATTGAAGGCACACGAGATAACCAAGTGTGAACAAAATTGCCTCTGTTTTCTCAAAAAATAAGCAGACGATCGGGTACATTTAAGACTTTTCATTCATTTAAGTTTTGTTTAAGCGTGTATTTATAATTTCTAGAAGACAGGCGATATCAAAATATAAAATTCCTTATGTTTTTCATCCAAACACACATGATAATATAAAATAGAATATAAACAATTGCATTTAAACGTTCGAAATATTACCAAGGTATATAGTATTGAATAGAACTTTATAAATTCGTAAATAATCGAATAAATGCATAATAATTATTTTAATATGTTAATAAGAAAAGGTATCTTATGTATAAAATATTCAGTTCGTATATGTGTAACTGTCATATTGATATATGCTAATTTTTATATTTATAATCTAGTGTAAAATTTAAATAATTTTTCATATAATTATGTTTAAAAAATATGTATATATTGGATTATATTTATTTTATTGTTCCAATATTTCGAGGGGCAACTCGCCTCTCTTTATCAAGGATGTTTGTGTTTGTCACTAAAACATGCGAGCACGTGTACACCACTCTCGTTCTACAAGGCCAATGAAATAATTGTATCTTTGATTTAAATATTACATTCAGTATATATACAGCTAATAATCATAATCAATATTATAGATTATTATTTTATCTATGAAAGAGTATATTTAATTATAAAATCATATTTGCATCTACCATAATTAATTACCAACATAATTAACACATCCCACAAATACAGATATTATTAATATACTAAATCTAATTAAGGGTAAAAAACATTAGTATAATTTTACCTCATACATTTACCTCCTAGGTAATTATTATGTAATAAACAATATAAAGCCCATTAACAATAAACAAAATATCAGTAGAATAAATAGAAATATTTACTAATTATTCAATTAGGTTTAAGGAAATTTATGTTTATTTGTATTATATATACATGAATAACGCTAATTAATGGAATTTTGAAATGTTAGCTAAATGATAAAAGACAGCATATGATATGACTCTATATATATATAAAAATAGATGAATATTTGCGCATTTTAGAATATATTTTCATCTATCAAAGATATTCATAAAACATAAGATATTTGTACCTTTTAGTATGTATATCTTGGTTCAGACAATAACTCTGAAAGATACACTCATAGACAGAACTTAAGGAAGTTGTACCTTTCAGCATGTATATCGGGATTCAAACAATTACTCTAAATGATATTTGATACACAGTGACATTTATTGAAGACACATGAGATAACCAAGTGTGCACAAAATTATTTTTTTTTCCATTGAAGTAAGGGCAGTAGAAATTGTTTATTTTTAAAAAGAATCATACGCGTCTATAATAGTTTCGAATTTTGATAACAGACGGTGCGCTAATGCATCATAATAATTCTGATTAAAAAGGCATATATTGAATCAAAATATCATTTAAATTACCAATATTTCAGTTGGCTGAACGCCAACCTTTTTCAAGGTATTATAACATATTAATGTGTGTCAACAACAAACTCAGCGCCACATAACAAAATATTTTGCTTATATATAATGGGGAGAAAAATATTTAAAATATTTATATATGGTTTTTAAAATAGAACAATACAAAATATATTTTCAAATAAAAATGATATATATTTGATCAGAAATATTTTTTACCAATATTTCAGTTTGCTGAAAGCCATTCTATATACCTATATTGTTTAGATTGTAATACCTTGATAAAGGTTGGCGTTCAGCAACTGAAATATGGGTAAATAAATCATTTTTATCCAATATACACTTTTAATCCATATATAAATAATTGAAGTAAACGAAAAAATTGCGCTACAAATTTTAAAATAAAACTACAACCTTTCGCAATAAGTTTATTTTCTTAGAAGAAACTTATTGCGAAAGGTTGTAGTTTTATTTTAAAATATAAATAATTAATAATATAATATATATTATGTTATAGAGTTATCTATTTTTTTCACAAAATAATATTCAAAAATGCAAACAAATATAATTTGAAAATAGTGCGTCTGATTTGATATTAAATAAGTAATAAGTCTCTATCAAATACGCAAAAACAAGACGAAATTATATAAATATATATTAAATATAAAGGTAAAATATAATATACCTTAATAGACCTTTAAAATAGAAAAATCAGTCTTAATTTAAATTATAGCTTTGTTTTAAAAAATACCAGAAGACAATTTCAGAGGGTAAACGTAAAATTAGGAATTAGCTCCTAAGGGCATTTTGCTTTTATCTTTTTTTATATAAAAAAAGTTCCAAATATTTAATAAAACTTTCTTAGACCGTGTAGCTTGATATTTAGTTGATAAAAAAAATTGTGAAAAAATATTGAGTTTAAAATAAAAACTTTAAATATTAAAAAAGATAATTTTTTCTTACTTCCTTCGAAAATAATTCATGTTGAACTAATACAAAAGAGAAAGTTATTTTTTGTATATATCAAACTTTATAAATTATTTTATTAAATAATAATAATTTATAAACAAGAAAGATATTTGTGACGTAATCTTTTGATGAATTATATTTAGAATAAAAACAAACTTATAAAATAATTTAAAACTTTTATAGTCATATAATAATTATAATGATTGATTATGATGGATAATATGTGTGTAAAATATATGATTTGTACTTCAAGACAACTTTTTAAACTATAATGACATTATATTACACTTTAATAGAATTTTTATAAAAGTTTCGAATATAACAACCTTTTTTACACTTTAGTAACAGGATTTCTTATCTTTTTCGTGTTATATACTTCTAGATGGTTATTCCAAACTAGATTAACTTTATTAAAGACATTTCTTAATTTTACACTCATGGACAAACCTAAGGAAGTTTTGCCTTTTCGCATGTATATTTGAATTGAGACAATTACTCTGAAATTTATTATTACAGTGACCTTTATTGAAGACACACAAGATAACCAAGTGCGAACAAAATTACCTCTGTCTCCTTAAAAAAAAAAGAGTGTTGTTGTTGTTGCTTATTCCTCAAGTCGTTCAAACGATCTTCGTTAGGTTCCATTGTCTCAGATTTTCTAATCTCCATGATAAAAAAGATTAAACCTGCTAAATCAATAAATTTCCATTTCCTTCAGTTTTTTACATGAATGGATATTAGAGTAATATGACAAAACACTATATCAAATAATATTGTTATTTCTCTAAAGTTATACATTTATATAATATATACATGGCTTTCTTAAAATAAAAAAAGCATATCCTGACCACGCTCATATGAGCCTTTTAGATGGTAGAGCGCCATCTATTTGAACAGAAATTAACTAAACGTTGATTTAGCCTGTTTCTTTATATGACCTTTTTTATTTTAATACCAACACCTGACCATTTTTATTTAATCGGTTTTGCATATGGTGTTCTTTGTGTAAATATTATTCGCAAGATAACCTGAAAAGTTTAGAAATCTCTTCTTAAAAACATGTTTTATATAGATAAGAAAACAATAGTCTATGAATTATATAGTGGAATATATTCTTTCCTATCAGTAAAATGTTATAAAATATAAATTACTTTTGACAGCATCCAGAATCTTTTGACGAGATATTCAATATAGTTAAATATTTCATATTATCAAAAAAGGCGTAAACATTGTTGGAATATTGGAAATATCATTGAACAATACTTATTTCTATAAAATTTAAATAACCCTATAAGTAAGATAAATATATTTTAAGATATTAAAATCATTTCAAATTATATTTATCATTTCTCTCTTTTTAATAAAACAAAAAGACCTCTAATCGAAATATATTTTTGTCTTCAATACAGAGTTATCTATTATAAATTAGCAAGTATTCATTGTATGTTGACAATTAAAACAACTTTTATTGACATCTTGTCAATATTTACACTCAAAGAGAGTTATAATAGTAAAATAATATAATAATAAATAGGAAAATTAAAATATGTACAAAAAGTTATATAATAGAGGATGAGGGGAGGCATCCTCGGCGCGCGAGTGTTCTCCTCCAGGCGATGAGCGGGTCCTCCACTCCACCGAGCCCAACCTGAACAAAGTGGCAGTAGATCCGTAACTTTGCCGACGCGAGGATGGTCAGGGCCTCGTTCTCAAGGCCGGACCTGAAGATCCAAGCCTGCAGGTCAGGGGGCCGCCTGATGATGTTGAAGGCCTCCCGGAGTATTCATTGTAATCAAATAATTACATGACCTAACATATAAGAAGAAATTATGGTTTGAATTCCTACGTGTTTATATACATGATTGTCTTTTCTCGTTTTATCAAGAAAGAGAATTTGGCTGATATTACAGAATATTGATGAGACAAAGACAGGGATGTACTACTCAGAAAGTTTATTTGGTGTAGTATCGTGGTCCAGTCCAGGAAAATCATGATGTTCGGGGTCTCGCCGTTGTAGGAGGGGATGGAGCTATAACTGTACATTCTAATCACCGGGAAAACGCCGCGAAACGGTGGTTAATGGTCAAATACAATTTATACCCGTCATATCTGTGGTGCCGTTTCTCTGATTAAATAATTAATTAAAATAAACAAAAATTAAATAATGTTTATTGTTCCCGTCTACCATTGGACAGCTACTTGTTGACACACAATAATATACAGGGTGATCCAAAAGTCCCGCACAACTTTAAAAATTAATAACTCCGCGAATATTCGCCCTAGAGCAATGCGGTAAACACCATTGTGTTCAGGATGCAATGGGATTTTTTATGGCAAATAATGTAAAATTCGCAATTGATTTTAGTTACAATTTTATTCGCCAGATGGCGCTCTAACCAGAATCAGAGATTCAGCGGCCAAATTGTTTGATAAATTGAAAAATATAACTGATCGACACGTATTTTTCCTTTTTGAATACCAGGAAAGAACCCCTAATAATATCAAATAACAAATTAATAAAACACCACTTCGCCAAAAGTATGAAGAATTGGTTAACGATTTTCAAATACAATCAGAGATATGTAAAATAGGTAAATGCAAATTAAAACATGTAGCAAAAAGAAAATTGATATTTTAGATACGGTTTGTTTCCGAAGATAATAAATTTCTAATGTTTTTAATTCAACTCTCACTCAGTATCGAGTATATTTATTTTAATTCATTTGAAAAATATGTATCTATCTCTGATAATTTATTTTACTCTGGAATGCCGTTGTTGTTGTCGTGTCCAATAAAGAGCCTCAGATGTACCATGCATCTCCATCACATCAGCAGCAATGTCCACTATCTTGGGTGTGTAAAGCTGCTGCTCTGGGTCCATGTCAAATTTCTGCAAGGCTGCGGCCATTGCTGGCTATGAGAATATGTGGGTAGGTGTAAGTTCCACACCAGGACAATTGTTGCATGCCCTATAGGTTCTTGTGCCATCTGGCTGTATTGTCATTCCTTTATAGTGTTTTGTTCTATGTCTTGTTATAGTTTTTGTCATTTTTCTCTCAGAGTTTATTTCGCATTTTGATCTTTTCTTATTTTTTTGTTTAATTATCTTGTATTCTGACAAAGAATCAGCGTCAAATAATGACATTTGTTCTTTCCTTTGGCTCAACTTTCTGGCTTCCTTTGCCAATTCAAATGCCATTTCATTACCCCCGATCCCAGCACGGGCAGGGATCCAATGTAGAATGCAGTTATTCTCCAATGGTTCCAGTTGGGTAAGTAACGAGTGTATTTTCTGTGTGAATTTAGTATTGCCCTTCTGAATTGCTTCTAGAGCGGATATGGAGTCGCTGTATATTAAAATTCCTTCTGCTTGAAGCAGGGATGGTTGGTTAAGGCATACATCAAGGGCTTTCCAGATAGCTGTCAGTTCACAAGTGAAGTTTGACGAAATCTGTCCTGCTCCTTCTTTGATTTTGATGTTTGTTCCATCTTGCAGTATTATGTTAATTCCGGCCCCTCCATTACTCAGGGTAAGGTCTGAAGATCCATCTGTATATGCTGTTAAAGGGCGTGGCCTAGCATTTTTAATCAATAATTTGTACTATGAGGACATAGCCGTTAATATTCCAAACACATTAGACCTCGAAACCCAAGGTATCAAAGTCTACCTCAATCAAAACAAGCCATCAACATATACAATATGTATCACCCTCCAAACAATACATTTATTGACGATGGAACAATGGCTCAATTTCTTACAGACAACACTATTATTTTAGGTGACCTTAATGCCAAACATCAACTATGTGATGTTCTACGCCAAACCCAAGAGGCAAAATACTATCAAACATATTTGACGACAATGCCTTCATGTGCTTAAATGATGGGAATCCTACCCATCATTCCTACAGCTATAATACTTCACAAGCCCTTGATATAAGTTTTTACTATCCTGACATTTTCCACAAATGCAAATAGCAAATATTAAAAGGTTTTGAAAGTGATCATTTGCCTAATTTGATAGAAATTAGCACCAAGACCAAAACTAGCTCAATTAAGAAAAATTATGGAACTTCAAAAAGGCTAATATGATATCTTTCGAAAACACCATTATTAAAGCAGCCAAAGTGTCAATACCAAGAGGTTATATTAAGAAACGGATTCCAAATTTTACACACCAGGCAAAAATTATTGAAACACTTATAACTAAAAGAAATGAACTACAAAAAAGTGCACCCAAAACCAAACAAATTGTAGAACTGAACTGAACATTGTGATTACAAAAATAAAAAGATTATACGTAAGTGTGAAAAGGGGAAAATGGAAACAAACTTGTGAAAACCTGAACCCAAGAAACCCAAATACAAAACTTTGGAATTTGGCAAAACAAATTGACAGAGTCCAGCCACAACTGAAAACACAAATATGATTGAGAATACAGATGGTACACCAGCAACTAATGACAAAATTGCTGCCAATCTTTTAGCTAATTCATATCAAATAAGTAGTAAAATCAAGGTTGAAAAAAGGCCCGAAAGATTATTCATGACTGTAAAAATGTCACCAGCACTCATAATATTTTCCATGAAAAAAATCAATATGACAGAGCTAGATTATGCATTAGAAAACACTGACCTAAACAAGACTCCTGGGCCAGATGGAATCCATGGCCGAATGATATCAAACTTGGGCAAAATTGGCAAAGAAAGACTTCTTAATATTTTCAATATCTACTGGAAAACTGGAAAATTGCCTCAAGACTGTAAAAATGCAACAATAATTCCCATTAAAAAACTTGAAAAATCTGCTGATGACCCAAAAAACTACCGACCTATCTCCCTCACAAATATTTGCTGCAAATTAATGGAAAAAATTATATTCAGACGACTCACCTACCACCCCGACACAAGAAATCTCTTACCAGAAGAACAATATGGATTTAGGAAGGACATGGGACAATAGTCCAACTCTTATTTTTCACACAAAAGGTAAAAGATGCACAAAACAAAAAGCCAACTAACCACACCATAGCTGCTTTTTAGACCTTACACAAGCTTTTGATAAGGGGTATGGAAAAACAAGTTAATTACAAAATTATACAAACATTTCAAAATTGATGGAAAGCTATCACTTGGATAAATGATTCCCTTAAAAATATATACATCAGGGTCAAATATAATGGCACTCTATCTAAAACCTTCAAATTGTACCAAGGATTACCACAAGGATCAGTCCTTAGCCCAACTCTCTTCACCCTATTTATTGCAGGCATAGAAGAAAAAATTTCACATAAAACCAATATTGGACTTTTCGCTGATGACATTATTCTATGGAGCAGCAACACTAACTGGAAAAAAGCTGAAAGAGATTTGAACAAGACTATTCTCCACCTAGAAAAATTTGCTAATAAACATAAATTAGAATTTAACCCCCAAAAATCTGAAACCTGTCTTTTTACTACCGATAAGAAACTATACAAAATAAGACCAAATATTATTCTGAAAGAACAACAATTGCAATATAATAAACATTCTAAATATCTCGGCTACACCCTGGATCCAGAAATTAACTCCAGTAAACATATTGAAGGAGTTGTTAGAAAAGGAAGAGACCGACTAAAAATCTTGAAATATATTTCAGGAAGAGTGGAGAGCTGAAGCAACAACACTAAAATTAACTTACACATCTCTAATGAGACCTATCTTGGAATATGGATATCAAATCTATGGTACAGCATCTGAAACAAATATAAAAACACTGGAAAGGATACAACTAAATGCACCTAGAATTATTACAGGTCTTCGAAATACCTGCCCTAATAATATTGTACTTTGCGAGGCAGACATTATGCCCTTAAAGGATAGAATAAGCTACAATCTGCCAAAATATATAAACAAAATCAAGAGTTATGAAAATAAAAACAGAACATTCAATTACCTACTTATTTGGGAACCCAATATAAGACTCAAAAAAGAAGGTTCTCTCCACCTGGCCAAAAGAAATGGATTTTTAAAATATAAAGTGGAAAAAAATATTATTTAGCTGAAAAAATATCTACATGCGAACCACTAACAAAATGTTATTTTTAATGCCACTTTAAACGAACCCACCAACAAACAATACCAAAATCCAGAATACTTAAAACAATTATCATTTGAAATAATTAATAAAATTCCTAAAAATGCAATAACTATCTATACCGATGGTAGCAGAGACGAGTTGGGACACACTGGCAGTGGCTCTCTCATTAAAACCACAAATGGCAATGAGAAAATGAACAGAAGAAACCCAGATTTTTGCTCAATCTTCAGATCAGAACTTATAGCCATCTATGAAGTCTTAAAATCCATCAGAAATACTAAACATCACGATATATAGATTCTTACTCATAGTAGAAGTGCCATACAACACTTGAGTCACACAGGGGTACTTAGAGACAAAGTAAGCAGGAACATAATATGGTTATCTCCAAAAACTCTCAATACCTCAAAAATTCACCTTCAATGGATACCCTTACATGTTAGCATTGAAGGCAATGAAGCTGCTGATGCGCTAGCGAAAAAAGGCACAAAAGAACCCTTGTTACAGAAAAATAAACTTACTTTTGAAGAAATAGAAACAGTATCCAAAATAAACAAGAACTGGAGGATCCCACCTAAGCACAGTTGGTACACCCTAGAAGCAGGTGGCCACCCAGACCTTTCAGTCCACAAGCCGGCATGCGAAGCATGCCCTTCGCTGCTATTCTGTTCAACTCATAAGCCAAGTAACGGTATCCAAGCTAGTGCTTGGACATTGTACCTGGAAACACCACCTCCCAGACAACGTGTCTGGAAGGATTTCTATACTGGTGGCCTTTAATTACAGCAAAATAGGAAACTATCTACTGTGTCCAGCAGGGACCGCGGGGAGGCAGCCCCCGGTCGACTCTGTTCACTCACAGCTGAGGAAAAGCTCAGCTGCCACGTCGTGGGCTTTCTCAAGAAGCTTGCTGTGATTTCTCAGCAGCTTACTCTCAATCGCGCCCCTCGCCCTCCTTCTCTCTTTCTGCACACCCACTACCCTTGGACAATCCAAGACGTAGTGGCGTGCATTCACATCCCTTTCTCCATAGACGCAATCAGGGTTTCTATTAATTTTAAATCTGTGGAGACTTGGGAAAGAGCCCATGTCCCGAACTACCCTAATGAGTTTGTGGGACATTACCTTACAGAGGTACTTGGGTGTTGTTACCCCATTGAATACCTCTCTCCCCTTCACACTGTTCCTCCATCTGTCCAACCATAAGTCCTGGACGTGACCCCTGATCCTCCTATAAACTTCTTTCTTGGTCACTGGGGTCCTCAGTGATCAACCTCTAAAGCATCCTGCCTTAGCGATCCTGTCTGCGAACTCATTACCTTCGTTGAAGCTGTGTCTCCTAAACCAAGGGAGCTCCGGAGCCCGCGTCATCATCTCCAGCTCCTGGATTATTTGATGCGCGAGTTGCCCTTTCTCCAGATTGATAACGACGAGGGCCGACATACAATCTGAATAGAGGCGGTCCGGGCTGAAGTTCTTCTCGGCACACACTCTGAGGGCTACCCTGATCGCAACCAGCTCGGCTGAAAAGACCAATTCGTCCACTCTGAGTGTTAAACCTTCTTGGAAGATCAGCTCTCCATTAGTGTATATCACTACCCCCAGCTCCAGTATTGGTTCCAGACTTACTACCATCAGTGAAAACCTCCGTGCCAATCCCCGTCGGCCCTCTAGGACTCCAATTCCACTTTGGCAACCACTGCGGAGGCTTCCTTGTGTCCCTCTTCGATCCCAGGGCCCCCGCTTAAAGTCCCAGGGCATATTCCCTTTTCTCCCAGATCTTCTGTCTGATGGTCTCCTCCTCTAGTTTCAATCCCAGGGGAATAAACCCAGCGAGGACCAAAAAGGCCTCACTGCTGGTAGTGCGATATCCCCCTGTGATTCTGAGTGCCGCTGTCCTCTGCACTCTCTCTAGAGTTGTTGCCACCTTCTGATCCTGTTTCGGCGCCTAAAGCCCCGGAAGCATATAGCAAGATTGGCCTCGACACAGGAGAGGCAGAGGTTTCTAAAAATAGTACCCTCCTTCTCTCCCCCCCCCCCCCTGTTGAGAGCCAACCAGGACAGGCCTGCACAACGCCTCCCTGCCTCTCGCCACCATCTCCTCCGCCTGGTATTGCCAACCCATCTTGTCATCAATGACCACCCCCAGGATGGTCATCCTATTGACCAACGCTACCCTCCGTCCTTCCATCCGGATAGCCGGCTTGTGTTCCCATTTGATCCCTTTCCTTTTAGTTCTTATGTCCCTAGGCTTAAAGCTGAGGGCTTTAGTTTTGGAGACATTGAACTTAAGGCCAGAGTCATGGGCCCAGTTCGAGAAAATTTGGAGAGAAGTTTCAACACACTTCTCAGCCTTCGCTCTCGAAGCAGCCTCAATGATGAGGAACTGGTCGTCAGCATAGAGAACCAGCCTGTCTCCCTCATGGAGCTCCTCCTGGAAAACGGTGTTTACCAGGATATTCCACAGAATAGGTCCGCAGCAAGAGCCCTGGGGGCAACCCCTAGCACAGTTTCTTTCCAACTTCCGCCCACCAAAACTGAGCCTAATCCGTCTATCCCTCAGGAAGTCACGAATCAAGCTGCACCAAATTATCAGGACAACCCATGTCCATCAAATTTCTCATCAGCTTGTTCCAGCTCATGGGGTTTGAACGCGCCATCAATGTCCAGGGCCACGAAAAGAACCCAAGCACCCTTATTTAAGCCCATCTCAACCCCCTCTAACACCTCGTTCAGAGCTGTGGTTGTGGACTTCCCTTCCCTAAAACCATGTTGGAAAGAGGAAAGGAGCTCATTACTCTCTAGCCAGTGCTTCAGTCGCTGAGCTAGTAGGCTATCCAGGACCTTACCTAGACACACTAGTAAATAAAGTGGACGATAATCATTAGGAGAATTACCCTTTCTACCAGACCTTTCGAGAAGCACTACGCGGGCAACCTTCCATGCCTCAGGAAATGTACCAGTTTCCAGGCACTTATTGAATAACCTGGAAAGAAGCGATGGGTGCATCCTTACCAGGGCTTTCACGACCGTGTTATCGATCCCTTCGGGACCAGGAGATTTCCTTTTCCCCGAAACTTGAAAGCCGTCAGTTTCACCTCATTCTCAGAAAAGGGCGGATCCACCAAACCACAAGTGGTCAGAGAGATCTCGTCCTCTGGTTCCTCGTTTCCGAAGTGCCGATTCAAGTTGTTTTTATTTTGTCTTCTGCTTTCGAGCGAGTAGGTCTAGAACACATTCTCTCTGAATTTTCTCATTGTTGGTGGATGAAACAGCACCAGTGATTATTTTGGCCGCTTTTGCTTGAACACTGTCTAGTCTTACTTTTAGTGATGAGCTTGAGGGAGCCCAGACCGGTGTTGCATATTCCATTATCGGTCTTATTAAGGTGGTATATGTTGTTCTGAGAATTCTGGGTTTTGCTCCCCAATTTGTTCCACATAGCCTTCTCAGAATGTTTAGTTTTCTGATAGCTCTATTTGAGGTGCTAATTATGTGCTCTGAAAATTAAAATTCCTCAAAAATAATAATTAAAATAATTTTGTTGACATCTTGTCAATACATACACAGTCTGCACTATTAAAAAAAGATAATATGCATTATATACAATATGTACAATGAATATGGCGCCTCTGCCAGCGCTGCAGAGTTTGGTGGAGAATCGCCAGTGGGTCTCCAGCGACACCACGCATTTTGCGATCTACGATGAATACGTAGATCGCGTACTTCGCCGCTTAGGAGATGGTGATGGCGTGGTCCTCGAGACCAACTGGAAAGATCCAGGACTGCAGTATCACACCTAGGTATTATGGATTTCTAATTTTATCAATTATTTGTTTGTTTATGCTTATTTTGTGGTTATATTTATGCCTTTTTTCCCTGGGAGTGGAGAAGACGCATAGGTTTGGTTTTATTGGGTTTATGGTCATTTGGAGTCCCATTGCCCACTTCTCCAGTCCTCTCATTGATGTCTTCAGTATCCTTTACGATTTTTCTATGCTGCTACTTGTGTGCCATATGGCAATATCATCTGCATAACAGGCAACCTTTGTGTCTTCAGTGAGGTAAGGATGGATGTCGTTAATATATAGCAGATAGAGTAGAGGACTGAGCACCGATCCCTGAGTTACACCAGCCCATGTTCTTCCTTCCTTGGAAAATTCTCCATTGACCCGAACCTTTAACCTTCTTCCCCTTAAGAAGTCTGCAATCCAGATTAAGGTTTTTCCTCTTACTCCGATGTTGTGCAGCTTTTCACGTAATTTCTCCCTCCACACTCGATCAAAAGCTAGAGGTCATATCAAGGAATATAGCCGTGGTCTTCTTTGGCGGTTTTTCCCGGAAAGAATATATTATTGATTGACAGAAGTAGAACAGTTGATCAGTTGTACAGTGCTGATATCTATAGGCCGTTTGGTAGAGGTTTATTTTATTATTTTTTTGTGAGCCAGACTATGAGCCTAGAGTGGATAATTCGTTCTGGTATTTTACAAAGTATGCTGGCGAAAGCAATTGGCCGATAGTTCTTGTATTCCTTGGCAGCTTTGTTTGGCTTCAGTATTGGCACTATAATTGATATCTTCCAATTCTTTGGTAGTTTACCAGTTTGCCATGAAATGTTCAGTATTCGTAGGAGTTGATTATTAGCTTTGACTTCAAAGTTTTTAATCATTTGACCAAAGATTAGATTATCTCTTGGTGACCTCTTGGAATTTTTTTATTGATGAGTTAAGCTCATTCAGTGTGAAGTCTCTCGAGAAAATATCTTGTTGATGGAAGTTTCTTGCTTGTTTAACTAACTGGTTTATATTATTTTTAGAGTCCTGTCTTCATTCGTATAGTTGAGTATGGAAGTGCTTGAAAGATATTCAGCAATTATGTCAGCCATCTGTTTGTTCTCGTTCTCGCTGTTCTATTCATATCGGTTAGAGTATTGGAGGATTGGTGTTGGTTTTGATTGTTCTCTAACACTCTAATTATATTCCAGTGTTGGCTTTCCTTTCTTGGATCCATTTTTTTTTCGCAGAATTCTGCCATTTTTCTTGTTTGAATATCCAAATTTCTTGTTATATTTTGTGAATAATTTCAATGAGTTCCTTTCTGTTTTATTTGTTTTAAGAAGTCCATTGATATTGTCTCTCTCTCTCTGAAATCATTGCCTCGATGTTGTGGTCCTTCCAGTAAGGTATCCACAGGTCTTTACGTCTACCTCTAGTTATCGATGCTCTTTTGCAGCTTTTTAAATGTTCGAAAAGAATTTTTCCAAGTTTTTGTCAAGCGTTCTGTAATTCAATTTTTCGTTGCACAGTTCTTCAAGCTTTTGTGTGAATTTTTTTAAAGTCGGCTTTCCTAAAGTTCCATGTTCTTTTATTCTAATGGACATTCTCAATTTTGAAGTTTAGGGTTGTTAAAATTGGTCTGTGGTCACTGATTGCATCTCTCAGGATTTTCCATTGTGTTGTGGGTGCGATGCTGTAATTTATCGCTGTGATGTCTATTGCGGATTCTGTGCCTGTGGACTTAGATAGGTGTTCTCTCCGTTATTTAACGGTGTAAGGTCGAGGTCGGTTAGCATGTCCTCAACCTACTGACTTTTGTTATCCTGGACAGGTGATCCCCGAATTGAACTTTTGGCGTTAAATTCGCCGAAGTATGATTGTGATATCCGAAGACGCTTCACTTAATGTCTCTATTGTGTGTACCCATACAAAATGCAAAGATTTCACGAGCTGAAAGTTGGCGATTTTGAGATGCGCCAAGATTTCGCTGCATGGGTTTTCCGGCAAATTGATATTGATGAAAACTGGCTGTCGAATGTTCTGTGGACAGATGATGCCCACTTTTCTCTAAACGGAGAATTTAACACTCAAAACAGCCGCATTTGGGCAACAGAAAACCCTAGGATTTTTACAGAAATCCCACTTTACCAGCCTAGAGTTACAGTTTTGTGTGGGTTCACTTCTTTTATTATTGGGTCATTTTTCTTTGAAAAATGAATGGAAGAACTTTTAAAACCCGTTTTTTGTAACTGGTGAACGTTATGAGAAAAGGGTATTCCCATATTGCAGGGTAAAAGCACTAAGCGAAATAACATTCATGAAAGATGGAGGACCTCCTCATACCTCCCGAGGTGCCAAACAATTGCTGAAGGATACGTTCGGTGAAAATCGTTTGTGATAGGTCGCCACTTTATATACCAGTGGCCTCCAAGATCAACAGACATGACGCCTTGCGATTTTTGTTTATGGGGATACATTAAATCGTGTGTTTATCGATGCTGGCCTGCCACATTGGCAATGTTGAAGGCTTCTATCAGATGGCACGCTTTATCAATTTAACAGATATGTTATTTAATGCTGTCCATTCTGTCATTTATCGTCTGCAGGCGGTGATTGAGAATGAAGGGTGCCACATTGAGCAAGGATTGTGACCTAATACAAGAGAGAAGGCAGTTACCTCATGTATTGTATAAGCCGCCATGTATTATATTATCTATCAATATTTTGCAGCTCTTTGTGTTGGGATATGGGGTTAATAAATGCTGTCCTCACATCTTGACTCTTTTTTATTTTGCGAACAGTAATATTTTGTTTGTCATTTGCTCACATATTATGTCATGCAAACCAGAGTGTTATAACTTCTCGAATAACACTGGTACACACAATTTTACCCCTTATGTTTAGTTTTTCGCTTTTCGCTCATTAGAAGAAATACATAGATAATAGATAACATAGAAATACATACATAAGAAATACATGTAGCATAAGGAATATTTTCTGTACACCAATAACTTTAGAAATATTGTGAAAAAAAATAATACAAAATGATTTTACTACCACGTTTTTCAACGCAAAAGGTCGATTTAAAATTTATTTTTATTTGAGGGGACACATTTTTAAAAATTGTTTACAGTATAATAAACAATGATAACATTTGACAAGCCCATAGGATATTTGGAATAAAGTACGACAAATATATTTTGTCACTCCCCTCTATATTTCATTTGTTGGATCATGACAAATATCCAGTTAAATAGTCAAGGGTCGCCAATCAGTCAAGAAACTACACATTTCTTATAGCAAGAATCCTATTAATAGTGCCATCATAATTTTTGGTACTATATTAACATTTCAAAAATTCGTGTATTTATATCAGCAGTGTTTTTCAAACATTCAATCTATTTCACAAAACCTCATATAAAAAATAAATATTTTGCTACATGTTTTAATTTGCATTTACCTATTTTACATATCTCTGATTGTATTTAAAAATCGTTTAAACAATTCTTCATACTTTTGGCGAAATGGTGTTTTATTAATTTGTTATTTGATATTATTAGGGTTCTTTCCTGGTATTCAAAAAGGAAAAATACGTGTCGATCAGTTATATTTTTTTCAATTTATCAAACAATTTGGCCGCTGAATCTCTGATTCTGGTAGAGCGCCATCTGGCGAATAAAATTGTAACTAAAATCAATTTCGAATTTTTCATTATTTGCCATAAAAAATCCCATTGCATCCTGAATACAATGGTGTTTACCGCATTGCTCTAGCGCAAATATTCGCGGAGTTATTAATTTTTTAAATAGTGCGGGACTTTTGGATCACCCTGTATAAAATAATGAAATATTAGTTGATATTTATTCCTATAGATGGCGCAGCCGATCAGAAAAACGATCATAGATTTGAGTAAATGAGGCGATATATTGAATATGTTTATATAAAAATACATACCTAAATCTGTTAAAGAAAAAAAAAAGGTTCTCAAAATATTTCGAGAGATTGCTCACTCTCTATCAATTTATTGCATAATAAGCTTGATTCATAATTTATAAATTAAGTTTATTGTGAGAATTCGAAACTATTATAGACGCGTATGATTCTTTTTAAAATTATACTGACGAAACCGCTGGGAGGGTTCACCACTGATGAACCAGGCCCTCCCCATTATTTTTTTACATACAGTAAGGACAGTAGAAAATTATTTAATTTTTAAAAGAATCATAGGCGTCTATAATAGTTTCGAATTCTCATAATAGATAGCACGCTAATGTATCATAATATAAGTTTATTGTGCAATAAATTGATAAAGATATAGCAATCCTTCGAAAATTTTTGAAAAAAAAAGTTATATTTTTTCTTTAATAGCACGTACGCCCTTTTTTATATAAAAATATAATGAGTAAATAAATCATTCTTCAAGGTAAAAGTGTCTGAGTGTCCTGGAGGAATGGTTAAATTTACTTAATATTGATTCAATGGATTATTTTATAGAATAGAAGAATGAAAATATAAATAGATCCCCTTTCGACTCAAACTTATAAATCGATTCAAAAGGTTACTGATCGTTTGCGCTATCTGTTTGAATAAATATTAACTAATCGTTGGTTTTTATTATTTATTCTTGTATAACAACCAAATAATATTTCTTGATAAATCGAGAAAAGACAACCACGTAATATATTTCAGGCTGTTGATTCTTGATAACGTGGTGCAAGCTGTACCTCAACAACCGATATAGCTGTTCCTAGAGAATTTCTTTAATGTTTTATATAAACAGAATCGTAATCTTGTGATCAAGAGATGTACCAAGCTTCATTGCTCATGATAAATACACTACTTTGTTCTTCACAGGCAAAGGACTCTTTTTAAGTTTTCTCTTTGACTTGAGAGATATAAATGATCCTACATGTGAATGCTGTCTAGATGTTGAAACACCATCTTTTGTTGGCTTGCCCTCTGACTAACCAAATTGTACTTGCTTACTTTGACATAATGCCATCTTTCTGTATATACTTAATCTTATGAAATCTTTGGCAAGTTTAGAGCAATTTGTACACGGATTTATAAATCACTACTAATTCATTGTGTAAGTGTAAATAATTAAAGATATATATGTAAATGATTCTAATATAGCACAATAGTCTGATAGACTTCGTACTTCTTTAATAATAAAATAAAAAAGCTTGTAGTTACCAACAAGACAAAGAGGTATGTTCAGAATGAATCGAGGCCAAAGGGGTTGATGCAATGGCATTGACCTCAACAAAAAATAGAAGAGATTCCAATCTTGAGAAGATAAATGGATATTCACGTGTCACTTCCAACGAAATATTTGCAGTGAATGTTATCACCTCTGACTCTTCCTTAATGATCTCTAAGTAGACCGTTTAGAAGGATTATAAATGATACTTGATGTGTTAGTTGATGTGGGGAAATGAACATCTCTAATAGGTTTAATAAGAGTTATTAGACGATTCAGTTTGTTTATGTGGAGAGAGAAGGCAGGATTCCAGTCACTTGCTTATTGAGTGTCCAATCTTCCAGAACTATAGAAAGCCTGAAGACATTGAATATATGGATCTGGGATCAATGATCCCTTTCTCCTTTTTAATATCATATACCTAAAATTATTGTAAATATATATGTTATAAAAGAAATGAGATTTCTGTTGATTTTTGATTGTCTTGTGGATTATGCTATGGTAAATGCAGTCGTGGTTAAAATCTTGAAAGTATAATTATAAATATAGTTTTGATCAGTATTTTATTAAACTGAAGGAATATATAAAAAAACATAATTTGATAAAAGTAATGTCTGGCAAAAGGCGTAAGAATAAAAAAAAATGAAACCTTATTTACACAATATACAAAAGATTGAGACGGCCATCGGGAAACAACAACAATAAATTTTTATAGGGGAAGCGTGACCTCTATGAATCTATGAAATATAATTTCTCAAATAAAATAATATTTTAATATAACATATATATGTATAGACAAATTTAAATACATACATGTATGACAGCGCAAGTTTCCAAAGGGCGCATAGCGCTTTAATTTGAAATAAATAAATAATGCTATTTCATAATATTAAACTCTAGAATACTCTAATTAAATAATTCAATAAAATATTCAAAGAGTTTTTATATAAAATAAGATTTTTTATACTTGATCTACAAAAGGTAAAAGAAAGGTATCCATGTATTTATTCGGGATATTTGTTTTTTCAGAGACGAGAAATAAAAAGTGAATGTGAATGCATTTTTCTTCTATTCGCTCCATGTATTGTTTACGACAAGATAAATTTCTTTTCTTTATCATTTCTGTTTTTTATAGTTTGGAAACAATGTACATATTTATTGTGAACGGTTAGAGTTGACGTTTTCGTTATATAACACCATTATTTTTCTTATCCAAAATGATAAGTTACAAGAGTGACTAAAATGTTTTCTCAAATGTTTTAGTACAAAACATAATCAACTTCGATATGTTATATAAAATTTATCTAATTTAAATTATCATTTCTAGAATAAATATAAATATTTAATCAGTTATCAATATGTGGATTACTCAATATGCTCTCATTGATAATTTATATTCCATATCATAGAATTATAAAAGTGAAATATATATGATGATATTCATTATTAATTAATTACAGATTGTCATTGTGTAGTTTAAACTTACTGTAATCCATCCTTTATATAAATATATTAAACTTAATATACATTGTGATATTAGGGCTTAGAGAAATTCCCAGCATATATTGTATATCGATATAAAGTCGACTCTCGTTATTTGAATTTCTCGAATTTTTAAAATCAATATTAATCGGTCCCCTCGGTAATTTAAAGTTGTAGGAATAGTATATTTCCACAAATGAACATTTGTGAATAACTCTGCAAATGTTTAAAATAATAAATCACGAATTTTGGGAGAGATATAAAACACTTGTTTGAGAAAGGGCAAGACACGAAACTGCCAAAAATGTATTACTTTAAAATTTGAGTTAAGTCACTTATTTAATTGTGTATCAACATAGCATGTATATCCCGAAATGGCCAAAACTTCAAACTCTTTTTTACTTGATTTCCCCTTCCCTTCCTCTCTTGGTTGTTCAAACTCCTGTTATTTTGAACTTTCGATAAATTGAAAAGTTTCTCTGGTCCCTTGAGTTTCAAATTATCGAGAGTCGACTGTATTTGGATATTGATATATATATACCTAAAGAGGCCCCTCCCTTTTCAATTATACATCATAAAATGTAATTTGTAGGATTTTATGAGATCAAAGCCGCCTCTGTACAAATAAAAGCCGAAGCCAGACATCATGATATTGTGTGAATTTGCCAATACTAGTTTTGTGGCTTATTCTTTATCATTACTATTAAAGTTTTTTTTTTTTTTGCTAGTGCGATAAACAAAATGAAATGTTCTAATGCATAACTACAGGGAGAGTTGTCTTTTTTGGTAAATAAATATAAGCTAAACTGAAATTTGCTAGGTTTCTCAGAAAGCCTCTGGGACCAAATTTTGATCGCAGAGGTACAGTCTGCACCACTTTGACAAGGGCTAACAGCCAGAAACGCGTTCGTGCTTGACTTTTCTTGATTTATCAAAAAAGTGGGTGATGTATATAGTTATAAATTAATCACATAATCTAGTCAGTGAAAATGAAAATATTAGACGGGTGACCAAAAAACTCTAAATAGATGGCTTAATGTTAGATAGTTAAGATATATAATTAATTGTGATGTTTATGCAATTTTGATCTTCATTGAATAAAATATATAAAGTTTAAATGTGTTTTAAACTTTAATAACAAGTAATAAACAGTGGGTTGGCTAAATATTAGGGAACAGGTTAAATCAATGTTTAAATGGATTTGTTTCACTAGATAGCGCTCTGCCATCTAAAGGTTTAGGAGAATGGGAAAATAGCGGCCTCAAGTTGGAAACAAAACCACAACACCAGCTGAGAAGCTTCTATACACACACTTGAAGAATATAATAAAAATATAGAGTCAATTAAAATTTCCTTTGGCGAGGAAGGCTATTCGACTTTGAGACAATCTTCCATCAGTTAATCACGGGCTCTTCTTTCACTTATATAAGTGTATATACTTGTATTATATTGTTGCACCAAGTTGCAGATTTTTAGGGTCGTCGAACTTAGTTTCTTCCTTCTTGGTGCTATACACGTTTCCGAGCGGGTTTCAATACTCAAAGCAAATAAATAAAATAAATTACCTTTTAAAGTTATTGTGTTTATTTATTCTTTGTCTTCCTCGTAGGTCGCGATCCTCAGTCTTGTCTAGGTCCTCTCTGGCTCCAATACCAATCAAGATATATGTACAATAAAATATTACAAAAGGAAAGAAGCTAAAAAAAGGAATGATGATAATCTAAATAATCTGTTTTTAATAAATATTAAATATCATAGAATATTTTGAATGAATGTAGGGCGCATTAAAAATGATGCAACAATATATAGATAACTATATATCCCTTCATATATAAAATGTATCGTTAGTATGTTTGTTTGTCGGCTATACACGTCCACAATACATAACTAATCTAGCTGAAATTTTAACAGTATATAGAGTTGAATCTGATAAAACTTATAGGCAAATTTTCAGGCTTCTATCTTAAACACCCTTTGAGTTATTAATAATTTATTAACATATTTTCCCTATTTCATTCGCGACCAGCGCCACAAACATTTAATCGGGTAAAACCCGGGCGTTGCCCGGGTAATTCGGCTAGATTTATATATAATAAATATATATAATATATGTTATATATTGTGTACCAGTATATCAAATAAAACTTTACTTCTCTAACTAAGTTATGATTCAATAACAAAGTTTACTTTTTTAAAGAATGTTTCAACATCCCCCACATAATTAGATTCCGAATCATCTTTTAGATTAATCTTTTGCTAGAATAGAAATAGATACAACCATAAAGATAATAATAATAAAAAGTTATTTTAAGTCACACAAAGCGTATAGAAAAAAAAAACACAACAACGAATCAATGGCTATAGAAAAAGATTTGAAAAAGTAAAATCGAATCAAAATACCGAGGAAGTATCCTTTCTAAAGGTCCTGAGGGATTTAATTTCTTGGCGGAGGAGTTTCTATTAGTTTTGTGCTTATCCCTGCGCCTCTCATCAAAGTGCCATTGTGGCCGAACTACTTTCTCCTTCGGTCGACCACTGCCCATTGTGACAAGCCCTGAAACTAATCTTCCCCAATCCATATTAATCTATATACCTTAGATTCCTTAGGACTATATATTTTTTTTATATTGTATTCGATGTAAATTCCTTTTGAATGTAATAGATTATTGTTTATTATATTTATGGTATATAAAAATTATTTTCTATTTTTAAATTAGTTTCTACAATAAACTACTCTGTTAATTCGACCGCAAGATGTTAGCGGCTTTCCCTATATAAACCTATTGTTGTTATTTCCCCTTGGCCGGCTCAAATCTTTCTGTAGATATGCA
>CP092865.1:40718617-41028947 GCA_030710605.1 Cordylochernes scorpioides | reverse complement strand
GATAAGGCACAATTTGGATTATAGATTATAAACACAAGGTAATCTTATTTGTATTTGGTTTTATTACCTTGTGTTTACAAATGTAATTTGTACTTGCCTTAAATAAAATTGCCTTGTCATCCTGAAGTTTGTCTTTCCTAATATTACACCTAACAATATATTTACAAAAGAGGTTAAATCTCTCACAATCCTCTCTGCTGTTTACAAATTCATACAGATCTGTAGCGGCTCCCAAATATTAACTTTTCATATTTTCATCATAAGTTTTAATTTGTTCAATAACTATTTAATTCAAATATTAAATTAAAATATTCATATTATAAATATATAATGCTCATAAAATATACTTTATTAAAATTATATAAATTAACATTAATATCACATTATTTGTTTTCATAATAACATAATAAAAATAATTATACATCTTTCTAAATATATAAATCATATAATATATAAATATTTATACTATAATATATCAAAAACACATATATCTAATATTTTATATTATTGAAATGATATTCGACCACCACTAACAAAAAAATAAACAAAAGAACATCAACATGTAGTATACAACAATACTTCTGATAATTTGTATTAATTAAATGTAAAAAAAAAGTTGATTTTACGAAAATGAATTTGTTGTCGGACTCCGCTTAGAATTTCATACCAACCAGCAACAGATCTATACCATTATAAATTGTCTGTTGTCTAACGCATGCGCTAAAGAAGACAGTAGGTGTTTCGAGTCCTGGATTACATTGCCACAGTAACAGCTAGAGTCCTCAACAGTATCAACCTTTGCCATAATCTGTTAACTAATTGTACATAGAACTCAAAGAGAATCCACTCTTCTGACTACCTTTATTATTTATTTAGCTCCAATCGCAACGATCTTCACTTAGAACTATCTCGATGACCAATTAGGTCACAGTATAACGAGATTAGTCTGTAATGAGATCTTCTGTTCTTTTTTTTAGGGCCATGATTACTTCCTAACACTTGGATATCTCCAATCCCTTCAGATATACCTTAAAACAATTTGAACTCTTTTTGACGGGTATGATTATTTTTCTTTAAAATATAAATCTATTTTCTAATGCATCAGCGCATTCGCTCTCTCTCATCTGTTATAAGAAATTGAAATAATAGGGCTTCACTTTGGGATAATGACCTACATATATGGCTCACTTTAGGATATGGTTTTTATAGATTTTTTCATTTCGTTAGGTCGTCTTCATATATGGCTTCACTTTCGGATAATAACCTACATATATGGCTTCACTTTGGAATAATAACCTACATATATGGCTTCACTTTGGGATAATAACATAAATATATGGCTTCACTTTGGTATAATAACCTACATATATGGCATCACTTTAGGATGATAGTTTTGACATATTGCTTAACTTCAGGATTATGGTCTTTATATATTTTTAGAATGATGGTTTTGATGTATATGGCTTCACTTTATGATGATGGTATTCACATAGGGCTTCATTTCAGAATAATGGGCTTCATATAGGGCTTCACTTCAAAATAATGGACTTTATATATGATTTCTCCTCTTGATTATATATTTATTCACAGCTTTTAAAATTATGATAATCATCTCACATATGACTACATTTAGATTAAATTTATATATATGGCTCCAATCCAAGATGATGCACTTGGTGTTAGTTTTTATTTTAGTATTCTGGTATGATTATAATTATGCCTATGGATTTATTTAATTATAGGTTCGACATGAGGATAATGGTATTCACATTAATGGTTTGAATTCTTATTAAGGGTTGTTACTTTTAATTGTTGTCCCTCTCTCTTTATTATTGTATATGATGTCGAATTTAAGCTGAAACTAACATTTTCAATATTTGCTACTCTCATGGTTAAACTATAGCCGTTTATAACTGCTCTTCTTTATATTCACAGTCATGGAAAAAACTTGAGGAAGTTGTACCTTTCAGCATGTATATCGAGATTCAGACAAAAAACTCTGAAAGAAATTACAGTGATCTTTTTTGAAGACATACGAGATAACCAAGTGTGATCAAAAATGCCTTTTTCCCTTCAAAAAAAAAAAAAGACGACCGGACATTAAAAAATTCCATTTCTTTGAGTTCTATCCATGGATATAGTTTGATTTAGGTTTCATTTAGAATCAATCAATATTATCGAGAGAAAAAAATTAATAAAACTATCTTGCAAATTATCCCATAACAGTTCGAGATAAAACAAACCGTGTCAATATTGCTCCATTTATAAATTAACACCTTGAGTTTTAATTATTTTCACTAAAACGAACAAATATAAAGGGGTTTAACTAAATGATAATCTATCTGTAGAGGTTATTTAATCAATCCCCAATATCTTAACAGAAATGGTTAGCTAATAATGGAACTGCGTGTTATGGAATTAAAAGCAAACTCATCTCGCTGCCAAATTCATTTTAAAGTCCAAATTAATTACACGAGATGGATTTAACGGTGAATTTCTTACAAATATTTAAATTACATATTATAACACCTAGGAGTTTATCAACGTATAGAGGAAAGGAATTTGAATAGACATAGTTGCATAAAAACTTAAAGACGGTAACTAATCCAAGATGAGTAGTTAATCTTTATAATTATGAAAGTTTTACTAGTTAAGTAAATCCTTTGTTCACATAGTTAATTGACTAGGTGTATTAACCGTGCGCGCTTACTATTATAATAGTTAATATACAGGGGGTCGGTGGAAGGATGGTCCAAACCGTTGGTTTTCGGCCGTTATGACCTGGGTTCGATTTCCGCATTGAACACTTTTTTATTTTAACTTTAAAAAAATGCTCCTATGGCCCCGATTCTTGCAAAGTCCAACACTACCAGCGAATGCAAGTAACCAAACGTGGCTCTGGCACATTTGTAAATGAAAAGTCGAACTGCTTTTCACATGTGTAGACATGTGGTGCACTTACAGTAAAGGCAGTCGCTTACTACCCACCATGATTATCATGGCCTTTACCTCGTGTACTAGGGATAAGCAAAAAATATAGTTAATATATGAATACTTCCTTTTTGCATATAGGCTAGCTATTTGTGCAGGTTCCATATAGTTCAAACATTCTGTGATATAGCCATAATTATATGAAATTTCTATATATTTATATTAATATATTTAAAGGTTTTTTATTTTTTATTTAGCATCCTAAAGTTGCACGTAAAAGAGATGCCTTTTTCTTATTTTTCCACCTGACTTAGTACAATTTCACTTTTATATTAATTTTATCTTTATAAAATTAGTAATATATATGTAAGATATGTCAAATATATGAAATAGTTATATATTACAAAGTAACTAACCATAATATTACATTCCAAATAATTGCCTATTATATTTAATGATTATAATACAAATTTATGTATTGGGAAATATAAAATTTAATAGTTAGCTATAGACAACAATGTGTTCAAATAGCAGTAAATATTCAAAATTTTACACACAAAAAAATAATTTTATGTTTCATTATAGATATCAATATATTTAATATATTCTTATATATTACCTCAAAATATATATAAAAAGGAAAAGGCTATTCCCATATATTATTAAACAAATATTGTTGTATTTTTACAAGTAATATATTTGATTGATATGAGAAAACACCATTAGCATAATCATGCCATTATACTGTTTTTGTTAGGCAATAGCAAATTTAAAACTGGCTTAATATTTTGAAGATGGGATCCATTTACATTTCATTTGTTAATTGACTATCTTTTTGAGAATATTCGTGAAAGATACTCACTATTTAAGACAAAAAATTATTCTAGTTATTTTTCCTATACCATGCATAGTTATTAGAATGAAAATAGATTTTTAAAAATATAGATAAATTTTAAAATCCTTATTTACAGTAATGAACTATATTTAAGGAAGTTGTACCTTTTACCATGTATATTCGGATTCATACACTATATATATTATACTCATTGAAAGGTTTAAGGAAGTTGTATTGTTTTACATGTATATTGGAATCTAGACATTATTAAGCATATATAGATCAATATTAAGGAAGTTGTAATGTTCAGCATGTATATTGGGATTCAGACAATAGCTCTGAAAGATACACTCATGGACAAAACATAAGGAAGTTGTACCTTTTAACATATATATTGTGATTCAGACAATAACTCTGACATATATTTGATACACATTCACCTTTATTGAAGACACACGAGATAGCCAAGTGTGAACAAAATTGCCTCTGTCTCCTTCAAAAATTAAATGCAGATAACCAGCGATATCAAAATTCGATTTTTTTTTAAGTTTTGGCAATGAGTGTATATTTACTCTCTTGTAGCGAATCAATGTTAAAAATTTAATATCATTAAACATATCTATGTGAAAAAAGTAAGTAAGATTGAAATATATTTGGTTGTGATATTATAAATAAAATAAACATATAATAGATATCAACAATAATAATAAATATAGAGTTTCTTGCTTTATTTATATATTCTTTCAATCATTCGGGTTTTATAAGTCCTTCTGAAGAGGTAAATACTCCTGTAGAAGGGTGTATCATACCTAGAAGCTTGGAAGAATAAATAATTGAAGCATAAACCTATCCGTAGATCCGTTTTTAAATTATTATTTACATTACATACGTTTAATCTTCAAATATAGGTATATCCCTACCGCTTATATGAGAGCATTTTATTATTATCACTTTATATAGTGCTATGATATAACACTAAAGTGATATAAAAGAAACAAAACACTTTAACTGAATACTGAATAAACATGGTAAAGCATTCTCACTTAAAAAAAGATATCAGGTATTAGCAACTTTCTCTAAAAGCAGAACTACAAAGATAAAAATTTCTTGCTCTCACAACGCCCTCTTACGCCCACTCACAAGATGGGCTATTACAAAGTATCTTATATAAAATATAATAAAATGTTTTGTTCTATTATTAGTTTGATTTTTAAAATGTTCGTCTATAAAAGTGAATTCTTTAAGCCCTCTCACCTTCCCGTAAGCTAGAGGTTTCAAATAAACTCGTGTACAAAAACCTAAGGAGGTTATACTTCTGCATGCATATTAGTATTCAGATGGTTCTAATCTACTTGTAGCTTAATTGTCCTTGAAATTCTAGATTATAATCAAATATATCAAATTATTTAGATTGTATTTCATTTAGGGGGGTGGGGTCTTTTGAAAAGGCTTGGTTCTTACTAGTCTAGTTACTATTACAATTCAATCTCCGCGGTGAATAATACACTCATGGACAAAATTTAAGGAGGTTGTACCATTTAGCAAGTATATCGGGATTCAGATAATAACTCTGAAAGATATACTTATGGACACAACTTAAGGAAGTTGTACCTTTCAGCATGTATATCAGAATTCGAACAATAACTCTGAAAGATACACTCATGGACAAAACTTAAATAAGTTGTACCTTTTAGCATGTATATCGGGATTCGAACAATAACTCTGAAATAGATACTAATGAACAAAAACTTGATGAAGTTTCACCTTTTAGCATTTATATCAGAATTCGAACAATAACTCTGAAAGATACATTCATGGACAAAACTTAAAGAAGTTGTACCTTTTATAATGAATATCAGGATTCAGACAATAACTCTGAAAGATACATTAATGGACAAAACTTAAAGAGGTTGTACCTTTTATAACGTATATCAGGATTCAGACAATAACTCTGAAAGATACATTCATGGACAAAACTTAAAGAAGTTGTACCTTTTATAATGTATATCAGGATTCAGACAATAACTCTGAAATTAATTTGATTCACAGTAATCTTTATTGAGAACACATGAGATAACCAAGTGTGAAAAAATTGTCACTGTTCATTGAAAAAACAAACAAAAAACACAAACACAACCGGTGTTATAAAAAACTCACACTTCCTTAAATTTTGTCCAAGAAAGTGTATAATCTAATAAAATCATTCTTGAAATGAGAGTTTATTTTCATATCAATATAAATTTACGTATAAAAAAGCACTTCTATCTTTAATTTTACATTAGAACGATGAACTGTGAATCATCCTAGTTAATATTACTTTATTAATTATGATAAAGAAAGAGACACAAAACCAGTTTAAGAAAATTCAGACAAAATTTAACCTTTACACTATTTTTTCGGGAGAGATGCCTTTCTTGTAACATGAATATCCTCCCGCATCCTTTTTTATGTTGTATATAAATTATTATGTTAAAATACATTCTATTAAATATATATTAGATAATAAAAAGGCGTATATTGGATTTAATAAAAGATTTATTTGCCAATATTTCGGTTGGCTTTACGCCAAACTTTTATCAAGGCATTACCTTCTGTATAAACAAACTCAGCGCCTCGTGTTATAATATCACCGTTGAAATAAATCAATATATACCTTTTTATTATCTAATGATTTTAATATGGATTGCTCTAATTTAAAACCAAAAAAAGAGATTAAAATATGTATATAATTTAATTACCAACGACATATTCAGTAAAACTTTAATACAACCTTTTAAAATATTTATTAACAAATACATTTTTCTTCACTATGCATGTGTGCATACTAAAAAATAAAACTATTATTTAAATATTTATATAAAACTCTATCGCTTCATTCTAAACTTCACAATAGAGAAGAACTTTATAAAAAAAATTACCTTAAAAGCTAGAATAAAAAAAGAAAAAAAGATTGATAAAAATTGTCAGAGTGGATAGGAAAAAATATAGTCGGCTGCTCATAAAACTTCTTCAATAAAGAAGGCCACAAAATAAAAATAATAAAGAGGTTTACCTTGCCGATGACCCTTAAATCGATATTAAGGAAGAAAAGGGCACACATATTCCCCATTTTCCGAGCGAGTAGATCCTCTAAAAAATAAAATAGGAAGAAGAGCTCTTAAGAAGTGTAGCAGACGATGGAAGGTTGCCAATGGCGGCCTAGTGAATCCGTGGATGAAAGAAAGAAAGTTTTATAAATCGGTTTGGAAGTTTAGCCTTCCATTCTTAATGCTAATTCGACGTTGGTGGCAACTTTGGATGTATTTTGGAAGACAGCGGATCAAATTCTGTTTAATCTATTCTAAGTTTAGTTTCACTTGGAATCATTTTATAGCTGACTTCACAATTCTACATGTTAATTTTACTCAGAGAACCTGAGTATATTTTATTTATTTGAATGTAGAATGTAGATTTTAATCCGAATTCGTCAAAACTTGTATTGTGGCTCATTTATAATCGCACTACGAAGTTTTATTTTAATAAAGTGATAAACATAATCCATTGCACTGATTCAGAATCAAAGGGAGAGATACCTTTCTCTTTTGGTATATGAATATAATATTTCTGAAACATTATGTTGACAATTAGCTGCCGGAAGAGTTTCTTTTTTATCGCAATACAAGCTTTCGAGCCTAATCAACCAATTTCATAACCCCTCTCGTTGGTTGTTATAAAATCGAATTCGTCTTTTTACTGATGAGGGTCATAGATTGAAACCATGGTATACGGCTTTTTGGCTTTTCGTATGAATTTAACAATACTGGTGTTATTTCTCATTCCTTATTACCACTATAAAGAGTTTTTACTGTAATGATAAACATAATGCAATTTTCTAATATATAATTGAAGGTAGAAGTGTGTTCTACTTTTGGTATATACATGTTATAGGAATATTATTCTAATTTGAAATGATAACCTTCAGAACAAACTACCCTGTAAAGACGACCGCTTGATGTCGCGACCTTCCCTATATAAACCTATTGTTGTTTTTTCCCGTTGGCCGGCTCAAATCTTTCTGTAGGTATGTAAATAAGCCTTTTGTTTTCTTCATTCTTCACGTCTTAAGTAAGGTAACATTTCATACTCAATTATGCATATCAGCTCAATATTAAAGCAAATAATGATTCAAAACGGTTTATATTCATATTTTCAAAATCTTGCACAACTTCATACCAATATCATTCCCTAACACTCATGTTTCCAAAATCAATTAATAATTTCTATTGAAATATTTTGCACAACAATATAATAATATTCACGTATTCTAAAAATCAAGAAAATGCTTAATAATTATTTATATCAAATCAATTTCTCATCTCAACAAAATAATTTATCACAACATACATATACAAATTTAGATAATAACAAGGAATATTTTAGATTTTAAAAAAGATTTATTTTGCCTATATTTCTGCTGACTGAACGCCAACCTTTATCGAAGCATTACATTTTTGAATACAAAAACTCATCGCCACATAGTGTATATATATATATATTGAGAATAAAGGACGCCACTCCTGTTTTCGGGAACGGTCAATAGATAGCGTTTATTGACATTTGATGCAATTATTAAAAGGATACTTTATCAAATACTTCCCAAATAAAATATCAACTAGATTATTGTATATAGCTTTAAAAATGTCGGCCATATCAGCAATGTAAGTTTTGGAGATTTAAATTTCACCATATTTACATATCGGTCGGCCAGAGACCCACCAAAAGGTTCAAATCCAATTATAACGAACTCTGGAGCGAATCAAGCAATTCCTTTCTGTATTAATAAGAGAAAGTGCTTCTGGGTAATTCGATTTTGGAAGCTGCGAGAAATAGAAAGTTAATTTAGAATTTTCCTTCTAATTAACATGCGACACACCTTTTATTGATGCACAGCCTCATCTCTCTTGATGAATTTTGGATAGTCTGATGAGACATCAAGCTTCTTAGCTTCTATATAAAAAACACGTACCTAGATCTGTAAAGAAAATAAAACAATTTTTTCTCAAAATATTTCGAGAGATTTCTCAATTTTTACACAGTAAACTTAATTTAAATATTCTTGTATATCACTGATCATTGAAAAGTGGTTTTCATTTGATCAACAATTATTTGTAAATTTAGTTTACTGTGCAAGAAATTGATAAAGAAGAAGCAATCTCTCGAAATATTTTAAGAAAAAAACTTTTTTTACAGATCTAGGTGCGCCCTTTTTATACAAACTTATTAATGGATTGACCTTTGACTTGAACTTCTTAGCTTTGATTAATATCTATTTGTTTTATATCAGAAGATACCAAAAATACTAATTTAAATTTGAATTTGATAATTTGAAGATAGAGGTTGTCTGGATGTCATTTATTGTTCTTAAATAAAAGACCTATCGGTTCGTTAAGGTTTTTTTAAAATTATTTTCACGACATAATCGGAAAAATTGTAACATCTTGCCAAATGATATATTTTTATTTCTAAACAGCAGCTTTACATAAAGTCAAGATAGAGAACGAGTTGTGTGATAGAGAAGTATGGAGACATCTGAGGCTATTCATTGGACACAACAACAACAGAAAATTGACATGGACCCAGAACAGCAGTTTTACACACCCAAGATAGAGGAGGAGTGCTGTGATAGATATGTATGGAGATATCTGAGACTCTTCATTGGACACGACAACAACAACAGAAAATTGAGATGGACCCAGAACATCAGGTTTACACATCCAAGATAGAGAACATTGCTGCGATAGAGATGCATGGAGACATCTGAAACTCTTGATTGGACACTACAACAACAACTGAAAATTGACATGGACCCAAAACAGCAGCTTTACACACCGAAGATAGTGGACATTGCGATTGCTGTGATAGATATTTTTGGAGACATCTAAGACACTTCATTGGACACGGCAACAGCAACAAAAAATGAAATGGACCCAGAACAGCAGCTTTACACATCCAAGATAGAGAACATTGCAACTGCTATGATAGTGATGCATGGAGACATCTGAGGCTCTTTATTGGACACGACAACAATAAGAACAGAAAATTGACATGGACCAACAACAGCAGCTTTACACACCCAAGACAGAGAACGACTACTATGATAGAGATGTACGAAGAGATCTGAGGTTCTTCATTATACACGATAACAACAATAATACAAGTCGTATATATAATTTCTTTCCTAAAATATTCCAAATTTTTATTCTGATATCATATTCATGGCATATACAACTTGATTAGAGTAGAGAAAGAAATATATAGAGTGAAGTAAAACTAAAATGGAATATTTTATTCGAGTTTATAAAAAAAGGAGAATAAAGGAATGAACTGGGATTTAATAAGGTTATTCTTTTTACATCGAGTTCTGTGGCGTGTGAGACTGAATTACCAGACGATAGTCTCACGTCAGACATTGCACGCATGGGTTTCTTGACGGAATTATTATCTATTTATACAGATTGACTAATTAGTGATGTAAATGACACATTTTGTTAATTGGCGCTTGGATCTGAAGCCTCTTTTTTTAATAATTACTATGGCCTAATTGAGGAAGTAATATTCGAATGTCTTAATCAGTGAATTTTCCTTGAACTAGTAAGAAATCAGATGAATTATTTATCTCGTCTTCACTGATTTATTCAAAATAAAAGTTTTTGACCAGTAAATTTTGGATGATTTTAATAAATGATTGAGAATCTTAAATAATTTGAGTGATATACCATCATAGACAAAACTTATTTCATTTTTATTTCAACACACAAAACGCGATATCCCGGCTAGGGATAATTGCGTCGATTTACATTTTTTTAAACAGAAACAGTTATAAACATATTATACAAGAAAAACACAAGTTGAATTTATTCTTCATAAAACAGATAATAATACATAGAAAGGTTTTAGCGACACCTATTCCATGATTTCATTGATAAAAGGCTCATATTTCTACATAATCATTTGTGATATTTATAAAATAGGTTTTTCATTGATTCTTAAAGGACGTACAGGGTTTGTCAGATTGATCCTGTCATGCTTCCATCGACAGCTGGCCACATTTGTATCGATTTCTCCATCAATATCGATGATTGCTAATTGCTGATGGTGTCGGAATTCCACGGGTCTCTCACAAATATTCAATGTTCCTTCTACTGTAATAATTGCTTCATTATATTCACTCTTTAATTTAAATTTGGATTAACTGAGATATAGCCTTCTGTATGTAACCGTCTATAACTTCAATTATTTTAACATATATAAACCTATTTATGTAACTAAATGATCAGAAATTCGAGTATTTAGTTGTGAGATAGCCTTCTATATTTAACTGTGGAAATGGAAATTCTCTCAGATTTTTAAATAAATCAATAATAATATTATTGACCAGTGACCTATTATTCTGTTGTTTTACATTGTATATGAATAGATGTCTTTGTTAGTTGTTGTTATGTTATCTTACCTTTTATTGTGAGGTTGGTTACCGTTCAATAAAATACTCCAGTGATAAAGTCCTACTTCTATCTTATTCATTTTTGAGCAGTAAATTTCTATATCTTCAATTTATTTTTCAAATATAAACCTATTTATGTAACCAAATGATCAGAAATTTGAGCATTTAGCTGAGAGATAGCCTTGTGACTACCTGAATATAATTTATAATTCTTATAACCTTCTTTGACTTCAATATATTTCATATATAAACCCATTAATGGAACTACGTGATCAGAAATTCAAGCATTTAGCTGAGAGATAGCCTTCTGAATGTAATTTAAATTTCTTTTAACCTTCTATATACTCAATTCTATTCAGATATACACTCATTGTTGAGAGAAATTGATCATCAAAACTATGTTAATAGATAAGAAGGTGTGAAATCCACACTATTAATTGAATATTTATATAATACTAGCCGAATGATCCGGGCAACGCCCGGGTTTTACCCTATTAAATGTACCATATTCAAATACTATTCGTTACAATTATAAATTGGCGCCGTGGATGTCACTCTTGTGAAACGACCCGCTCCAAACTTTGTGTCTGAGAAGCGATATTTTTATAGAAAGATGATCTGGCTTTTGTTTTCTGCTCGAATGAATGTTTTTCTGTTAGAATTTTGTTCCTGCATACAAAATAATGAACTGGTTTCACCCGTGGTCTCTGCTTTTTGGAATTTTTCCCGATATAATTTTGTATCTGATAATCAAACATGATACAGCAATATTGTCATCATCATTTTCTGACTAAAAATATATAGTTTTAATAATTGATTTATATATTTTTTAAAATAGCCTATCGTCTTCCCCTATTCTTTTACCTATGTATGTAAATTTTGGTTTGAATTAGTGAACTACTGCGAATTTGTATACCGGACATACAGACAGACAAACATACAAACATTCATTTTTATATATATAGAGATATTAACTAAACGTTTATTTAACTTGTTCCATGATATTGAGCAAACCCAATTGCTTGATATATCAAGTTGACATAATATCAAGGAACAAGTTGAATCAACGTTTATTTAATTTGTATTCCACTAGATGGCGCTTTGCCATCTTAAAATTATCATTCATGTTGGAAGTCAGGATATACCTTTTTATTATTTATTATCAACACTTGACCTTTTTTATTTTGATTTTTTTCACATAGGCATATAATTTTATATTTTTGTTGTTTTCGCATAGAATATATATATATATATATATATATATATATATATATAATGCCTCACTACAAGAATATCAAGTCCAAATATCAACGGTTACTTTTAGAATCTCTCATTTCCACTGAATATAACAGCATAAACAGAAGGATAGATTTACCATCACAATACCTTAGATATCTTAGAAGAAATCCATGTAGCCGCTTTAGCACGCATATTTGGCATAAGCAATATGAATATATATAATTTGTATTTATGATAATCACAGACATCTATCTACATTGTATAAACAAAAACAAATTAAATACGAATATGCAAATAAAATTAGTTATTATTTATATCAGAATATTGTGCCGTTACTCTAAGCGCTGATCTTCCCTTTATGTATTTATCCTCCTTCTTTTATAAATTCCCATACACACGCACACACACCGATATTTCATATTAGATAATAAAAAGGCATATATTGGATTGAATGAAAAATTTTTTTACCAATATTTCGGTTGGCAGAACGCCAACTTTTATCAAGGCATTACATTTTTTCCTTGATAAAAGTTGGCGTTCTGCCAACTCGAAATATTGGCGAATAAATCTTTCATTCAATCAAATATATGTTTTTTTTCTAATGATTTAAGTATGAATTGCTCTATATTCAGAAATATTATATATATATGTTCTATAATTATGTAAATCCAAAAAATGATTTGTTAAAATTGAAGGTGCAGTCGTCTTGAATTTAATTAAAAAAGAGAAAATCAGTCTCAAGTAGTTTATTTTGAACTCTTTGAGCAAAAGTATATATTTTAAATTAAGTAAATATAGAATTTTAACAATTAATTCTATATCACCATTTACATACCTATATAAAATAAAATCTAACTTACCTAACCAACACTAAAAAAAACAAAACAATCTATTTATATTTAAGGTGGCGCCATCTAGTGGCCAAGAACAACAGAGTTATTTTAAACAGATTATTAAAATAAAATAATATTTACATGCATTTATCTCTATTATATTTCTATTAATTTTTTAAAAATTATATAACATATATATATCATATAATCTAAAAACTTCATTGATAATTCTACTTTTGTTATCATCGTTTTTTTAGAATGACTTTCAGTTTTGTTGTAAATATGCGTAGTTAACATATCTATCTTTTTGAATCACTAATATAGGATTAACTTTGTAAATTCTATATAATGTGAAAATAACTAATGTGTAATCTTACCTCAAGTAATTGAAAATAAACCCTTTATCTAACAACAAACAAATAATTCATAATATATATATATAATAAAAAACAATATCTAAACAAATATAATATATTTCTGACAATAATTTTAATATACAATTGTATAATATACGATAGAGAGCTTATATTTAATAAAGATTAATAAATATATATATAAATACACAATTATTTAAAATTCAAAACTATAAACAAATCTCGCCATTCTAGTAAGAAGAAATATTCAATTTAAATAAGAAAATATTAATTTTTTCCTTAGATCAACACTTAGAATGTTAATGGGAAATTTATATAGAAGTTATCTCTCATTTCAAAGATTTCAAAAATGAATAAGAAACCTTTTTAAAATTTTAATTTTCCAAATTGTCTCCCACTAATGAAATACTGATTAGAATTTACCACGTCTTCATTAGGTCTGACTATTATTTTTCTATTAGTAATATTTTCCTTTTGAAATAAGAATATGAAAATATAGAATAATTAGCCTTTCTTTCAAATTTTAAATTCATTTTAACAATTTTGAATGTCATATATTGGTTGTATTATGCATAGTTTATTAATTATTGGTGGTTTTATGCTATGCCCCCTTAGTATGCAAAGATCATCATATTTTAAATTATATAGCAACAAATATATTTTAAGAAACTGATAATTTATATTATGTTGATTGTAGATATTTCCAGACATTTCTTTCTTTTATACACAGTTCTCTTTTCTCCGTTTTTTCTCTCTTTCTTTCTCCTTGTTAATATCATATGAGTATTATTTACGGCCTAAAATTATTGTATATATATATATATGTATAGAACTATAAGTACTGGAATCCATCTGTGCACTATAGCCGCATACACAACAAGCAGCAGCGCCTCACCTTGGAAGCTCTCGTTTCCCAGGGCTTCCACGCCATCAATAGACATATCGACCTCCCTGAATCCTACCAATCTCTGTTCCCATAGCCCTGTTTCCTCCATCTGTGTAGATTCCCCCCCTCCTTTCTCATAGACAGTATAATATATTACAGGCTCTACTATATCCAATATCTATTATCATACATGTCAATTTCTTCTGTCCATAATTTACTATTATGCTAATTATTCCTCCCGACTTTGCTTAGTTATGCAAAATCCCTATAAAAAGTTTTTAAAATTTTAATTTTTGAATATGTAAATAGTCCCATCATTATATAGTACCCGATGTGCCATTGTTCACTTATCTCCTGTAGAAGGGCCGGTCAGCCCGAAAGCTTGAGCGATTTAAAATAAAGCTTCCTACAAAAGACACTCGTCCCATGATTCTCGTATATGTTTTCTTACTGTATATGTATATATAAAAGAATAGTTAGTCAGGTGTTGATATTAAAAATAAAGAGATCATATCCTGACCACGAGCATATGTGCTTTTTAGATGGCAGAGCGTCATCTAGTGGAGAAAAAATAAACTAAACGTTTATTTAACTTGCTCCGTGATATCTGGCCAACTCTACCCTGATGAGCGCTAACAATGCGTTCGTGGATGGCTTTTCTTGATTTATCAAGAAATTGGGTTGGCCAAATATCACGGAGCAAGTTAATTAAACGTTTAGTTTATTTTTGCTCCATTAGATGGCGCTCTGCCATCTAAAAAGCACATGTGCTCGTGGTTAGGAGATGTTCTCTTTATTTTTAATACGTATATATATGTGTAGACAAATGTAAAGGCATATATGTATGACAGCGCAAGTGTCCCTAGGGGGACCTAACGCTTTAAATTGAAATAAATATAGATCATATTGGGTAGTAAGCGTCTGTTTTTACTGTAAATGTACCACATGTATACATATTTAGAAAGAAGTTCGATTTTTGCAATTACAATTGTACCAGAGTCTCCATTATTATTTATTTATTATCAAATCAGACGCGATACCCCCACAAGCGATGCTTGCGTCTAGAAACAACACTAAACTTAGATACTATATTTCAAACAAATGAATTTTATTTTTCTCTGAGTCTCTATGGTTATACTTGCACTTTTACTATTGGGACTGAATTCTTTCAAGATTAGGTGGCTATTCAAGCATTTTCATGTTCAGAAAAATAATGCCCAATGCCCGGGATTCGATCCTGGTTCTTAAGTCGATTAAGAAGCGAACAACGTCCATTAAATTTCTGTTTGCAATGACCAAAGAATCTATTTAAACTATATTGATTATTATGAATATATTTTAATATAATTATTATATTAAAAGGTCTGACCAGAAGCACATGTGCATTTTAAATGGCGATCTGTTATCTAAAAAGCATGTGTGCTTCTTGTCAGGATATGCTTCTTTATTTTTAATATCAACACCACACCTTTATATTATTTTTCTCTATTATTTTTTTCACAATAAAAAGTCTATGTTGATTATTACATCAATAGCGACTATATTCATACTCTATAAAACAAAATTATTCCATATATAATTCATATAATAACTTATGAAATAGAAGGAATTCATAAAATATAGTTTATATATTCAAATTCATCTTTTGGTTTAATATAGATATATGAATAAAATATTATGGTGTTTTTTCAATTACCTATCTTTGATTAAATCAATCTATATGCGTTTGTATACCTGTTTTTTTCTCTAGACTATAAATAAATAGAGTTGGCCCTAACTAACAAAAATAATTAGACGAATATAAAATAAGGTATGTAAAATAGTTAAAAGAAGGACGGCTGCAGGGGAACCAAATCAACGGTCGCCTTTTTCTGCGAAATTAAATTTCATTGAATTAAATAGAGAAGGGCTGGCAACAGTGCCATGCTATGTAATTGAATTTGTTCTTTCAACCTTTTATCAAGGGTACATCTCAGAATCAACATATATATATGTAGTACCTATTATATATATATATATATATATATATATATATAATATATATAATATACACAAGTTTGGCCTTAAATACCCATTTCTTGGTTTCTCAAGAAGCCTCTGGGACCAAAATATCTTTTTGGTCGCAGTGGTACAGCCTACTCCACGCTGATAAGCGCCAACAGCGCGAAACGAGTTCGTGGATGGCTTTTCTTGATTTATTAAGAAATTGGGTTGGTCAAATATCAGTGAACAGGCTAAATTAATGTTTAGTTGATTTCTGTTTCACCAGATGGCGCTCTGCCTTATGAAAAGTACATGTGCTCCTGGTCTGAATGTGCCTTTTTTATTTTTAATATTAACACCTGACTTTTTAATTTTTCTATTATTTTTTTCATATATATATGTAGTATATAAATTATATATTTGTTGTAGATATTTGTGTTATATAAACTTTACACATATATTATTAAAGAAATATTAAATTCATATCACTATATATGCATAGTGTATTTTCCATTTAAAGTATTCTAATATGCTGTTGTTAAATTTCATTTGCGACTATTGATTCTATATTGTAATCATGTTTATTCAATTAATATATTAATATTTTATTTTATTTTATCAAAAATATTTTCTTCTTTTTCTCCTGTTAATATGAAAATAAGCTTATATCAGGAGTACATCTGAGATCAAAATAAATAAATATATATATATATATATGTAATATATATGTGACTGATATAAAATTCATATATTTTTAGAAAAATATATGAATTCATATAATTATATATGCATAGTGTCGTATTTTCTTTCTAAGGTATTCATATGTGATATGGTTGAATTATATTTGAGAATGTTGATTTTATATTTTAATTATGCTTATTCACTGAATATTTCATTATTTTATTTAACCAAAAGAGATTATATTCATTGTCTACTGTTAGAGGTTATTTCAATATTGACTCACTAGACGAATGGCCCGGGCAACGCCCGGGTTTTACCCGAGTGCGAATATATTTTAAAAACGTTGTCTTGGGTGGTCGCTATAGACAGGGTGGTCTGTATAGACAGATGTATGTATCACACTGCTGATAACAGGGTTGCCTAAAGTGCCCGCTATAGACAGGGTGGTCTGTATAGACAGGTGAATGTAACACACTGATGATAACAGGGTTGCCTAAAGTGACCGCTATAGACAGGGTGGACTGTATAGACAGGTGGATGTATCACACAGCTGATAACAGGGTTGTATAGAGTGGCCGCTATAGACAGGTGTATGTATCACACAGCTGATAACAGGTTTATCTAGAATGGCCGCTATATACAGGGTGGTCTGTAAAGACAGGTAGATGTATCACACAGCTGATAACAGGGTTGTCTAGAGTGGTCGCTATAGGCAGGGTGGTCAGTGGTCGCTATAGACAGGTAGATGTAACACACTGCTGATAACAGGGTTGTCTAGAATGGCCGCTATAGACAGGTGTATGTATCACACAGCTGATAACAGGGTTGTCTAGAAGGGGGCAGGGAGGACACGTGTTCGCCGGCAGCCAATGGGCGCGCATTCTATCCGTGAGCTTCAGACAGAATAAGGCAATTATATATATAGATGTGTAGAAATTAGCTATATAGCTAATTAGCTTTAATAAATTTAATAGGTGCTCAACTTTGAAGAAACTTGAAAAACATTAAGCTTGTAAATATAATCGCTATATAATGGTTTATAATAATAATATAATGTTTATAGTAGACTCATAGACAAAAGCTGAGAAAGTTGGAAGTCTTTGAGGTCACCTTTTTTCTAAGGAGACATAGGCAATTTTGTTCACACTTTGTTATCTCGTGTTTCTTCAATAAAGGTAACTGTGTGTAAAATATATTTTATAGTTAATAACTGAATCTCGATATACATGCTATAAGTTACAACTTCTTTAAGTTTTGTCCATGAGTGTATATTTCAGAGTTATTTGTTTGAATCCCGATATAATGCTAAAAGGTATAACTTTCTTAAGTTTTGTCCATGAGTGTATCTTTCAGATTATTGTCTGAATCCCGATATACATGCTAAAAGGTACAAATTCCTTGAGTTAAGTCCATGAGTATATCTTTCAGAGTTATTATCTGGATCCCAATATACATTCTGAATATCTTAAATTTGCAATTTAATATACTTAGTATGTATATATATATATATATATACAACTTGTGATGAGTGTAATTTGTTCAACTATTTAATAAGTAAAAATGTATGATCTAAGTTCTATTAAATGACAGGTTTAGGTAGTTTGTTAATCCATAGTATTATATGTTTTTTTTACCAATCAATGCATGAATAAACTTGGTCAAAAAAGAAATACATTATATTCTATAGATTGTTTTAAAAAAAAATAGAGCAATCCATATTAAATTCATTGAAACGATTTTAACCAGTTATTAAATCCAATATATGCCTTTTTAATATCTAACATTGTATAAATGTATCTCCCCATGGGGCTTTAAACTTGTGTTATAATTTAATGTTTTATATATAGCCAAAGACCTATTTGGCATGAAAATTAAACCTTACCATAGAATCGTCTGCAATTAAAGATTGTATGGAAGCAATTCGAACAACGTTTCTGCATAAATTTATTTGAATTCGACTCTCAATCAATGTAAAGCCAGAGTTTTAATTAGGTACTGTATAGATTGGTGCGAAAATAATTGCCTAGAGAAAGCCAAATTATTCCACAGTCAAAATAAATCTTTTGGAATATTTAACAAACTCTTTGAATCCTGAATTAGCACATCCTATTACATTTATGTCACAGAATATCGTTTTTCTAATTGTCTACGAATTATAACAATAAGAGAATTGCGCTTCAGGTCACTACTTTATATAAAAACAATAATTCAATATATATAATAAAATTATTTTATATTTATATTAATTTACTCTTTTTCATATAAAGCCTTAAATAAAAATATAATAAATATTTATTATCATCCTTAATAAGTAATAATATTTAGCCAACATATTTCCTTCAATTATATTTTTGTTTTCTTTATAGAATAAATTGAGAGCAAAAATATTGATTTTTTTAAAGAAAACAAAGGGAATTTTGTTCACAAATGGTTATCTCCTGAATCTTTAATATAAGAACAATATGTATCAAATATCTTTCAGAGTTATTGTCTGAATCCCTATATACATGCTAAAAGGTAATATTTCCTTAAGTTTTGTCCATGAGTGTATCTTTCAGAGTTATTGTCTGAATCCCGATATACAAGCTAAAAGGTAAAACTTCCTTAAGTTTTGTCCATGAGTGTATCTTTCAGAGTTATTGTCTAAATTCAGATATACATGATAAAAGGTACAACTTCCTTTAGTTTTTTCCATGAGTGTATCTTTCAGAGTTATTGTCTGAATCCCGATATACATGCTAAAAGGTACAACTTCCTTAAGTTTTGTCCATGAGTGTATCTTTCAGAACTATTGTCTAAATCCCGATATACATGGTAAAAGGTACAACTTCCTTAAGGTTTTCCCATGAGTTTATAACAAACATGTATTAGACAAAGGGAATTTTGTTCAATATGGTCATCCCCTGTGTATTTAATATAAGAACCTTATGTATCATATATATATTACAGAGTTATTGTCTGTATCCTGATATACTTGCTAAAAGGTACAACTTCCTTAGGTTTTGTCAATGAGTGTATCTTTCAGAGATTTTGTCTGAATCCAGATATACATTTTAAAAGGTACAATTTCCTTAAGTTTTGTTCATGAGTGTATCCTTCAGAGTTATTGTCTGAATCCCGATATACATGCTAAAAGGTACAATTCCCATAGGTTTTGTCCATTTATAGTAGTTTTTAACAAACAAGTATTAAATACAGGATTGATATATAATAAGCTAGGTTGAAGTTAGGGGTAAATAATAGAATTTATTCAGGACGTGATCATATGGTGTTCAGACGTCTTACTAATGACTTGTGACGGAATTCCAACTTTATAAAAAGAAATAATACAATTTGGAATGCAGTCACGCATTGTTTAAATGTAACTGTTCTAGGAATATTTTATTACAGTTTTATTCTCAGCTATCAAAATATATTAGTGTGATATTTCAAACGATTTGTTGAGATTAATTAATTTTAAATAACATTGAGATATGTGTGAGAAATAGTAAAAAAGTGAATTTGTACTTGGATCAGGTGGATTGGGATATGTGCTATTGTTAATCCATATGATGTTCATTATATATAAAGAATATATTGAGGGTGTAAATATTGATGCAATATGTAAATTAGTATTCTTCTTTTTGTGATGCATTCGCGCGTAATCTGTTATCAAAATATTATATTATAGCGGCGTATGATTATTGTTAAAATAAACCAATTTCTACTGCCATTACTGCAATGGAAAATTTATTCTTTTTGTATGATTATTCTTACATGAATAACAATCGAGATTCTTCTGAATAAACGTTCTAGCGCATGTAAACTTTTGGTCGCTGTATGAGATCTCTTATTGAAGATTTTGATTTGCATGGTCGAATCATTTTTGTCTTCATAGAGGTATTTCTTTCTAGAAGTTGTCGATCACATCCAATGAGTCGTTTTTGGATGTGATTATAAGAATATATCAAGAGATTGCTTCATATTTATCAGTTCAAAAAAAGTTATATAGGAACTTAATGCAGTAAAGGTGTTTATTATAAACAAACGATAAACAAACAGACGAAATATTCGTCTGAACACTTTATAATAGTTATATTTTGGTACAAATATATTCACTGGCAATATCTTTCTTTTAAATATAATTAAATATTATTTTATTATAAAAATAAATATTAAAAGAAACACATTGCCAGTAAATATATTTATACTAAAATTTAAAGATAGATGACTATTAAATTTATAAACTTTATAATAAAATATATCAAATTCTTTATAAACAATTTCTCAGATAATTATTAATAACATAATTTTATACCCAATATGCCTCGTGGAAAACTCTTATAACATTCGTTCAAAGTTTGTATTTTAAAAATAAAAGTATAATTATATGAATAATTTAATAACAATTTATGTTCATATATTAGTGTACTTTAATTATTTATGTTTTAGAAATATATGTTTAACCATTGTTAAAAAAGATTTCCACGAGTCATGTAATTTGTAAACCTTTTATTGAACAATAAATTGTGTAAAAGGTAGCAAGTCTTTGAAATATTTCAAATCTGTATTTCTTATTGCCATTTTTTTTAAAATAAAAATCCATGAACGATTTCTTTAATAATCTTAATTATATGTGTAATTTGAATGTTTCATTATAGAACTCTTTATTTATTAACAAATAAATGTTGTAACAAATAACAAATAAAATAAATTTACCATAAAATTGATTATAATAAAGGTTGATTCTTCACTGTATAAACGATTATTTCAAAAACAAAATAATGAAATATTTTTATTAAAATATAATTTTTATGAATTTAAAAAAAAAAAAGAATATAATTATAAAATATTCTGCAAAATTTTAAAATTAAGATTGATCTTTTTACTTTCCTTTTTTTCTATTTTATTCTTCCTAGAAAAAATACATTATTTAAATGTAAATATTTAAAAACACCTTGAAATTATTTCATATTTTTGTTTATTTTATTGAATTTTGAAAATATTAAAATGAAAAATTGTTTTTTTTTTTTGCATCGAGAGATGATTTAATTAAATTTTTCTCTATTTTATAAAATAAAATATTTGTGTATATGAAATTTAAACAGAGAAACAAAAGGAACTTTTATATTAGATTAGAATATATATTAAGAATAATTGTAGCTTTTTTCAAATCTATTTATATTATGATATAAATCCATTTCTTCATAACTTACATAATGTTTTTTTTTTTTTAATAACGTTTTATTAAATTGTATTTAAACTTATTTTTAATATAAGTATTTGTAAACAATTTTAAAATAACTACAATTAAAAAAAGTTATTTAAATTTTATATGACATATTTTATTAAACGAAATTTAATTTAATTTGAGAATTTTTATATAACATATATTATATAAATTCGTTGGAAATTATTTGTTTTAATAAATGAGTATATTTTCCAGGATTGTCTAGTCGTAAACAACTTTCATTTGAAAATATATATATATATATCATAATTTGTATAATATCAAAGATATAAAATTTCTTTTCATTAAAATAAGTGTGTACAAATATAAGCTTTTGTTAAAATGTAAATATGCAAATTCATCTATCTATGAAAGCTACAAAAATAAACGTGGCAGACATCGCGGGCGAATGCTACGGCACGTCGCGGGTGCGCTGCTCACTTGGCTGGAACTATTTCTTGGGGATTGTAAGCATAACGGTTGTACCCTTCCATTCGATTACGACATATATATTTCATAGATCGCTATTAATTTATAAAATTGATGTAATTCAAATGATAATAATCAATAAAATCAAATCAATTTCATAACAATCAATGAATAATTCAAATGAATAATCAATTAGAAGAATTTTAAATATTTTAATCCTAACACACAAATGCATATTTACATTTTTTAAAAACCTTCCTAACTATAAATATAATATCAAAAATTTGATTTATATTTGCATGAGGGTCCTCTACCGGCCGGTTTCACAGAGTTGTCTAAAAAATAAATAGTAAAAATGATATTAAAAAAGGTGCGAAACGCGTTCGTGGATGGCTTTTCTTGATTTATCAAGAAATTGGGTTGGTCAAATATCAGGTAACAGGTTAAATCAATGTTTAGTTGATTTCTGTTCCACTAGATAGCGCTCTGCCATCTGTAAAGCACATGTGCTCCTGGTCAGGATATACCATTTTTATTTTAAAAAATAAATTGTTAACGAGAAAATATTTCACATAAATATTTGACACTTATATACGTATAAGCAAAAAAAGGCATATATCCTTACACCTCACACAAACCTTTTTTTCTCTTATTTTCTTAGATATTTTTCGAAATAAAAAAGTAAAATATTTCAATATATCATTTCGCTTCCATACATACTAACCTATGTAATCAGATCCTGCTGCTGCCATAAGAATTATCTTGCTTAATAAATAGACATTATTTTCAAATATAATTTACAATATTCAAATTATATATACTAAAAAAGATCAAAATGCGGTCATTTCTGCGAAAAAGAATAATAAAATCTTAGTTATGGTATACTAGAAAGATAACTATGAACAAAAGATTTCAGGCCAATAGATATACATATGAATATTTGCATCGAGCAAACAACTCTACTGTAAACAATAAACACAAGGCCAGCATATATAAAAGCATAATATTTTTTGCTTATCCCTAGTAAACGTGGTACAGACCATGATAATCATGGTGAATAGAAGTAGGCGACTGCTTTCACTGTAAGTGCATCACATGTCTTCACATGTGAGAAGCAGTTCGACTTTGCACTTACATATTTTCCAAAGCTCCATTTGATTACTTGCACTCGTTGGTGGAATTGGACTTTAGCAAGAATCGGGGGCCATTGGAACATTTTTGTTTAATCATAAAAAAGTGTCCAATGCGGGAATCGAACCCGGGTCGTAGCGGTCGAAAACCAACGGTTAAGACCATTCCTTCACCGATCGATAAAATCATAATAAAAATATACAATATTAGAGTCCTAAATAGTGGTTTGGTGGATTAAATTGGCGAAAATGTTCACCCCTGATGAGTAAAGCCTTCCCACTATTTTCAATCGCAGTAAGGACATTATAAAACATGTTTTATTTGTAAATTTAACATTTATTCTTATTGGATTTATTTCTAACTTATAAATGGAGCGTTGTTGTCTTATGTTGTTGTTATTACTTATTCCTCAAGTCGTTTAAACGATCTCCATTAGGTTCCATTGTCTCAGCTTTTCTATTATAGTCCTGGGATTTTCCCAGAAGTCTTTTGTAGACATCATGGAGAAGGAAAGAGGGGTGCTGTTAGTCTGAAGACCTGGAAGTACCACTCAGTGTGAGTTCTTTAGGTCTCCTGACATGGAGCCGCTCCTATGGAGAACAGACGCTACATATCAATAATACCTTCCTACATTAGCCAGGTGTTGTCTTATGCTTTCTAATTATGATTATAGAATGTATTAGCAAAAGAAAATATACTTTTAACTAAAAATTATTACAGATTTTCAGAGATTAACTCGATTCCTTTATAAGCTTCATTGTCCCATTTCCTTAGCAACCATTAATGGATGAAGACATCCACTCAACAGGAAGGAAGCTATTGACCTTCAAAGTTTGAAGGTCACATATTCTTTCCAAATCTTCAGAGAATTCGTCTTTTTAATTACACCAGATCTATCTTCATTTTTCCTTACTTCAATTTATATATCTTCTATATCATATTGTAGCGTAGAAATCAGTCTTGGAATATTTTAAGATGTAAAAGTATTTATTGATGACGTCACCACGACCAGTCGACAATTATCAACCAAACTATCTACAGCTAGAGAATATCGAACAAGCAAGCTAGGTAACTAAATGATGATTTTACTAATAAAAAATAATGAATCTGTTTAAAATATTTTCATTGAAAAATTAAATTAAATAATAAAATATAAATTATTTTTTCGCCACAATATTTAATATATTTTTGAATATTTTAATATAATAGATATGAACACCACTTTAGACTAGAGTAAGATTTTTTTATAAACTTCTACTTCTCCAATTGTAATAAAAAAATGAGCTTTCATGGCTAGTTATGTTGGAATATTAAACAGAGTAACAATGGCTATAGATGAGCTCATGATTGAAAAGGAACTTGTATATTTATAAAAAGTATAGTTTTTGTTGTTTTCATGTATAAACAAATACCAAGATTTGTTTTATATAATTACTATTATAATAATAAATAATATGTAAAGTTGAATTGGTTACGGATTCATCCTTCTTACTTACTTTAATTACATAACAAGTTATACACAATCATTGAATAATATTTGTATAGATGACTCCCTGGAAGATAATGATAAGATAAAACTATTTACATAAACAAAATTATTTAGGTGATAATAAAACATAAATAAACTGCTGGCCACCGTATATGCAACACCCTGAAAGAAGTATGCAAATAACATAAAATTTCCAAAATGCAATCTCCACGATACTAATTATTACAGATAACTTCATTAAATCAACTTCCATCATTGCTTAACATACTGTAAATAACTACCTTGCGATTTCTTCTATCTGCTTATGTTGTTTCTTATTTGTTTAATGTATATGTTTATTTAATGCTCTTTTTCTTAATTGTTTATTTTCTTTTTGATAAATCTGTTACCTACTCTACACTAAAATATGAATTATTGTAAATAGTTTCACGCGCAATTGTCCAGATCGGATATAGCGTGTCTTGTTTGCAACTGGTAAATAAATGAATAAATTAGCGGAGATGAGATATGCAAATGATTAGAATTTCAGCGCAGACGCACATCACGCGTCTGGCGCCACTTCAAAGCTTTACTTAAGACTTGGAGATTTCGACGCTTTCAAGTTCATAGTATTCAAGTATATAAATATGAATAATTTAGACTAAAGTGAATTTTTTTTTTTTTTTCAAAAAGCTACTTCTCCAATTGTAATAAGCAAACAGCTTTCATGGCAGTTTATATATATGATACCGTTAAGAGAATTTCAAAATTCATAAAATTTGTTATATAATTACAAATCTTATATAGTTTGAAATTTGCCTAACAAATACAGAATTAGCTTGCTGTTTTGACTCAGAGTTGATTTCAAGTATTTCAGGCATTATAATACCTTGATAAAGGTTAGCGTTCAGCCAACTGAAATATTGGTAAAATAAATGATATTTTGATCCAATATATGCCTTTTTAATAAAATATATATTTATATATGAAACAATTATTACATTTTTAAATTCAAATATGAAAAAGTTACAAAACTCTAAACATTTTATTAAATTATTATTACTCTGTTTTACTATCGTAAAGATAGAGGCTGCCTGGCCGGGATTCATATTTATATGAAAAATAGACACTTCGGCCAGTTGGAGTTTTTTTATATAATACCTTTTATATAATTATAAAAAACTCCAACTGGCCGAAGTGTCTATTTTTCATATAAATCTGTTTTACTAGTTATATCCACATCATATATTTGATTATTAGTATTATGATTTAAATATTTTACAAAAAATGGTATTTTTAAATAAAAAAATGTTAAAACAGGCCTATTTTTGATTATTGATTATTTAAAATTAATAAATCAAAGTATTGAAAGCTAGTACATTCCTTCATAATAAATGTTATTAATTATCAACAATTAGTTTATTGGGCAATCCAAATCATAATAATGGTTAAACTTAAAACAATATACCTTAAAAAACATTGAAATAACTAAATTTTATTAATATTTATTAAGTAATTATGGAATAATAATTAAAAATATATTTATTAGTACTATAAAATTTGTATTTTAAGTGAAAAGAAGTATAGGTATTCTAAATGATGTAAAAATCAATAAAATTTGTAATGGATAGAAAGTTGAAATAAACGAGCCTGTTAAAAGCGATTGTTAGCTTTCATTTATAAAAGAACTTTGCAGAAAGAAAGAAAAATTGGGAGCAAAGCAAGCGTATCGTAGAACTATTATAACCAAACGAACTTTGGACAAAATGGCGTAGATGTGTAGCCAGACGAATAAAAGTTTGACTGAAAAGAAAGTTTGCCAGAAATAATTCCAATAGATATTATACACACCAGTAAATTATCTAAATTATTTATATATTCTATTTTCAATTTGTAATAATATTAATTTACTTAATGCGTATACTAAATTTATCATTGGAGAAAATAATTAATATTTATTTTTAGGCATACGATGTATCTGTTTAATTTAAAAAATAGGCGTCAAATCGGCTGTGTTTTTCTAAATATTATTATTTATATATTTAAATTTTTAGAGAAAGCGATAATGAAGTTTTCTTGATTAAATAATAAATAATTCAAAATGTAACATAAGTAAATAAATAAATATTTAGGGAATAATAAAATTAGATTATCTATTTAAATTTTACTATTATTAAAATAGGTAAAATAATCAAGGTGAAATTGTAAACGGCTATAAAATTGTAGTTTTTGACAAAGCGTTTCCTTTACACGTAAAATGGTTATTTTTTACAGTATTTATTGCAGTAGATAATTTAAAAAGAATCGTACATGACAAAAGTAGTTTGAATTTCTGGTAACAAGTTATTTTTGTTTATTTATTTATTTTTGTAAAAAGCAAGCTTTTTCAGGCGAAGTATATATATATATATATATATATATATATATATATATATATATATATATATATATATAGGTCGTCTGTATGTTTTTATATCGGTTAAGTATTCAGATGATTTCTTATATAGTACTGTTAGTATAGCACACGGGTTGCTTTTTTTCTAAATTTTGTTATGAATGCGCATGTGTACGTTCGTATACATACAAAAAAAAATCTATGCAAAGAGGTATAATCGATATTATATTGATATTATTTCTTAGAAGAGAAAGTGTCGTTTGAAAGCTTACATTTTAAACTAGAAAAACTCATTGTAAAATTTTTTAATGATTTTATATTAAATCGTAAAAAGGTAATTTAGGGAAAATCGGTGGATGAGAGGTATAAACTGTCGATTCTTTAAAGCTACGACTCAGGTTCGAATCCCGCATTGGGCTACTTTTTAAAAAAATAATTTATTTGTTTTTCCTAATTCTTAGAAATTTCTAACATCAGCAGTGCGAGTCACCAAATAGGTGCTTTTACATACTTCTAAGTGGAAAAGTCGAACAAATTTCTACATGTTTAGATATGTGATGCACTTACAGTAAATGAATTTGCTAATTATACACTACCCACAATGATTATCTTGTACTGTACCTCGTTTACTAAGGATAGAAATAACCTTACCATATTAGATTAGTAGAAATAAAGAAGGCATCTCTTGACCACGAGCACATGTGCTTTTTAGATGGCAGAGCGCCATCTAGTGGAGCAAAAATAAACTAAACGTGGTCAGGAAATGCCTTCTTTATTTTTAATATCAACACCTGAACCACTTATCTTTTATTTTTCTATTGTTTTTTCATATATTACTCTGTTTATGTAAAATAATGATCAAAATATTCATTTGCTTGCTTGCTCAAGTTTCTCTAGTTGTAGATAGGTTTGTTGAGTTGTTGATAATTGTCGACTGGTCGTGTTGACGTCATCAATAAATACGCTTACAAAGTAAGATATACAAATACTTGATTTCTACGCTACAATATACAGTTAAACCTGTCTATAGAACCCCCTCTTGGGACACAAGATTACGGAAGGATGATATTCATGAGGGCCGAAGCTTAAAACTATGGAATACAGGTTGGAATTTGGTCTGAATTTGCCAAATGTAGTTCATTCTTTATCATCATTAGTGAAGTATTTTCACTAAGGTAATGAAATAATGCTATCATTCTGATGTTCTTTTAAAAGGAAAGATGCATCTTTCGGTATGCATATGACAGCGTTTTAATGCATATTTAAAAATATTGATGCCACTTTCGGTCTATATGGCTATAAAAATGTATTTCAACTTTTCAGGAACTGGTGTTGTGGCTTTGTTACCAATACCAGTCTGCTTGTTTGAGGAGATGATCAATAAACAGCGCCTAGTTTTAACGACATTTCGACAGAATAAGCGACCATATTTTTATATATAAATATCCTCACAAAATGTCCATCTATAGATGATTATGTGATAAAATAATAATAATGAAATAAAAAATGATCAAGTGTTGGTATTAAAATACAAAAAGGCATATCCTTACTATGAGCATATTAATAGATGACTATATAAATGCAGTTTATAATCCATTTCAAGGCAGCTCTTGTCCAAGAACACAAAGAGAAACGAGTAAATGAAGAGATATATTTTGTCCGTCTCTATCCCGATTAGACAAGGAGATAAAAGTCCAGAGCTAGGCTAAAAGCCAAGTTAGAAAAAAGGGAAAAAACAATAAAAATGCGCAGAAGAACTACTGCAGGGGGGCCAAATCTGTTTCAATAAAGATAAAGAATGGCCCCCAGAGATCTTTGTCTTTAATCTTTTTGGTTTAAAGCCTTTCACTGAGGATTTCCCCAGTTTTTCTTAATTAGATTGCCCCGGGGAGTCTTTGCCCTGTTTACTTCACCTATGGTAATTCTGTCATACTGGGTATAACTAGGGTAGAAATGACGTATCCTTTATTTGGCCTTGTACCAATCTCTATTTTCAACTATGTTTGTAGTATCTTTTTTGTATTGTTTTTGTTACGTAATCCATTCAATCTTAGATTTAAATACATTTTGTATGATAGAATAACTCAAATAATTCTTTCATACTCTCACTGGATATAGAAAATGACGTATCTTCACTTGGCCTTGTACCAATCTCTATTTTCCACTTGCTTATAGTATCATCTTAGTATTGTTTTTGTTACGTAATGCATTCAATTTTATATTTGAATACATTTTGTACGATAAAATAACTCAAATATTTCTTTCATACTCTCACTGGGTATAACTAGGGTAGAAAATGACGTATCTTTATTTGGCCTTGTACCTATCTCTATTTCAAACTATGCTTTTAGTATCATCTTAGTATTGTTTTTGTTACGTAATGCATTCAATCTTAGATTTAAATATATGATATGATAGAATAACTCAAAATAAATGAATAATACCCTCACTGGGTATAGAAAATGAAGTATCTTTACTTGGCCTTGTACCAATCTCTATTTTCAACTTGCTTTTAGTATCATCTTTGTATTGTTTTTGTTACATAATGCATTCAATCTTAGATTTAAATAAAATGATATAATAGAATAACTCAAATTAAATCTGTAATACTCTCACTGGGTATAACTAGGGAAGAAATGACGTATCTTTTACTTGGCCTTGTACCAATTTCTCTTTTCAACTTGCTTTTAGTATCATCTTTGTATTATTTTTGTTACGTAATACATTCAATATCGTATGTAAATAGATTCCTAGCTGTTTTAAGCAAAGTTATATATGAAATTTTACACAAATAAATTTACTGACAATGCGTTTCTTTTAAATATCATCAAATATTATCTCTACAGACCTTACTGCAATGATAGGAGTTATTGAATGAGAGGGCTTGGCTCATCAGTAGTGAACCCTCTCAGCGGTTTCGCCGAATTAATCTCTAGACCGCTCTACTATTGTATTGGATTGGTTTGAAATAAACCCAGTATTTTCTATGGAAGGCAGCTTAGGGGTGTTTAGTGAACTATGGGCATAAGCTCATAGGTATGTAGAGGAACATACATTTGAATCCAAGATGTGCCCTTTATGAACAAATATAACAATATGGATTGCTCTATTTTCAGAATATATATATATATATATAAAGTTATATATTTTATGAATAATTTGTTAGTTGTGTTATATAAAGGGTTGATGAGATAAAGGATTGATAAGATAAAGGGTCAAGGTGCAATCGTGATAAAAAGATAAAATATTTACTATCAAGTAGTTTTTTTTATTTTAAATTACTTGAGGAAATATTACACAATAGTTATTTTCACAATATATAGAATTTAAAAAGTTAATCCTATATTAGTGATTAAAAAAAAAGATAGATATGTTAACTACGCATATTTACAATAAAACTGAAAGTCATTCTAAAAACGATGATAAAAAAGTATAAATATCAATGAATAAAAATAAAATATATACAGGGTGTACCAGGTAAATTGGGACTAACTTTGACAGTTCATAAAACAAAAACTACTTGAGATTAAAAACTTGTTTTTTTTTTCATTACGTAGCCATATTCATGTAAAATGCAACAGTACATGTGTGCGCAGTGTAGTGATGAAGAGTAACCGAGAATTTGAAAATCGAGCTGCCATCATCGTTGCTCTGCGCGCCGGAAGGAGCCCCAAAGAGATAGTGGATTTTCTTAAGTTGCCCAAAACCACTATTTATCGTGTCAAGAAGCAGTTTGATGAGGCCGACAGTAACAAAGAGGGGATAGCTACAAGGAAAAAGCACTCGCGTCGATCGGACAGGGTAAGAGGCGAAGAATTTGTCAAAAATGTCAAGGAGAAGATTGATGGAAACCCTGGGAAGAGCATGAGGGCCATAGCCAAGGAAATGGACGTTGGCTCTATGACAATTGTCAGAACTATCCATGAGGACCTTGGTCTCAAGTCTTATGCCCTTCGGAAAGGTCAGTTGCTGACTGAGAATATGAAGAATAACAGAAAAGGAAAGGCTGCTGCCCTCCTCAACAACCTGAAACACGACTCTTTTGGCATGCTAAGGTTCTTCTCTGACGAAAAGAACTTTGACGTGGACCAAAAGGTAAATCCCAGGAATGATCGCTGGATCTGTAAAGACCCCTCAGAGATACCTGTCGTGATGCACACGAAATTTCCTGCCTCCGTAATGGTCCTTGGCGTTATCAGCAGTGAAGGTGATGTCATGCCTCCCCATTTCTTTGAGAAGGGCCTTAGGATGAACGCTGACACCTACATCAATGTTCTGGAGACCGTTGTGAAGCCTTGGATGGACATGGTGGCCGCAGGAAGGAAGTATGTCTTCCAACAGGACTCAGCTCCAGCCCATAAGGCAAAAAAGACACAATCGTGGCTGACACTTAACGTCCCTAGTCACTGGGGTCCTGATATTTGGCCCCCTAATTCTCCAGATTGCAATCCCCTCGACTACTATGTATGGGGCGTTGTTGAGAGAGATGTCAACAAAGCTCCTCATACCACCATCCAGTCTGTCAAGAAAGCAGTTCAAACGGTGATGACCCAAATGGACAAGGTCATCGTCGCCAAGGCCTGTGCTTCATCCGCACTCGCCTCGAGACTGTTGTAGCTAATAATGGAAACTACATTGAATAAATAAAAACTATATCCTTTTATCTACTACTGTGTCAAATTTCATTCGGATATTTTAATTTTTACTTGCAAAAAATTTCAGTTGAAATACCATTGTTGAAATTCCCAATTTACCTGGTACACCCTGTATATATTATTTAAATATAGAATATATTTGAGTTTTATAATATACTAGCCGAATGACCCGGGCAACGCCCGGGTTTTACCCGATTAAATGTTTTTATTCAAATACTATTCGTTACAATTATAAATTGGCACCGTGGATGTCACTTTTGTGAAACGTCCCGCTCCAAACTCTGTGTGTTCTTAAAATATAAAAATAAATATGTAAATTTTCACAACGATATTTGAAAATTATATTATTTTGATTTTCAAATACTATTCGTTACAATTATAAATTGGCGCCGTGGATGTCACTCTTGTGAAACGTCCCGCTCCAAACTTTGTGTCTGAGAAGCGATATTTTTATAGAAAGATGATCTGGCTTTGTTTTCTGCTCGAATGAATGTTTTTCTGTTAGAATTTTGTTCCTGCGTACGAAATAATGAACTGATTTCACCCGTGGTCTCTGCTTTTTGGAAAATTTTCCCGATATAATTTTGTATCTGATAATCAAACATGATACAGCAATATCTTCATCATCATTTTCTGACTAAAAATATATAGTTTTAATAATTGATTTATATATATTTTAAAATAGCCTATCGTCTTCCCCGTATTTTTATACCTATGTATGGAAATTTTGGTTTGAATTAGTGAACTACTGCGAATTTGTATACCGGACATACAAACCAACAAACAAACAAACAGACAAACATACAAACATTCATTTTTATATATATAGAGATATATCATATAATATTAAATATAAATATTTTATTTTTTTAAAACATATATTTTATTTTCATCATTGACTATTCTTTTATTTTTGACTATAGATTTAGAATACTTTTTGAATATTTTTGTAAATATGTATAGTTTACCAACCTATTTTTTCAATTCACCAATATAGGATTCATTTTATAAATTCTCTATTACTGTGAAATTATTTTATGTGTAATTTGCTTCAAGTAATTGTAAATAAAAACTACTTGATGGTATATAACCATCTTTTCTTTTTCACGACTGTAACTTCAATTCTATATTTATTAAACATCAAAACATTATAATCATAACATTTATATGATACATTTTGTATGATAAGATAAAAACATAAAAACACATTCATTGTGAAAATATATGAATAAAATTCTTCATCACTGTACAGTCCTCTATCTCTGTTCCAATAACTCTCTGTTTTATCAATATTTTTCTATCGTTAAGCTTTTATTACCATATTCCATATCATTCTGTGTTTCTTGAATAGTCTGGATAAACGGATGCGTGGTTGTAGCTGCAAGGTGTGTGTTTACCTATTTAAAATTCTACTCTTACAAAATTCCCATTTTTTACCAACATTTCTATTTATGGTAACATCATTTCTAAATATTTCCAAGAAAACAAGGATATCAAACGATCATTAATCATACCACATAACTCCAGAAGACCAAGAAAGAATACAGATGGGGTAACCCTAATTTACAAACCTGCATTATTTACCTACACAGTTTCCCATAGATCTTCATCGAAGATAAATTAGGTCAGTATCCAATCCATTACCCTAAGGCTAACCTTATTCGAAGGACTCTTCAGTAAAAAAGTCCATTCGGCTCATCTCAACGGTCCCAGCTGGAGGCCATGCTGATTGGTCATCAATCTACTTCTGAAGACATTCCACCAATGGGTGGGCGGATAACTTTCAATTGTTTGTATAAAATATGAGGAGGAAAATACCTATTCAAACGTTACGCTTAGACAAATGATTGTGTTTAACTTCTAGTTTTTACTTCATTTATCTAAAGGGCTTGGTGGTGCAGTGGTATGAAACGTAGATTTCCGATAGATACGACCCAGGTTCGAATCCCACATTGGGCACCTTTTTTTAATTTATAAAAAATATATATATTTAATGAGGTAATGTGAGTGTAAATAAACAAATGGGATTCTGACATACCAATATAAATCGAAACTATTATAGACGCGTAAGATAATTTTTGAAATAAAACAATTTCTACTGCCCTAACTGCAATGAAAAAAATAATAGGAGGGCCTGACTCATCAGTGGTGAACCCTCCCAGCGGTTTCGCCAGTTTAATCTACCATACCGCTGTTATATTGCATTTTTATATCTTCCTTTTATAGTGATACTGTTACTAGACTCTTGTAAAAATTGTTTAATTTCAAAAAGAATCATACGCGTCTAAAATAGTTTCGAATTTTCCTAACAGATGGCGCGCTAGTGAATCATAATATTAATGTTTATTTGTTATTATATGTTATGAATAATTTGTTTGTTGTTAGATAAAGGGTTGATAAGACAAAAGATCGATAAGATAAAGCGTTGAAGGTGCAGTCGTGATAAAAAAAAAAGATAATTATTTACCGTCAAGTAGCTTTTATTTTCAATTACATTGTGGAAATATTACACATTAGTTATTTTCACATTATATAGAATTTATAAAGTTAATCCTAAATTAGTGATTCAAAAAGATAGATATGTTAACTACGCATATTTACAACAAAACTGAAAGTCTTTCTAAAAACGATGATAACCAAAAGTAGAAATATCAATGAATAAAAATAAAAAATATATTTTTTTTTAAATATAGAAATATTTGATTTTTTAGATTATATAATATATATTACACAGATTATATTTTTACTAAATCTCTATAAAAGACATTAGGAAAATATAATTTTGATATGAATAGATTATAAAATATTTTGAAAGTGATTTTCTGAATATTATATAAAACTCAAAATATATTTTCTACACCGTGATATGATATAATTATAGAAAAGTGTTCATATAAATTGCTTATAAAATTGGTTTGAATATAATTTTCTGGATATTATATAAAACTCACAATTTGTTTTTACTCCGCGTGATAATATAATATTATATCAAAGTATTTATTATTTTGTTATTTTACGTAAAAACTATTATACAACAACAACAAATGCTTTATTAGGACATTTTCGCCCTGTAAGGAATCGCCATACATTATTTTCATGAAGAAAGGGGGAAAAACATAAACAAAGGATTCTTGTTATACAAGAAATCTATATCTGTAAGCATTATTTATTTTGATAAATAATATTTTTGTATAAGTTTTATTAAAATTGATATTTATATTTTATTACTCTGTGAATTTCATCATTGTTTCTGTCACATGTTTATATTGTTGTTTGTTTGTTTTTTTGCCTCGAATAAATTTCCATGTCATTCTGAAATTTGTCTTTTTTAATTTTCAATGTGGAATGTTGGTGGAGATGCTGGGTAGATTAGATATGTAAAACTGAAGATCGCCTATAAAACCTTAAGGAATAGGTGCTGATTAACAATTGTTAAGCCTTCTACATGCTATAAGACTCAGCATTTTAAGGCACGACTCATCATTAAGTGCCAACATTACGTCCGCCGCGGGGTAGGCCATGAAGAGGGGTGGAGAGGCACAGGCAGGGAGAGTGAGCACTCCGGGGAAGAATAGGGCAGGAGCACGGTTAGAAAGGGCACCAAGGAAGCACCAAATTAAGGAGTAGGTGCTGTGATCTACATTTTCCAAGCTTACTCCTGGATTCCACCGCCGTGTCAAACTTTCCTTCAAAGAAGACGATGCCCTTATAGACAATATTACGACAATATTAGAAATCTTGAAAAACTCAACTAGCCGAAGTGTTTATTTCATAAAGAAATATTATAAATTAATCACAATTTTTTATATTTATTTAACAGTTGGGAGAGACACGCCATATCCACATATACTATATGGCTCCTGCGCAAGGATGACACGCAAAATCGTGAAGCGTTCCATATCCACAATTAGGATAATTGCGTGTATATATTACATTATATACAATTAACACAATTGAACATTAGGAATCATGAAAATTAAACGTTCGATAATATAAAACTATGGAGCATATTCCTAATCTATTTTGATAGATGGTATTTTATTGACACCAAGGTCCCCGTCGTGTAAATTTTATTTCTCTGATTAGGAATTATCCGCTAAGTATTAATAGTAAATAAGACTAATACTTTTTTTTAAATGACACAGGCATCTAAAGAAGGACCTTATGAAAATAAAAGTATAATCTGGGACGTTGATAAATGATAAAATATATAGCTATAACCATAAATAAATGAATTTCATATTATAAAGAAACTTGTTATAAACCAATATATGAGAGATAATAGATAAAAACAATTTTTAAAAATACAGTTTATTATTATGTTTTAAGTTCTCCAAAATATTTATTTTTTGGCACGACCTAAACTGTCTAAAGTAATAAAATATTATTTTTACCTTACACCTAAAGTTGTTTTAACACATGTTTGGCATTCTGCCAACGATATGCTAAATATATACAAACTCTAACTGAATATAAAACTGCAAAAGTACTTTAAGAATGTTGTATATTCTACCAAGAATATAAAATTATATTCGTAGAAGAATATAATAAGAAGTAGCTTTAGAAAATGTGTTATCTCAAGCCAAAATTCCATTTTCCAGCAATGAAACAAATATATAGTACCATTGTTTACAAAAATATATATATTTCCTCATATGGTCATATACAATATATTATTATTATCTGACATTCTTAATGTTCTTTCTCTTATTTTATTTACTCGCCTGCTTCTTTTTATTATTTATATATTTTCCTTTTGTGGCTTTGTATATAATCGTCTGCTGTTTTTAGTTTATTTATATATGCAATCTCCAGATTCTTTTTAATTTCTGTTTCTAATTTATGAAAAGATATATTTTAAAAATTAATAAGTTTAGTTTATATTTATAATCTTTGGATTCTTTAAAGATTCTGTGTTTAATTTATCAAAATTTATATATTAAAAATAAATATATATTATAAATAAAATGTTATATATTAAAAATAAAAACTATAATGAGAAATATGTACATATTTTGGATTATATATGGTATATAATCGTCTGTAAAATTGATATCCTATAGAAATAGTTATCTACGATGATAAGTAAAGAGTGTAGTTGAAAGAGCTAAGTAAATTTCTGAAAATTGCAATTAATGTAAGAAAGACCAAAAGGACTCGAAATTAAACGCTTTCCACAATTTAATTTAAATAATAAAAGAATTGTTACTTGAAGGTTTTATAGCTACTGAATTATCAAAAGTAATTGTGTGTAAGTTATATCCTCAAATATTTTTTTAAATTATTCATATAATCGTTTGTAAAATTATATCTTATAGAAATGGCTATCTACGAGAGTGTAGTTCAAAGAGCTAAGTAAATCTCTGAAAATTGCAATTAATGTAAGAAGGACCAAGAGGACTCGAATCAAGATAAATTGAGGTGAACGTCGCCTATCACTCCAACCAAAAAATAAACCAAACATTGGCGGGAAAATGTCTAGTCGTCTGGTTTATCCTGGTAGCCGCCATTACTGACTAGATTTCGGCGGGACAAAAGAATTTCTTCTGTGAACAAAAAAAAAATCGCAAACATTAAGAATCATGTTAAAAGCTTTCTCTTTTGGTATTTTTTATTTCTTTTAACTCTATTTTTATTTAGAGTATATATATCTCTCTTTGAATTAATTATATTAGATACAGTATAAAAGAGATAACTGATTTTTTAGTATTTTTTGTTCATTTATCAAAATAATTACTTTTCTCTATAATATAAACTGTAAACGTCAAATAATTTTATAATGTAAAATGTCTTTAATTCAAGCTTATTTTTATATATTTATATTAAATAGTAATTATTGTTTTAATAGCAGCGGCAAATAGAAAATTTATAAAAAATATGTCTTATTTTCAAACATATTCCAATTTATTTATATTAAATAATATTTATTGCTTCAAAAAAGCATTTTAATATTTAAAAAATATAAATACATAAATGGGTAATCGAATAATATATATTTTAATAATATAATCAATTAAAATATTGAGCAAGTTTTTATAAGTAATATAGTTTAATAGAGGTTTTACATTATTTGTTTAATGATAAAGAAATAATAGTTTATAACAATATTATAGTAATAAATTTCATTGTGAACATTTACCTCTTTTAAAAGAACATTATTATATTTAAAATATAATTAATTTGATATATTTCTTTATATAATATGACATGACATGGCCTTATTTTATCATAAATATATTGCTATATATCTTTCCTGTTATAGCATTGATATCAGTATTGTTTTTTATTTGTGTGTAAAGTTTCTGCCTTTTTGCAATATAAGTCTTTAAATAAAGTATATTAATGATTTATAAATTATATATATTTAAAAACTATTTAATGATAAGTTATTTCTATGAAACACGATTCTTAATATCAATTTTATATTAAAAATGAAATATTAGATTTAGAAATGGATTATACATTTTACTATTACATCTAAGTATCATTTATTGTAAATAATTTGATGTCTAAAGATGTATAAGTTAAACAAATCGCTTAATTTACGTTGTAGATAAGTCGTCTGCAACTCTTTTCGAGTTAATGATCTCGTCTAAAAGTCTTTCGTACCCTAATTTATTTTGGTAATAAAGATAAATGAGGAATTTGGAATGATGTCATTAACTTAAAACATTTTGATAGGTTAATTAAATGCTTAGATAAAATTTAAAATATGCCCTATATATATGATTTTTATATTTTAAAACTTTATAAAATACTTTCAAAATGTTTTAGTTCGTAAATCTGCCTTTGGTTAAATACTTTTAAAAAGTTTTTACTATAATAAAACGTTTAGAATGAAACGAAACGAATAATGACAATAAGAAATTTATTAGAAAGGATATCTAGTTTGATTTTTTTAACAGAAGTTTATTCAGCTTGATATGAGCTTCTTATATAAAAGGACTTCATATAAGTTAGCTAATAATTTATTAATCTATTCTGGAATTTGTATCGGTTTCTATATATAATTAAATAACCATTATAAAAGGTTTGTATTATTGTTAATTCATAAAATTATTATTTATATTTTTTAAATTATGATGCATTAGCGTGCCATCTGTTATGAAAATTTGTAACTATTATAGACGCGTATTTTTCAATTTAAAATTAAACAATAAATTAGCCCTTACAACAATGTCCCCACCAATTAATTATTCCATTGTAGTAAGAGCAGTAGAAATTGTTTAATTTTCAAAATAATCATAAACGTTTATAATTGTTTCGAATTTTCATACATATTTTGAAGCAATTAATCAAATATAATATAGTTTTACTATATATTAGATACTATTGAATATTGTATTTGATTCTAATAATTATTGTATATGTGAAATTGGTAGAAAAAAGGAAAAGTTCAGATTATATCTTTAAATAATTTAAAAATTAATCTCATAATAGTTTTTAATACAGAATGGGGAAAGTCAAATAAATATTTGTAATAAAAATTATATTTGTATGTAATCAAAAGGCTTTGAAATTAAAATAATGTTTCAATTCGAAATACGAGTCCACTTTTATCATACTTTGATATTTTCAACACTATAAAGATATTTCTTTTAAAATAATATATATAAAAAGGTGTTTACCTAAATTTGATATTTTCTTTTATCAGCTATTCAAATATTTGCACCATGTAAAGATTACAAGATTGCTTTTGAATATTCTTGGAAAATCATATTTAAAAATAAATATTTAATGTGTTATTTTCTCAAACTATTTCTAAATTTATATTCTGACTTGAAACTAGAATTAGAGATGTTTTATTAAACATGTCATTTATAATTTGTATAAAGAAGAAAGATTTATATCAAAAGATAAAATTGTGACATTTTAAGCCATTTGATTGAAATTAATATGTATTTATATAAGGCACCTATAATTTTAATAATAATAATGATAAAAAAATGTGTGTGCAATTTCTTTTGGAAATTACATATATGCTTTCATTAAATGTATATATTTTGAAAGGTTTTCCTATTAAATTTAGATAAATATGTCATTAAAGTCCTTACCGGCTGGACGTGCGTCATCTCGCTCCGCAAGTTTCGGTAAACACTGCCTAAATTTCTTAATTTATCTTTCTAAATGCTTATGTTGAAATGTTTTAAATCGGTTTATAGTTTTGCTATTTAATTTTACCTTGCTTTTTTTTTTTATATAGTTCGAATTGTTTCTCTTTTGATTAAATATGAATTCTATGGTTAGGTTACTAAATTTGAAACTGGATGAAATTTTTGCATACTTTGAGAATAAATTTCAACAAAATCAAAAAAATTTGACTAAAAATGATTTATCATATCTTTCGACTATGTTAAAACAAACGAAAGATGGAATTTCTTCTATGGTTGAATCGGATAACGAGAACCTTTTGGCACAGATGAAGGAAACCGTCGGCAACATAGTGGAAGAGAAGCTCGGTGATATTCGAAGCGTGATCTCCTCGAAAGGATTATCTTATGCCCAAGTTACACAGAGAGATCATACACAGAAATTTATTGAGGAAAGACAACGGACCTTAAACACTGAAGCTACACTGCTCGCAGTTCCTCTAAATAATGAGCCTATTAACAACATAGCTCAGGCAATTTCAACTAATATAAAAAAGTTACGAGAAAACGGTAGTGGGATACGAATTAATAAAATTATTAACACCAAAAATGCAGTAGTAATAAAAACTCCTAGCGACGAAGAGGCTAAACACTTGTTAAAACTTGTTAAAGGAACTGAGCATGGCGGCGGAATTGAAAGCAAATAGTAAAATTTTTACCCCGCAACCTAGAGACCCAACAATTATTATAAAAAATGTCAGTAAATTAACGGAAGTTAATAATTTAATACCAATCATATGTACCATGAATCCTGATTTGAGTGGACTAGAGAATGAAATCCGAGTGCTGTTCCCCATGAAATCCAATACCTCTCACCACAATGTAGTGCTGCGAGTGTCTCCACGAGTGTATCAAACCTTAAGGAAGAAGGGTAATTTTATCTATACCGACTGTGAGAGATGCCATATACACGACAAAGTATTAGTTAGGCAGTGCCAGAAATGTTTTGAGTTTAATCCAAGACATAAAATCAGCGAATGCTCCCATGAAAAGATTTGCCTAATATGCGGCGCGGCGGGAAATCATGAGTGTTCGCGTAAACAAAAATGTTTCAACTGCGCTAAACACCCGAGGTACAAGAATGGAAGGTCTCTTGATCACAAGGCGAACTCCAGTGAATGTCCCCTGTTCAAAACCCAGATGGAAATAGTAATACAAAGAACTCAATACCATTCAGATGAATGATAACAATATCAGATGTATACAATTTAATGCAAGGAAAAGTATGATGGCAACTAGTGAGTTAGGTGTCACAATCGCAGACGATCTTCCTGACATCATATTTCTACAAGAACCATACATGTGCAATGATACAGTGAAATTTGGCAAGAATTCACGAATAGTATATTCTAGCACAGATAGGCAAATTTATACTGCTACTATTATTTTGAACCGCAACATAATATATGAGAAAATTAACAGGTTTACAAATTCCTTCTGTACAGCGATCTCTCTCTATTTCAACGGGAAAAGAATAGTTATTGCCAATATCTATATACACCCAAACTCAATGGCTGCATTTCATATCCAATTCATCTCAGAAATACTTGAGGCCTTTGGTCAACTCCCAATTATCCTTTGTGGAGATTTTAATTCAAGACATCCACTCTGGTTCGATTCAACGACAAATAAAAACGGATACATTCTAAAGTCTATTATCGAGGAGCAGAATCTATTTGTTCATAATCTTAAAATCCCAACTTGCAGAAATGCTAGCATAATCGACTTGACAATTTCTAATAAACATTCCATTGGTCTTATACATAACTGGAGAGCCTCAGCACTTTCTGTTACCTCAGACCATTTGGCAATACTTTTTGATATCTTCAATATGATAAACTTGGCAAACAATAATAGACAGACATCGACATGGAAATTCAGAGAAAAATCGGCGAATTGGACCAAATTTGCTGAGAGTATTTCGCCTTCGGATTTACTGGATTTAAATTCAGCTTCTAAGCACATTGTCAATTGTGAAGATATTGATAATGTGGTAAACAAATTGACAAATTTAGTAATTGAAGCTGCATACTCTTCTCTCGACGTCAAGCATCACACCTCTATAAACACGACTACTTCCAAAAATTGGTGGAATAAAGAGCTTCAACAATTAAAAGAACATTTACATTATCTCAGGAATTTGTATTATAGAGGGGGTAACCTGAATCCGAGTATTTACAGAGCGGCAAGAAATAAATACTTAAGAGCCATCAATAGAGCAAAAAAGACGTCGTGGAAAATATTTATTGAAGAAAATGAGTCTACGAATGCTTTCGGGAATGCATACAGGATTTTTAAACGGTTAAGATCGGCCGATATTCAAGTGGGCATACCATTACTGAATAAAACTGCAGAATGCATGAGAGAGCAAAAGATGAAGGAAATGCTAACAGCATTTTTTCCTGATGATGATGTGCGGTTGGACAATGAAGAACACACTTTAATTAGAAATCACATCCCAAGTTTTACCAACAGGGAAATCATTTTTATTACTGAAAAGGAAATAAAGGATTTGTGCTCGAATCTTAATATCAGAAAGGCTCCTGGTCCAGATAACGTGAGTAATTATATGATTAAGCACTCATTATTATCAATCCTACCCAGTTTAGTCAAACTCTTTAATGAGTGTCTGGTGCTGGGTTACTATCCTGAAAGCTGGAAACATTCGGTATTAAAAATTATTACGAAACCGCAAAAAGCTGACTACGAAGCAATTAATAGCTATCGCCCAATTTCACTAACATCAAATTTCTCAAAAATATTTGAAACGATCATTAAAAATAAAATACTCAATTATTATAATCATAATAACTTACTGAGCCATAGACAACATGGATTTACGAAAAGAAAATCTACAATAACGGCATTGGACAAAATAACCGAGACCATACTGAAACACAAACAAAACGAATTGGTTGCATTGATTGCCATTGATATAAGTGGTGCATTTGATAATGCGTGGTGGCCTGCCTTAATAAAAAGAATGGACGAAGACCACGTCCCAGCAGTTCTTATAAAAATTATCCAATCATTTTTAAATCGGAGAAGAAAAACAAGTCTCACCTTCTCGAATACAACAATTTCGAAATATTTATCAAAGGGATGTCCTCAAGGCGGACCATTATCACCTTTATTGTGGAATATAGTCCTGAATGATTTGTTGATCAACTTCGCATCCCCAAATTCTGAAATAATCTGTTATGCGGATGATGTTTCGATTGTTTGCTGGCACAAGACCATAGAAGGGTTAAAAAATGAAACAGAAAGAACTTTAAATTATGTAATACAATGGTGTACAAGAAATAAGCTAAAGCTAAGCCCGGAGAAAACCGGCTTAATACATATGCACGGCAAACAAAATATTCCAATGGGAACTCCAAATTTCATAATAAAACCAGTGGAAGAGGTAAAAATTTTAGGTATAAAATTTTCTAATCACAGAATTAAGTCAAAAATTAACTTCACACCCCACATTAATGATATTCTTTGTAAAATCAACCGTATGAAAAATCTTTTGTTTTCGCTCTGTGGGAAGATGTGGGGATTGGATGCTAAAAAAAGAGTAATTTTATATAAAACTCTTTTCAGGCCAATACTAACCTATGGATCTGAAATATGGTATAAATTTATTAATAAAAGAAGTAAGCAAAGATTAAACTCTCAGCAATATCAGATTCTTCTTTGGGTAGTGAGAGCCTATAAAACGACCTCATCAAATTGTATTCATAGTTTGGCAAAAATACCTATTCTCACAGATCAAATAGAATCGTTGATAATAAAATACGATTTGGCCAATTTATCAAAAGAAGAAATTAATGTATTCAGACCGCATGCCCCGACTATAATTCATAACTACATAGAATCAAGAATGGCTGAAACAATAGCTAACACTAATGAAACATTCAGAAAATTTTTCCCATTTGGAATTCCTTTTTATTTTCGTCCGAATTTTTATAACTCACAGTTCGTCACGGGTCATGGTAATTTTGGAGAATTTCTGTCGAAAATCGGGGCAACGGATGATCCTAGCTGTTTCTGTGGAAAAGAAAACCAAGACTCAATGCATTTATTGATGGAATGTCCGATATTCCACAGCTACAGAAGTAATCATTTTTATCCCATCGAAGAGGTTTGCGAATTTGTATATAACAAAGACACTTATGTAAAATTCAATAATTTTTGTAAGTTCATTTTGAATTTTCTCTTCTGTTTGAGAAAACCATAGTTTCAGTTTTAATTGTGTTTTTAACCGGTTATTGTGTTGTATATACTGAATTGTATATAGGTTGCTAAAATAATTTATTTTGGATTTTCTCTTCTGTTTGAGAAAACCATCGTTTCAGTTTTAATTGTGTTTTTAGTCGGTTATTGAGTTGTATATAGGTTGATAAAATAATCCATTTTGGATTTTCTCTTCTGTTTTAGAGTGCCATCGTTTAAGTTTTAATTATGTTTTTAGTCCGGTTATTAAATTGTATAAAATGAATTGTATATAATCTACTAAAATGTATTTAGGCGCAAGTATCCCGAGCTGGGATATCGCGTCCGATATGTCAAATAAATAAATAAATATATATGTATTAAATTTCACGTACTTGAATTTTTTTAAATATCTAAAAATAAAATATGATTAATAAAATTTGTTCGATAATTTTGGTCAAAAATATTTCAATTTAAATTAAGCAATCTCCTTTTATATGTCTAATAAAAGTTTGAAACCTAATATTTACACTCGTTAAATATTCTTTTGATTAAATATTTATTTTCTCTGAAAATAGTCTTTTGCTAATTAATTAATAAGAGAGAGAGATAAAATGTTATTATTAATTAAATAAATATTATCAATGGATGAGTGGGTTGTTTCCTAATTATTTATTTTATATTTGTTTATATAAGTATTCAGAAGTGATGAATGGTATCTTTATTGTACCCTTTGTATATTTTATAGATTAGTATTTGATTAAATGACATATATTTTATTTTCCAATATTTCAGTTGGCTGAACGCCAACCAAAAAGAAGGTATTATAACATATTATTTACACACATTAATATGTTATTATAACTTGAAATAGAATGGCTTTCAGCCAACTGAAATATTCGTAAAATATGATATTCTGATTCAATATATGACTTTTTAATTAAAGATCTATTTATGGATTGCTCTATTTTCAAAATATATTAATATAGTGTGCTAAGCAGAAATTTAATAAATACATTTATTTTTAATCCTACACATGCGTCTCAATATAAAGATTCAATACTGAATTATACAAGCTTGATACCTCAATATGATTGAGTGGAGATAAAAAAAAGAATAAGAAGATAGTTTTTCAAAGGAAATGTTAATTCCTATTCCTGAATGAATATTCAAAAGAACCTGAGGGAAGTGCTAACCAATTTGATTTTTATATTGAATCTAAAAAATATATTTTATAAATCACAGTTTTGCAATGGATTAAGATTGATCTGGTAAGCAGCTGGTATTAGGAATATATATATATAGGAACCATTTAACGCATTATTGAAAAGTCATTAATTTATTTGAAAAAAAAAGTAAAATGCAATATATTTATTTCTCGATTAAAACGGTCATAGAATGTCAAAAATAGATGAATAAATTTAAAACTAAATTATCTGAATTATTGTAATAAAAAATGTTAGAGAATATATCAAATAAAATAAATAATATTGATTTAAAATAAATTATTGTTATTAAAGTGTAAAAAGGTTATTATATCAAAGTTTAAAATATTGTTACTAAAAAGTGTAAAATGTTGTCATTAATGTTTAAAATGTTGTCTTAAAAGGGATCCTTATATAGATTACCTTTATTTATTTTGCTAATTAAAATAAACTTTTTTATATTATTTAATAAAATTACAGAATCATTTTTATTTTAATATATTAATTTCAAATTTATTATTATATATATAAAAATAAAAATAAATTTATTAACGTAAACATATATTAAAAATGAACAATATAAATTAAGAAATATATATTAACAATCAAACGAATATTTTATATCCAAATAAAACATTTATTATTAAATTTAACAAAAATTTAATACTTCAGTAAAATATAGGACAATCTATTTTAAAATGAATATATTATTTTTCATATTTTATAATATATTATTTAGCTATAAATTTTCTAAATCTTTATTGAAAAAAATAAATAAGGTTCTAAGTTATTTTTCAATGACACATTGTTATCGTTTAAGCCTATTATAGGAATTATCTTCAGCGTGTGTGTGCTAAAAACAATAGTTCCTGATTTTCTGGAGATTTTAATCTGCCAATTTTATCCTGGATTGTTTTCATCCACATTGTGAGAGATCTTCTGAATTATTTATTTGGCTTCTTTCAACATGCAACCGCAATCTGCACTCGGCACCATTGCTAATTCTCACTGATATTTATTTATTTTTAATCTTCCACGCTTACTGGAATCTTATTTTATATATTTGTATTCTATTCACTAGATACTTCAATTTTGGTATCATTGTATTAGAAATTCTTTCTCACCCGATTTATATTCATCAATATTATATTTCATGTTGAAATCATAAATATATTTTTTATTTATTATATATCATTTTTAATATATAAGAATATTTTATATAATATAATATTTTTATTATATTACATAATATTTCATATAATATTTATATTATTATATACTCAAAATATCACGACTACAAACCAATACCAAAATGCTTACGAACTCAAAATAATCAGCATCAACAAGTAATAATTCTATACCTCATTAAAATTCTTAAAATCAGCAGAAATACTTTTTATAATATTGTCACGTTTGTGAATTTTTAAATTATTTTTTCACAGAATTTTGTATATTATATTAAAAAGGCGTTTGTTATTATCATCACAAGGTATTTTTTATTAAACAAACGATAATAAAAAACAAAAAAAAAACAATGTAATTTGTATCTTTCTTAATATAAAACAACAACAAACTTAATTTAACAATGTAAAAATCTTCAAATCAGCAGAAATTCTTTGTTTATAATATATAGATTTGTGTGTGATATATTTCATCGCTTTTAGTCTTCTCGAAAAAAAAAGGCTGAGTGGTGGCCAGCGTTGTCAGATTATAGTGGCGACAGAGAGAAAGTCAATTAGTCTGACAAGAAGATGGACACCACAGAGTACCATTCTATAATCCTCTGCTGCCATTTAAGAGCATCAATAAAATCAATTTGAAGTCCACAATAAATCAACCTTCACCTTGTCAAGTATTAGAGGATCATTTGTCGAAGTTGTGATTTCAAATTTGATAAGAGAAATCTTTGGCCATTTGGGGCCTTTCCAAACCCTTAAACGCTAGGGTATTAGGTCGAAATGTTTTTATGATGAAGTATCATCATTTTTTTCCCCGTGGGGGCCCTGCTGTCATTGGGGTAGTCAAGCGTTTACCGCAGGCTTTTATCGGTCAAAGGTTAATTTAACTCTCTCTTGTTAGATATCCTTTTATAGCGAGCGCTCAAGTTACATTCATAGACTATTCTTGTTTAATCATCCTTATTTTGTACATTTTATCCCATCACCAGATTTTTCAAATATTTGACATTTTTGCTTTTCAAATCATAAAATCAATCTTTCTATTCAAATCTCAACCACCTCTTTGAGCACATTGATCATGTTTTCTATACCTAAAAAAAAGAGAAAGAAATTTTATTTTTCTATATATAAAAGAGAAACATATATTTCATAAAATGTATATATTTGAAGTTATATATAACCAAACGTATGTTTACTTTTAAGATTTATGTTTTATTATTAAATATATCTTTAATAAATATCTATAAATTCAATTGTCTCTTTTTATCGATAAAATATTTAATGTTTTTTTAGCGGCGTGTTTTTTTTTATTATTAAAATCTCATCATCACACACAGAGCTATTTCAATATAATTTCAAATATATAGCATTCACTATTACTTATTAAAATAGATACGATTGTTAATTGCTGTATATCCAATTTCAATAATTACCTAACAATTAGATTACTTGAATTTTGACAATATTTTTTTAATAATCGTTGGTACAATTTATATATTTTCACAGCCTACATAGACACTCATATAAATATTCTCATTAATAATTTAACTTATTAAACAAATCAAGGTTGAATTATTTATTCTTTGTTAACATAATGCAGTCACGGCGTTCTTCATTCTTTTCGTAAAATTACCAAAATAAAGCGTTAGCTTTTTAATGAGAACTCGTTCTGGCTTATTCTACGGTACAATAGAAACCGCTGAACAAAAAACATCTACATCTCAAGGTGTAACAATATATATATATATATATATATATGAAATGTAAATAATAAAGTTTATCAAATAAAATTATAAATCTTAAATATAATTTAAATTAAGTTGATATTATAGAGTGATTTAAGATGGATTTATATATTGATATAACTATATTTAAAACTTTTAATAATAGTAATATTTATATATAAAAAGGAAATTCTATTAGATTAGCAAGCTAAATCTAAATTAATTATATAAGATAAAAGTTGATAATTATTTTTGTGTTTAAGTTAGATGAGATTAAAAAGTTCTTTATATGTATTATATTTATATCTTATTTAGGAGAGAAAAATGTAATAAAAGTAATTATATGTTAGAATAATATGTTTTTATTTTAGATAGAAAAAAAAAAAATTTTTGAAAAATAAAAAGAAAATTTAACAAGAAAAGAAGATTTAACAACGTAACGTCTTTTAGCATCGGCTTTTACCCGTCATTTAGACATACTCTTAAAATAAATAGGAATAAAGAAGAGATTTATAATGATTATATATTTATTTTTTAGTAAAAGAGAGGAAAGAGATAAAGAAAGAACCATACACTTTTTATTTCAAACAGGTAGAGAATTGAAAGGTTCATGGTAAACGGTTTGCGGATTTCGACAATATAATTAGCTGAAGAAGGGCTTGCCCGAAAGCTTCCTTAACCGCTATAATAATAAAAAGAGTTGCGGCGATATATGATTCCTTCTTTCTAATTGAAAGGTTGTTTAATATTTTTTTAGTTAATTAATAGTTTTTGTAATTTTTTTATATATATATTTTTTTTCCTATATAATTTTAGATTTTTTTTTTTCCTAAGAGTAAGAATAATATGAAATAATGTTTTTGCCTAGTTAAGGATAGATAAACATATTTTAAATCTTTGCCTATTAGAAATTATTTTTTGGAACCCTAATGGTAGACCAGGACAGACAGATGTTACATCCACACATGTGCGCTGTCTCGAGGGAGCGGCAGACGCCACTTTGAATAAGTAAGTAAACAACCTCCTTCTATGATATCTAATATTAATTTAATTATACAGTTTAATGGTCGAAGAGAAATCAATCCATAATGAAGTAAGGGTGAAATGGGTTGTGGTATTTTCATCTGAAGAGCCCTGGTACCACAGATTTCTCTCTCCAATAGATTTTCCAAATCTCCTTTTGTGTAATGTCCTGGTCTACCATTAGGGTTCCAAAAATAATTTCTAATAGGCAAAGATTTAAAATATGTTTATCTATCCTTAACTAGGCAAAAACATTATTTCATATTATTCTTACTCTTAGGAAAAAAAAAAAAAATCTAAAATTATATAGGAAAAAAAAATATATATATATAAAAAAATTACAAAAACTATTAATTAACTAAAAAAATACTAACAACCTTTCAATTCTCTACCTGTTTGAAATAAAAAGTGTATGGTTCTTTCTTTATCTCTTTCCTCTCTTTTACTAAAAAATAAATATATAATCATTATAAATCTCTTCTTTATTCCTATTTATTTTAAGAGTATGTCTAAATGACGGGTAAAAGCCGATGCTAAAAGACGTTACGTTGTTAAATCTTCTTTTCTTGTTAAATTTTCTTTTTATTTTTCAAAAATTTTTTTTTTCTATCTAAAATAAAAACATATTATTCTAACATATAATTACTTTTATTACATTTTTCTCTCCTAAATAAGATATAAATATAATACATATAAACAACTTTTTAATCTCATCTAACTTAAACACAAAAATAATTATCAACTTTTATCTTATATATATATGTGTTATATTAAAATATTATTTTATTAAAAAAAAAAATTATATTTCATAGATACAAATACTATGCTATATAGACCGCCAGAGGTCACGCTTATCCTATGAAAACTCATTGTTGTTGTTTTCCGATGGCCAGCTCAAACCTTTTGTACATTTTGTAAATAAGCTTTTATTATTTTTTTATTCTTACGCCTTAAGCCAGGCAGCACTTTTATCAAATTATGTTTTTTATATATTCTTTTAGCTCAATTAACTATGTATTACTATAGCATAATCATCAAGATAAACAAAATAAACAGAAATCAATCTTATTTTTTATATATAACATATCTATATATATGAACATTCCAATTACTTGACAAATAAATAAAAGTCAACCAAGCTTTATTTCAGGGTGTTGGTCCTCGACAGCGTGGTAAAAGCTGTACCTCAACGACCAAAATTTGATCCAAGGTCTGAAAGGTCATACCATATTTAATATGTGGAAATAAACACATCACCAAAAAATAAATATTACAAATTTCAAAGATAGATAGTAAATGAATTTTAAATATAATTTGTTAATACAGTTACACCTGTCTATATACTCACCAAAATAGGGTGTCTTAGTGAAGGGGTGCTATAGACAGGTCACTTTTAATGTAAATCGCATCGTACTAGGTATTTAAAATCAGGTGCTATAGAGAGGAAGGGGCTATTCAGAGGGGGCGTTATAGACAGGTTTAACTGTATATATTAAGAGAAGTCAGTTGATAATATAAAAATAGAATGAGCATATCTTGATAGCCCACATGAGAATTTTATATTGCTGAACGCCAACTAAGAGAATAAAATTCAACTAAACATTGATAATAGTTAATTCCATAATATTTGTGGCCAATTTATTCGATAAATTGTGAAAAATTGTTATTGTGAAATTATTGTTATAATTAAATAATAAAGTTATTTAATGAGAGAGAAAGCCGAATAACGAAAGTTTAAACAAAAGAGAGAAGAATGTAGCCAGATGGATAATTCTAAGGCAGACGACTAACGAAGCTAGGCCTATAACGAAGTGTACCACAGTTCTGTGGCACCAATTATTGAGCTCCTGTACAATTAGGAACTACCCCTTCTCTTTCCCTGTTAGAGTTCTTTGTCCTTTGAATCCCACCTCGAAAATCTTTAGTTAGATATTTGTGGCTTTAGCCATCTTGGAATTACTATCTGGAGCTTATTCAATGATACCTATGTATTCTATCAACAATATCTTCAAAATATTACAATTAGCGAATTTTCTTCTGCACATATTCTTAATATATAGTTTAAATATAAAATCATTCAGAATTTTTATTGAACAATAACAAAATAAAGAATAAAAAACATCTACTGAAAGTATAACTAAAAGGGTTTTGATTGTTTTAGCCATCTGTAGCTTATTGATATATATTCCAAAAGATGGCGCAATCTACCAGCAAATTTTGAAATTTAAAAATACACTTTACATTCTATGTAGAAATTTAGGTATCTCTACCTTTAATTTTTATCCGTAAGATGTACTGTAAATCAACATAGTAGAAACCTTTACTATTGATTACAAAGAAAGATAACCACAACACCATTTATGGCAAATTTCGACAAAGAGTTAACCTGTATACCACGATTTAGGGCTTTATCCTCAATTATAAGTTTGCTTTATTTGTATGAATTTGCTAATAAATAGTGTTTGACTATTACAACTATTTTATTTCCAAAGCGCTATATCCCGCAAGGGATACTTGCGCCAAACAAGGAGAAAAGTTTATTTACATAAGTTATTTACATTAATTAACGCATGAAAACATTAGATATCCAGATTTTGTAGAAAGTTTAGAATGTATTTACAAAAGGAATTGAACTTTAAATATGCTTTTTTATCGGTAATCAAATCGTTAAGTTCACAAACAACTAGTTCATTCTTCAGTCTATAATCTTGAAATGCTGGGCAATCGATCACTAGATGTCTTGAGGTTTGTTCTTTAAAACCACAAAAGCAACTTGAATCCTCCACTTCCTTTATTCTATTTAAAAATAACTTTTGGAATTTCCGTGGTTTATAACAAATTGACTCATTCTTTATCATCACAAGGAAAGTTTCTCACAAGAGTGATTAAAAGTGCATCGTTATGATGCTTAATTAAAGTGAGAGGTACATCTTTTGATACAATAATATCATCTTCCCGCAGATATATGTTAGAACATTCTATATTCAATTGAAAAGGCATATATTGGATCAAAATATTGGTAAAATAAACGATATTTTGATCCAATATATACCTTTTTGATTAAATATTTATTTATGGATTGTTCTATTTACAAAACATTCTCTATTACGAATAATATATTTTAAATAGTTATCATTGAAAAAAGGCTCTATACCTTATTTTGTTTATATAGTATATTGAAGCAAAAAAAAATTATTATTTGAGTCTAAGCTTGTAAAAAAATAGGAACTTACCCTCTATTATTAATTTGTTTATTTTTATTTTGTCGTCTGTTTTGCACAAGTTGATTCTGGTTAGAACGATGTATGTAAATTAGATGATTCTTTTGTTGCCTTAAATACGAGGTAATTAACTCGTTTCTCTCTCTATATCTAAAAATGTTTAAAGTTTAATAAATTAATTTTATAAATATGAGAATTGTCTTCGAAAAACGATCCAACAATTATGCATTTTTACGAAGCATAGTCTTTATGTATTGCTAATACATGAAATAAAGAACTCTTTCCAATAATCGACAATAATGTTACGTAGAAATAAAATCACATTCCAGATGGAGAGAGAATATTCTAGAACATCTAAGAATAATGTAGAAAAAGCGCAAAGCAACTGATTGGCCAATCTAAAGTGATTGCGCAAGGCTTGGTGTGAGCGGCTTTCTGATTGGCTGACCAACCGTGACCGTTCTGGAAAGATCTACTCCGGGATATTGTTACATCATGATTAATGGCGTATTTCTTATATTATTTTTAATATATTTGAAATTTAAATTATATATTTATTTATTTTTATATTCTATGATATTTATTTAAAACAGATTATTTATATTATGATCATTTGTATTTAGGTACACGTGTGACACTTCACTGCTCTCTTTGATGTGAGAAAAGAAAGAAAGGATTCTGGAGGCTACTTAAAGAAGACTTATCTCGTTATTCCCTTTTATAAAGTTGTAGGATGGTTGAAACACGCTCTGGTAAGATGCAAGACCCAGCACAGGAGAGAATCAAGGCTGAAGAGTCTGCCAAGCCGCAACTTGGTGCAACAATATATAGGGATGAGAAATCCATGCCAGGGGAAGAAAGAGAAGAAGTAGAAGAACGAAGCAACGTGGTGTTCTCCTAGCAAGCTGCTGTCTCAAGAGGTCGGACTGCTGCTTACCGCCGACGCCGGTGTACATCCTGGAAGATTCTAGAAGGTTCTACGAACTTCTGTCTACTGTTCTGCTCCTGCTTTCACTCACTGTGCTGCAGTTGGTGAGTTTGTAACTGCTGTTTTTTTTTATTGTTGTTTCATTTTTGGACTCTTCTGTAATTATTTTATCGATTAGGCTTAAATAAAGTCCTAAAGTTCCTTTGTACCCACGGAAGTTATTCTTTGTCAACCAACAACGCAACAATAAATAAGCTTAAAGGACAATAAGATAGAAAATTCAAAATTCTCTTTAAGCAATATTATAGAATTGAATTTCTAAGCTAGGAAGTCATTGGCTTCTAATTAACAACTGGAAGCTACTTCTTAAGATCAAGCCCTGAGGGGCTAAGCGCTTAAATAAACTTTCCAGTAATTCGAAAGGAACACAGGCAGTTCGTTTGGTTGGAAATAGAACAGAACAATGCACTCTCTTATATTGAGGTTAGAGATTAATTTTAATTGAAAAATATATCTTTTCGTTTGGTAATATTCATAATAAAATTAATACCACATAATCTATTTTTAATAACATTTACAAATTAGCGCCATCTATCGTTGATAATTCTAAATATATTTTAGCGTTAATTTCACTTTTAAATATATATAATTATTTAGATAATAAAAGGCATATGTTGGATTGAATAGAATATTTTTTTGCCAATATTTCTGTTGGCTCAACACCAACTTTTGTCAAGGCATTATACTCTGAATGAAAAAAAACTCAGCACCGCATAACGTCATTATATTATAGTTAAAATATTATTTTAAAATAAATTTTAGAATAAATTGTAAACATTTTTAAAACTGTAATTTAATGATGCTATACGGCTCTAAGTTTGTTTAATCAAAATGTAATGCCTTGATAAAAGTTGGTGTACATCCAACCGAATTATTGGAAAATAAATATTATATTAAATCATATAAATGCCTTTTTATTATTAATATCAAAAGATTTAAAATTGATTTCCCTATATTGAGAGAAATATAATTATAGGTGATACAGTGGTGAAATATATTCCACGCTGTTGTATAAATGACCTCTGAGAAAAAGCTTATAATAACAAGCAGGCCTCTGATTGGCTGAGAAATGTTAAAAGAGTTATCAATTCACTTATTATCACTTTTATTTATTATATTCATAATTTATATATGGAGGGACAAATCTGATTGTAATCTCCTAGAATGCCTGAGGACGAATGCCTTATGAATACCCAACCAATGGCAACAGCACCAAAACCTATCATGAAGTTAATTTGAAGACGTAGTTAAGATCTTACCAACATACACCATCTGCAAAAAGAAAGAGACAACACCAAACCATCTACTTTAATCTGACTAACCAAATTGTACTTGCTTACTTTGACATAATGTCATCTTTCTGTATATACTCAATCTTATGAAAACTTTGGCAAGTTTAGAGTTATTTGTACACAGATTTATAAATCACTACTAATTCTTCGTGTAAATAATTAAAGATATATATATTGAAAATAAAAAAGGCATATCCTGATCAGGAGCACATGTGCTTTACAGAAGGCAGAGCGTCATCTGGTGGAACATTGATTTAGCCTCTTCCCTTATATTTGGCCAACACAATTTATTGATAAATCAAGAAAAGCCATCCACGAACGCGTTTCGCGCTGTTGGCGTTCGTCAGCGTGGAGTAGGATGTACCACTGCGACCAAAAATATTGTTGGCCCCCGTGGCTTCTTAAGAAACCAAGAAATGGGTATTTATGGAGATATATATGGAAAAAAAAACAATAGAAAAATAAATATATATATGTAAATAATTCTAATATAGCATAATAGTCTGATAGACTTCGTGCTATTGTAATAATAAGATAAAATCTACTCTAATGAAAATGGGAGTCACCAAGCATAACTTGTACCAAACCTAATCCTATACCATCATGTTTGTTATATAAATAGTTACCATGGCATTGTATAATGACACAATAAATAATTAAAATTTCAAAAAAAGGCATATAGTGGGTCGGTGTGCCGATGGTATAACAACAAAACGTGATCGAATCCCGCATTGGTTACCTTTTCCTGAAAATAAAATTGCTTCAATGAACCCCGATTGATGCAAAAGGACAAGCCTATCAGTAATTAAAATTAATAAAACGTGGTTTTAATACACTTCTAAGTTAAATAATGCAACAGGTTCCTGTAGTGAGTTTCTATTGAAAATAAACGCATACATCTTCAGAAACCTATTGTAATTCATATATACAGTAGATACAGATCTATTAAACATCTAAGTTCAACAGGTTCCTGTAGATGTGTTTCTATTGAAAATAAACACATACATCTTCAGAAACCTATTGCATTATGTAGTTCATATACAGGAGATACACATATATTAAACATCTAAGTTCAACAGATTTCTGGAGATGAGTTTCTATTGAAAATAAACACATACATCTTCAGAAATCTATTTCATTATGTAATTCATATACATGAAATACACATTGAATACATTTATATGTTCAAAAGAAAGGAATGTTTTTCACACAATCGTGTTATAAGCTTCTATTCACGTATATTTTCAAAAGTTATTTTCACACAGAAATAATCTAATATATTTTTCTCTCGATATATCATAAGTATTTAAATTAGGTAATAACTATTTAGTATTTATACTATATTACTATAGTATTTATTATTAATATGTTAACGTGATAATACTGTTGAAGGACTGACAAGTCCGAAAGCTTGAAGATAAAAGGTTTGTACAAGAAACTTAACCCTGGAGGTTTATTCATTTTATAATAAGCTTCAATATAAAGGCTGATATTTACATACAGGCCTATGTTCGTCTGCTAAAGATTCAAGAATTCAGTCATTCTATTTTGATGGGAGCAGAGTATTCCTCTTTAAAAATAAATGAGTATATTGACCTCTCAGATCCAAGCAAACACGCTGAGTTGCCAGGCATATATTAGGTCAGCTAACTTGAGAAAAACTCACTGATTAAACTCACAGAACGATTAAAGTTATTTAACGACTCCTTTAATTAATGCAATTATGTTAAATGGCTCTTTTTCCTCAAACATTACATTAGAATTAGACTGGAGAGGTACTAGAGGAACTTCTTTTTTTATTTCATTTGCATATTTCCCAGAATTACATTAGCCCCCTCTTAAATATTTTCGTTTGAAATTATTAAAGTTTGTGAATTAACTTCTTGGTGAATCTCTAATTTTGGAAATATTCATTACGAATTGAAACAGTTTCAACCAAGCACTTATCTATCTGTCAATTAATCGAACAATTTCTTACTTTTCAAACTCTTTCGAATAATTTCATTATACACTCATGGATAAAACTTATGGAAGCTGTACCTTTTACCATATATATCGGGATTAAGACCATAACTCTGAAAATATCACAGTAACCTTTATTGAAGACACACGAGATAACCAAGTGTGAACACAAGTGTTTGTCTCCTTAAAAAAAAACAATCGACGACATCAGAATTTCCACTTCCTTAAATTTTGTCAATGAGTGTAGATAGAAGAATATCTTTGTATCAGCTTGCGTAGGTATTGTCTTAATCCTGATATACATGCTGCAAAAATGACACAGCCTTCTTAAGTACTACTTATTAAAATGATGGTGTTCATTTTTTTTTTCCAAAAAATGAGGTTAAGTAATGTATACTCGTGGAAAATACTTAAGGAAGTTGTACCTTTCAACATGTATATCGGGATTCAGACAATAATTCTGAAAGATATTACAGTGACCTTTATTGAAGGCACACGAGATAACCAAGTGTGAACAAAATTGCCTCTGTTTTCTCAAAAAATAAGCAGACGATCGGCTACATTTAAGACTTTCCATTCATTTAAGTTTTGTTTAAGCGTGTATTTATAATTTCTAGACGACAGGCGATATCAAAATATAAAATTCCTTATGTTTTTCATCCAAAAACACATGATAATATAAAATAGAATATAAACAATTGCATTTAAACGTTCGAAATATTACAAAGAGGTATATAGTATTCAATAGAACTTTATAAATTCGTAAATAATCGAATAAATGCATAATTATTTTAATATGTTAATAAGGAAAGGTATCTTATGTATAAAATATTCAGTTCGTATATGTGTAACTGTCATATTGATATATGCTAATTTTTATATTTATAATCTAGTGTAAAATTTAAATAGTTTTTCATATAATTATATTTTAAAAAGATGTATATATTGGATTATTCTTATTTTAGTGTTCCAATATTTCGAGGGGCAACTCGCCTCTCTTTATCGAGGATGTTTGTGTTTGTCACTAAAACATGCGAGCACACGTACACCACTCTCGTTCTACAAGGGGCCAATGAAATAATTGTATCTTTGATTTAAATATTACATTCAGTATATGTACAGCTAACAATTATATTTAATATTACAGATTATTATTTTATCTATGGAAGAGTATATTTAATTATAAAATCATATTAGCATCTACCATAATTAATTACCAACCTAATTAAAACATCCCACAAATACAGATATTATTAATATACTAAATCTGATTAAGGGTAAACACATTAGTATAAATTTTACCTCATACATTTACCTCCTAGGTAATTATTATGTAATAAACAATATAAAGCTCATTAACAATAAACAAAATATCAGTAGAATAAATAGAAATATTTACTAATTATGCCATTAGGTTTAAGGAAATTTATGTTTATTTGTATTATATATACATGAATAAAGCTAATTAATGGAATTTTGAAATGTTAGCTAAATGATAAAAGACAGCATATGATATGACTCTATATATATATATATATATAAAGAAATAGATGAATATTTACGCATTTTAGAATATAATTTCATCTATCAAAGATACTCATAAAACATAAGATATTTGGACCTTTTAGTATGTATATATAGGTTCAGACAATAACTCTGAAAGATACACTCATAGACAGAACTTAAGGAAGTTGTACCTTTCAGCATGTATATCGGGATTCAAACAATAACTCTAAATGATATTTGATACACAGTGACATTTATTGAAGACACATGAGATAACCAAGTGTGCACAAAATTATTTTTTTTTTTCCATTGAAGTAAGGGCAGTAGAAATTGTTTATTTTTTAAAAGAATCATACGCGTCTATAATAGTTTCGAATTTTGATAGCAGATGGTGCGCTAATGCATCATAATAATTCTGATTAAAAAGGCATATATTGGATCAAAATATCATTTAAATTACCAATATTTCAGTTGGCTGAACGCCAACCTTTTTCAAGGTTATATAACATATTAATGTGTGTCAACAACAAACTCAGCGCCATATAACATCAATAGAATTAAGTTTTAAAATATTTTGCTTATATTCAATGGGGAGAAAAATATTTAAAATATTTATATATGGTTTTGAAAATAGAACAAAATATATTTTCAAATAAAAAGGATATATATTTGATCAGAAATATTTTTTACCAATATTTCAGTTTGCTGAAAGCCATTCTATATACCTATATTGTATAGATTATAATACCTTGATAAAGGTTGGCGTTCAGCAACTGAAATATGGGTAAATAAATTATTTTTATCCAATATACACTTTTAATCCATATATAAATAATTAATAATATAATAGATATTATGTTATAGAGTTATCTATTTTTTTCTCAAAATAATATTCAAAAATGCAAACAAATATAATTTGAAAATAGTGCGTCTGATTTGATATTAAATAAGTAATAAGTCTCTATCAAATACGCAAAAACAAGACGAAATTATATAAATATATATTAAATATAAAGGTAAAATATAATATACCTTAATAAACCTTTAAAATAGAGAAAATCAGTCTTAATTTAAATTATAGCTTTGTTTTAAAAAATACCAGAAGACAATTTCAGAGGGTAAACGTAAAATTAGGAATTAGCTCCTAAGGGCATTTTGCTTTTATATTTTTTTATATAAAAAAAGTTCCAAATATTTAATAAAACTTTCTTAGACCGTGTAGCTTGATATTTTGTTGATAAAAAAATTGTGAAAAAATATTGAGTTTAAAATAAAAACTTTAAATATTAAAAAAGATAATTTTTTCTTACTTCCTTCGAAAATAATTCATGTTGAACTAATACAAAAGAGAAAGTTATTTTTTATATATATCAAACTTTATAAATTATTTTATTAAATAATAATAATTTATAAACAAGAAAGATATTTGTGACGTAATCTTTTGATGAATTATATTTAGAATAAAAACAAACTTATAAAATACTTTAAAACTTTTATAGTCATATAATAATTATAATGATTGATTATGATGGATAATATATGTGTAAAATATATGATTTGTACTTCAAAGACAACTTTTTTAAACTATAATGACATTATATTACACTTTGATAGATTTTATAAAAGTTTCGAATATAACAACCTTTTTTATACTTTAGTAACAGGATTTCTTATCTTTTTCGTGTTATATACGTCTAGATGGTTATTCCAAACTAGATTAACTTTATTAAAGACATTTCTTAATTTTACACTCATGGACAAACCTAAGGAAGTTTTGCCTTCTCGCATGTATATTTGAATTGAGACAATTACTCTGAAATTTATTACAGTGACCTTCATTGAAGACACACGAGATAACCAAGTGCGAACAAAATTACCTCTGTCTCCTTAAAAAAAAGAGTTGTTGTTCCTTATTCCTCAAGTCGTTCAAACGATCTTCGTTAGGTTCCATTGTCTCAGCTTTTCTAATCTCCATGATAAAAAAGATTAAACCTGCTAAATCAATAAATTTCCATTTTCTTCAATTTTTTCCATGAATGGATATTAGAGTAATATGACAAAAAACTATATCAAATAATATTGTTATTTCTCTAAAGTTATACATTTATATAATATATACATGGCTTTCTTTAAAATAAAAAAAGCATATCCTGACCACGCTCATATGAGCCTTTTAGATGGTAGAGCGCATCTATTTGAACAGAAATTAACTAAACGTTGATTTAGCCTGTTTCTTTATATGACCTTTTTTTATTTTAATACCAACACCTGACCATTTTTATTTTAATCGGTTTTGCATATGGTGTTCTTTGTGTAAATATTATTCGCAAGATAACCTGAAAAGTTTAAAAATCTCTTCTTAAAAACATGTTTTATATAGATAAGAAAACAATATTCTATGAATTCTATAGTGGAATATATTCTTTCCTATCAGTAAAATGTTATAAAATATAAATTACTTTTGACAGCATCCAGAATCTTTTGACGAGATATTCAATATAGTTAAATATTTCATATTTTCAAAAAAGGCGTAAACATTGTTGGAATATTGGAAATATCATTGAACAATACTTATTTATATAAAATTTAAATAATCCCATAAGTAAGATATATAAATTTTAAGATATTAAAATCATTTCAAATTATTTTTATCATTTCTCTCTTTTTAATAAAAAAAACAAAAAGACCTCTATTCGAAATATATTTGTCTTCAATACAGAGTTTTCTATTATAATTTAGCAAGTATTCATTGTATGTGACAATTAAAACAACTTTTATTGACATATTGTCAATATTTACACTCAAAGAGAGTTATAATAGTAAATAATATAATAATAAATAGGAAAATTAAAATATTTTTAAAAAGTTATATAATAGAGGATGAGGGGAGGCATCCTCGGCGCGCGAGTGTTCTCCTCCATTCTCCTCCATGAGCGGGTCCTCCACTCCACCGACCCCAACCTGAACAAAGTGGCGGTAGATCCGTAACTTTGCCGACGCGAGGATGGTCAGGGCGTCGTCCTCAAGGCCGGACCCGAAGATCCAAGCCTGCAGGTCAGGGGGCCGCCCGATAATGTTGAAGGCCTCCCGGAGTATTCATTGTAATCAAATAATTAAATAACAAACATATAAGAAGAAATGATAGTTTGAATTCCTACGTGTTTATATACATGGTTGTCTTTTCTCGTTTTATCAAGAAATAGAATTTGGCTGATATTACGGAATATTGATGAGTCAAAGACAGGGATGTACTACTCAGAAGGTTTATTTGGTGTAATATCGTTGGCCAGTCCAGGAAAGTCGTGATGTTCGGGGTCTCACCGTTGTAAGAGGGGATGGAGCTATAACTGTACATTCTAATCACCGGGTCGAAATCATTTGGCACGTTGTATTTAACGCATTGCCGCGAAACGGTGGTCAATGGTCAAATACAATTTATACCCATCATCTCTGTGGTGCCGTTTCTCTGATTAAATAATTAATTAAAATTAACAAAAATTAAATAATGTTTATTGTTCCCGTGTACCATTGGTTGGCTACTTGTTGACACACAATAATATATAAAATAATTAACGGTTAGTTGATATTTATTTCTATAGATGGCGCAACCGATCAGAAACCTTTTTAATAGATTCATAGGTTTGAGTAAATGCGGCGATATATTGAATATGTTTATATAAAAAAGACATACCTAAATCTGTTAAAGAAAAAAAAAAGGTTCTCAAAATATTTCGAGAGATTGCTCACTCATTATTAATTTATTGCATAATAAGCTTGATTCATAATTTATAAATTAAGTTTATTGTGAGAATTCGAAACTATTATAGACGCGTATGATTATTTTTAAAATTATACTGACGAAACAGCTGGGAGGGTTCACCACTGATGAACCAGGCCTCCCATTAATTTTTTACATACAGTAAGGGCAGTAGAAAATTATTTAATTTTTAAAAGAATCATAGGCGTCTATAATAGTTTCGAATTCTCATAATAGATAGCGCTAATGTATCATAATATAATTTTACTGTGCAATAAATTGATAAAGAGATAACAATCCCTCGAAATATTTTGAAAATAAAGTTATATTTTTTTCTTTAATAGATTCACGTACGCCCTTTTTTTATATAAAAATATAATGAGTAAAATTAATCATTCCTTCAAGGGAAAGGTGCCTGAGTGTCCTGGAGGAATGTTTAATTTTACTCATTATTGATGCAAAGGATTATTTTCTAGAATAGAAGAATGAAAATATAAATAGATAGCCTTTCGACACAAACCTATAAATCGATTCAAAAGGTAACTGATCGTTTGCGCTATCTGTTTGAATAAATATTAACACTAATCGTTGGTTTTTCTTATTTATTCTGGTGTAACAACCAAATAATCTTTCTTGATAAATCAAGAAAAGACAACCACGTAATGTATTTCAGGCTGTTGGCTCTTGATAACGTGATGCAAGCTGTACCTCAACAACCGATATAGCTGTTCCTAGAGAATTTCTTAAATGTTTTATATAAACAGAATCGTAATCTTGTAATCAAGAGATGTACCAAGCTTCATTACTCCTGATAAATACACAACTTTGTTCTTCACAGACAAAGGACTCTTTGTAAGTTTTCTCTTTGACTTGAGAGTTATAAATGATCCAACATGTGAATGCTGTCTAGATGTTGAAACACCATCTTTTGTTGGCTTGCCCTCTGACTAACCAAATTGTACTTGCTTATTTTGACATAATGCCATCTTTCTGTATATACTCAATCTTATGAACAATTTGGCAAGTTTAGAGCAATTTATACACAGATTTATAAATCACTACTAATTTATCTTGTAAATAATTAAAGATATATATGTAAATTATTCTAATATAGCACAATAGTCTGATAGACTTCGTACTTCTTTAATAATAAAATAAAAAAGCTTGTAGTTACCAACAAGACAAAGAGGTATGTTTAGAATGAATCGAGGCCAAAGGGGTTGATGCAATGGCATTGACCTCAACAAAAAAAGAGAAGAGATTCCAATCTTGAGAAGACAAATGGATATTCACGTGTCACTTCCAATGAAATATTTGCAGTGAATGTTATCACCTCTGACTCTTCCTTAATGATCTCTAAGTAGACCGTTTAGAAGGATTATAAATGATACTTGATGTGTTAGTTGATGTGGGGAAATGAACATCTCTAATAGGTTTAATAAGAGTTATTAGACGATTCAGTTTGTTTATGTGGAGAGAGAAGGCAGGATTCCAGTCACTTGCTTATTGAATGTCCAATCTTCCAGAACTATAGAAAGCCTGAAGACATTGAATACATGGATCTGGGATCAATGATCCCTTTCTCCTTTTTAATATCATATAGCTAAAATTTATAATGTCTTGTGGATTATGCTATGGTAAATGCAGTCGTGGTTAAAATATTTAAAGTATAATTATAAAAATAGTTTTGATCAGTAATTTAATTGAACTGAAGGAATATAAAAAAAAAAAACATAATTTGATAAAGGTAATGCCTGGCTTAAGGCGTAAGAATCTAAAAAATGAAAACCTTATTTACATAATGTAGAAAATATTTGAGCCGGCCATCGGGAAACAACAACAATGAGTTTTTATAGGGGAAGCGTGACCTCTGGAGGTCGATTTAACAGAGTATTTGAATCTATGAAATTTATTTTTAAATAAAATAATATTTTAATATAATATATATGTATAGACAAATTTAAAGACATACATGTATGACAGCGCAAGTTTCCTAGGGGGACATAACGCTTTAAATTGAAATAAATAAATAATGCTATTTCATAATATTAAACTCTAGAATACTCTAATTAAATAATTCAATAAAATATTCAAAGAGTTTTTTATATAAAATAAGATTTTTTATACTTGATCTACAAAAGGTAAAAGAAAGGTATCTATGTATTTATTCGGGATATTTGTTTTTTCGGAGACGAGAAATAAAAAGTGAATGTAAATGCATTTTTCTTCTATTCGCTCCATGTATTGTTTACGACAAGATAAATTTCTTTTCTTTATCATTTCTGTTTTTTATAGTTTGGAAACAATGTACATATTTATTGTGAACGGTAGAGTTGACGTTTTCGTTATATAACACCATTATTTTTCTTATCCAAAATGATAAGTTACAAGAGTGACTAAAATGTTTTCTCAAATGTTTCAGTACAAAACATAATCAACTTCGATATGTTATATAAAATTTATCTAATTTGAATTATCATTTCCAGAATAAATATAAATATTTAATCAGTTATCAATATGTGGATTACTCAATATGCTCTCATTGATAATTTATATTCCATATCATAGAATTATAAAAGTGAAATATATATTATGATATTCATTATTATTTAATTACAGATTGTCATTGTGTAGTTTAAACTTACTGTAATCCATCCTTTATATAAATATATTAAACTTAATATACATTGTGATATTAGGGCTTAGAGAAATTCCCAGCATATATTGTATATCGATATAAAGTCGACTCTCGTTATTTGAATTTCTCGAATTTTTAAAATCAATATTAATCGGTCCCCTCGGTAATTTAAAGTTGTAGGAATAGTATATTTCCACAAATGAACATTTGTGAATAACTCTGCAAATGTTTAAAATAATAAATCACGAATTTTGGGAGAGATATAAAACACTTGTTTGAGAAAGGGCAAGACACGAAACTCCCAAAAAATGTATTACTTTAAAAATTTGAGTTAAGTCACTTATTTAATTGTGTATCAACATAGCATGTATATCCCGAAATGGCCAAAACTTCAAACTCTTTTTTATTTGATTCCCCCTTCCCTTCCTATCTTGGTTGTTCAAACTCCTGTTATTTTGAACTTTCGATAAATTGAAAAGTTTCTCTGGTCCCTTGAGTTTCAAATTATCGAGAGTCGACTGTATTTGGATATTGATATATATGTACACAAAGAGGCCCCTCCCTTTTCAATTATATATCATAAAATGTAATTTGTAGGATTTTATGAGATCAAAGCCGCCTCTGTACTAATAAAAGCCGAAGCCAGACATCATGATATACAGGTTGGCTTTTTGTCTGAATTTGCCAATACTGGTTTTGTGGCTTATTCTTTATCAATACTATTAAAGTTTTTTTTTTTTGCTAGTGCGATAAACATAATGAAATTGTTCTAATGCATAACTCCAGGGAGAGTTGTCTTTATAGGTAAATAAATATAAGCTAAACGCAACTTTGCTAGGTTTCTCAGAAAGCCTCTGGGACCAAATTTTGATCTCAGAGGTACAGTCTGCATCACTTTGACAAGGGCTAACAGCCAGAAACGCGTTCGTGCTTGACTTTTCTTGATTTATCAAAAAAGTGGGTGATGTATATAGTTATAAATTAATCACATAATCTAGTCAGTAAAAATGAAAATATTAGACGGGTGACCAAAAAAACTGTAAATAGATGGCTTAATGTTAGATAGTTAAGATATATAATTAATTTTGATGTTTATGCAATTTTGATCTTCATTAAATAAAATATAAAGAGTTTAAATGTGTTTTAAACTTTAATAACAAGTAAAAAACAGTGGGTTGACTAAATATTAGGGAACAGGTTAAATCAATGTTTAAATGAATTTGTTTCACTAGATAGCGCTCTGCCATCTAAAGGTTTAGGAGAATGGGAAAATAGCGGCCTCAAGTTGGAAACAAAACCACAACACCAGCTGAGAAGCTTCTACACACACACTTGAAGAATATAAGAAAAATATAGAGTTAATTAAAATTTCCTTTGGCGAGGAAGGCTATTCGACTTTGAGACAATCTTCCATCAGTTAATCACGGATTCCTCTTACACTTATACAAGTGTATATACTTGTATTATATTGTTGCACCAAGTTGCAGATTTTCAGGGTCGTCGAACTTAGTTTCTTCCTTCTTGGTGCTATACACGTTTCCTGAGTGCGGGGGTTTCCATACTTAAAGCAAATAAATAAAAGTAAATAAAATAAATTACCTTTTAAAGTTATTGTGTTTATTTATTCGTTGTCTTCCTCGTAGGTCGCGATCCTCAGTCTTGTCTAGGTCCTCTCTCGCTCCAATAACCAATCAAGATATATGTACAATAAAATATTACAAAAGGAATGAAGCTAAAAAAAGGAATGATGATATCTAAATAATCTGTTTTTAATAAATATTAAATATCATAGAATATTTTGAATGAATGTAGGGCGCATTAAAATTGATGCAACAATATATAGATAACTATATATCCCTTTATATATAAAATTTATCGTTTGTATGTTTGTTTGTCGGCTATACACGTCCACAATACGTAACTAATCTAGCTGAAATTTCAACAGTAAATAGAGTTGAATCTGAAAAAAACTTATAGGCAAATTTTCAGGCTCCTATCTTAAATATCCTTTGAGTTATTAATAATTTATTAACATATTTTCCCTATTTTATTCGCGACCAGTGCCACAAACAATTAATCGGGTAAAACCCGGGCGTTGCCCGGGTAATTCGGCTAGATTTATATATAATAAATATATATCATATATGTTATATATTGTGTACAGTATATCAAATAAAACTTTACTTCTCTAACTAAGTTATGATTCAATAACAAAGTTTACTTTTTTAAAGAATGTTTCAACATCCCCCACATAATTAGATTCCGAATCATCTTTTAGATTAATCTTTTGCTAGAATAGAAATAGATACAACCATAAATATAATGATAATAATAAAAAGTTATTTTAAGTCACACAAAGCGTATAGAAAAAAAAAACACAACAACGAATCAATGTCTATAGAAAAAGATTTGAAAAAGTAAAATCGAATCAAAATACCGAGGAAGTATCCTTTCTAAAGGTCCTGAGGGATTTAATTTCTTGGCGGAGGAGTTTCTATTAGTTTTGTGCTTATCCCTGCGCCTCTCATCAAAGTGCCATTGTGGCCGAACTACTTTCTCCTTCGGTCGACCACTGCCCATTGTGACAAGCCCTGAAACTAATCTTCCCCAATCCATATTAATCTATATAGCTCAGATTCCTTAGGGCTATATGTGTTTTATATTGTATTCGATGTAAATTCCTTTTGAATGTCATATATTAATGTTTATTATATATATGTTATATAAAAATTATCTTCTATTTTAAAATTAGTTTCTAGAATAAACTACTCTGTTAATTCGACCGCAAGATGTTAGCGGCTTTCCCTTTATAAACCTCATTGTTGTTGTTTCTCGTTGTCCGGCTCAAATCTTTCTGTAGATATGTAAAAATATTTAATATTTTATTTTATTTTTCTTCGCCTCAAATCAGGTATTTCCTTCTTTATTATTTTCATCAACTCAATTAAAGCAATTAATGATATAAATAGTACAAATGTGATATTGTACTGGGATCAGTTGCACGATAAGGAGATGCCTTTATCATAATGTTTTATTATTATTACCACGATTGCAATATCACAAACATACTCATGTATCCTCAGAATAATCAAGCAAATGCTCAGTAATTAATTTCTCTTTTTCAAATTATTTATAGCATAACATATATACAGGGTGTACCAGGTAAATTGGGACTAACTTTGACAGTCCATAAAACAAAAACTACTTGAGATTAAAAACTTGTTTTTTTTTCATTACGTAGCCATATTCATGTAAAATGCAACAGTACATGTGTGCGCAGTGTAGTGATGAAGAGTAACCGAGAATTTGAAAATCGAGCTGCCATCATCGTTGCTCTGCGCGCCGGAAGGAGCCCCAAAGAGATAGTGGATTTTCTTAAGTTGCCCAAAACCACTATTTATCGTGTCAAGAAGCAGTTTGATGAGGCCGACAGTAACAAAGAGGGGATAGCTACAAGGAAAAAGCACTCGAGTCGATCGGACAGGGTAAGAGGCGAAGAATTTGTCAAAAATGTCAAGGAGAAGATTGATGGAAACCCTGGGAAGAGCATGAGGGCCATAGCCAAGGAAATGGACGTTGGCTCTATGACAATTGTCAGAACTATCCATGAGGACCTTGGTCTCAAGTCTTATGCCCTTCGGAAAGGTCAGTTGCTGACTGAGAATATGAAGAATAACAGAAAAGGAAAGGCTGCTGCCCTCCTCAACAACCTGAAACACGACTCTTTTGGCATGCTAAGGTTCTTCTCTGACGAAAAGAACTTTGACGTGGACCAAAAGATAAATCCCAGGAATGATCGCTGGATCTGTAAAGACCCCTCAGAGATACCTGTCGTGATGCACACGAAATTTCCTGCCTCCGTAATGGTCCTTGGCGTTATCAGCAGTGAAGGTGATGTCATGCCTCCCCATTTATTTGAGAAGGGCCTTAGGATGAACGCTGACACCTACATCAATGTTCTGGAGACCGTTGTGAAGCCTTGGATGGACATGGTGGCCGCAGGAAGGAAGTATGTCTTCCAACAGGACTCAGCTCCAGCCCATAAGGCAAAAAAGACACAATCGTGGCTGACACTTAACGTCCCTAGTCACTGGGGTCCTGATATTTGGCCCCCTAATTCTCCAGATTGCAATCCCCTCGACTACTATGTATGGGGCGTTGTTGAGAGAGATGTCAACAAAGCTCCTCATACCACCATCCAGTCTGTCAAGAAAGCAATTCACACGGTGATGACCCAAATGGACAAGGTCATCGTCGCCAAGGCCTGTGCTTCATTCCGCACTCGCCTCGAGACTGTTGTAGCTAATAATGGAAACTACATTGAATAAATAAAAACTATATCCTTTTATCTACTACTGTGTCAAATTTCATTCGGATATTTTAATTTTTACTTGCAAAAAATTTCAGTTAAAACACTATTGTTGAAATTCCCAATTTACCTTGTACACCCTGTATATGGTAGCAATGGTCGCCTCTCCCGTCAAAAAAAAAAAAACGTCAGAATCTGACGCCATCTATGTTTTGCCAATAGATTTGGCCCGGCCACATTGCCAAGCAAAACACCTCTTTGGTAGATTGTGAGGATTCCATTAGATCCCGTGTGGATCTCATGGAATAAAGTCCGCCCTAGACTGACGAGAGCCATTAGCCCGAAACCATGGTCGCTAGGTGTACGCTTATCAGTTTGCCAAAGTTGGTGTTGTGACTTTGTCACCGACCCGAGGCCGCTAGTTGCGGCGACGGTCAATAGATGGCGTCTGATTCTGACGTTTATTTTGACGGGAAAGGCGACCATTGCTTCCATGGATTAATTTCCTCCCGGCAAATTTTTCATCTATATATATATATATATATGTGTTAATAATATCGTTAAGATGATTTCAAAATATATAAATTTGTATAATAATGTAATCATAGGAGGTTTTTTTATATATAAATATATAATAAATAAGTTGATAGGATATAATAATAAAAAGGAAAAATAAAAGAACTCGAGCAAAGGTTCGGCCGTTACGCGTCATTGGCTGGGTAGAAAATATATAAATATATTTATTAATAAAAATTATTATTTTCTGTTTGTTTTAGAATATTTTATATTAGTTTATAAAATATCAATTAATAATATATAAAATAATTTAATTGAAAAATTTGGTAATCCTGTCGACTAAATTGTAATTATTATAATGTTTGGTGGAAAGATAGGGAATTGAAGGTGCAGTCATGAAATAGGAAAGATGATTATTTAATTTCAAGTAGTTTTTATTTTCAATTACTTGAAGCAAATTATACATTAAATATTTATCACAGTAATATAGAATTTATAAAATGAATTCTCTATATTCGTAAATTTGAAAAATAGTTAGGTTAACTATACATATTTACAACAATATTCAAAGTATTCTAAATCTATAGTCAAAAATAAAAGAATAGTCAATGATAAAAATAAAATACATTGTATTTAAAAAAATAAAATATTTGCATTTAAGATTATAGAATATTTTTATATAATATATATATACATATATTGTTCTGAAAATAGAGCAATCCATAAATAAATCTTTAATTAAAAAGGCATATATTGAATCAAATATCATTTATTTTACCAATATTTCAGTTGGCTGAACGCCAACCTTTATCAAGGTGTTATAACACCTTATATTGGATATATTGTTCTATCATGTTTGATGCGCTCGTCCATTCATTTGAAATAATATTTATGATATTTTAAATTTATTTCAAACAGATTATATACTATAGTATAATTCCTTTTGTAACATTGTTATTGTTTATATTTTGATTGTTTATTATATAGAGAGGAGCCATGGACGTGAAGACTAAAGACCACCAACTACAAGGAGGTAAAAAAATAAACATAGTAACTTTAAAAGGTAAATTATTTATTATATATTTTTCTTCTCTACTTTTATTATTATTATCCAGGGGATCATTTTATCGAGGAGCCACCAGCCATAGAAAGACTGCTGAAGAGCTGCAGGACATCAGGGGACCATCGAGGGCCACAGCACTGACCAGGAGTCAAGATAGCAAATGTAAATATCTTTGTTTACTTTTACTGGTATTATTTGTTGAAGTTGTAAATAAAAATTTATAAATAGCCTGACCATTCGTTACACCTTTTAGAGAAAAACATGTAACCTTTTTGAAATATAAAGTTATTATTATTATTCCTACATGTGGTAAAAGGTCAGGCTAGTCATTGTAAGTAGTTAGCGACTGATTAGCTGTAAAAGTACACCACATGTTTACAAAGGAAGCAGTGTAGAAAGCAGTTTTAATTTTGTAATTAGAAGAATGATATAACCCTATTTGATTACTTGCACTCAATAACGTGTTTGAACTTTTACAAATCCGGGATTCGATCCCGATTCGTGGTTATTCAAAATCAATGGTGTATATCAGAGGTCGGCAAACTTTTGAGTTGGAAGAGTCAAAAATTACAATTTACAAAATTTCAAAGTTTTTAAAGAACTATTTTTTTCTTGCCAACAATAAATAGTACTCGTATAAATGAAGTTTTGATTAAAAACCTAATCTAATTGGTCATAAGAAAAATATCATTTATTCATATATAGTATATCTTATTTGAAAAAAAAATGTATAATATGTATTTTAAAATTATAATACTTATTATTGTTATGTTATTAAAGTAAGTAAGAAAGATGAATTCGTAACCAATTTAACTATGCATATTATTTATTATTAATATCAATTATACAAAACAAATCTTGGTATATATTTTACGTGAAAACAACAAAAACAATAATTATTATATACATACAAGTTCCTTTTCAAACACGAGCTCAACTATAGCCATTGTTACTCTATGTAATATTTCAATAATTATGATTTTACTGATACAATCGGTTATTAGTCCTCGTCAATCGATTAAGATCGATTTCTGAATGTTTATTTTTAATAAAATAAATGATATTTGCGTATTTACTAAAGAGTCGCATGTGACTCGCAAGCCGTAGTTTACCGACCCCTAGTTTATAACAATCGTCTGCTAACATTTTTCTATTCGTTTGATAAACTTTATTGGACGATTTTTATTGATAAAATAGTTATTATAAATCAATTTTTATATAATTGGTGAGAGAAGACAATAATAAAAACCCATGAGATTACAAAGCCACTTGATAAATTGAGGCTGTAACTGTAAACAGAAGACAATTTATCCTTCGAAGACCCCAAATACAATCCAGGATGTACTCCAGAGAACAGCTTTTCATTTCCTGAATGGATCTCCCTACCAAATGATTCCTCACGTCTCCCTCCTCCATTAAATCTGCAAAAACAGACGAAAAAACAGACATCATTCTTTGAATACATTGTTGAATATTTGATAGTGTCTTTTGTCTCTTTTCATTTGATGTTTGCCCATTCCTTATTTTAAAAGGATCCATGTTTTATTTAACTTTGAGTCATATTTATTTAAAATTACTAACCATTTAAAAGTCTCTTACTATACCTATATTTTAATGTTAAAAAACAAACATAATTTTCTTTAAATACGTTATTGAATATTTGATAGTGTCTTTTGATTTTTTTTATTTGATGTTAGACACATTTTATTTTAAAATAATTTATTTTTAAACTTTAAGTCATGTTTTGCTACATCTACTAATCATTTAAAAGTCTTACTATACTTATATTTATAAAACTATTTTAGAGGCGTAATATTATTATTATTATTATTTTTTTAATAAAACAATTTCTACTGTCCTTACTGCGATGGAAAAATTAAATTATATATTAATAATTATATTTAATTCTGCTGTCCTAAAAGCTTATATCCATAGTTTTTCTAAAATACCCATTCCAAGAGTCTTACAACAGTCGCCTATAAAAGGAATTTCCAAAAATGCAATATAACAACGGTATGGTAGATTAAACTGGCGAAACCGCTGGGAGGGTTCACCACTGATGAGCCAGGCCCTCCCTTTAATTTTTCCATCGCAGTAAGGACAGTAGAAATTGTTTTATTAAAAAAAAATAATAATAATAATATTACGCCTCTAAAATAGTTTTATAATTTGATAACAGATGGCGTGCTAGTGCATCGTAACATAATTGTTCAAATAAAAGACACAATTTGATATTTGCGGAAGAGCGATTGCTCGAAGCATATTATATATTAATAATTATATTTAATTCTGCTGTCCTAAAAGCTTATGTCCATAGTTTTTCTAAAATACCCATTCCAAGAGTCTTACAACAGTCAACTATAAAAGGAAGTTCCAAAAATGCAATATCGAGCCTTAAAATGCTTACCTGTTAGCATGTAGAAGGCGGAATAAATTGTTACTAAAAATGCAATATCAACTCCTAGATGAAGTTTCGATCCTCGTGGTCACTATTTTTGCCGCCTTGGGGCTTCGGGCTCTAGGTGTGCTTGGTGCGTCCTTGGTTCCTTCGCAGGCGGCGCGCTGTACCAGATTCGGCGGGCTGTTTGCACGTGTCGTCTAGATGTTGTCCTGTGTCTTTTTATGTGCCTTAAAAAGCTTACCTGAAAGCTTGTAGAAGGCGGAATAATTGATACCAAAAATGCAATATCTAGAAGGCGGAATAATTGTTACCAAAAATGCAATATAACAGCGGTATGGTAGATTAAACTGGCGAAACCGCTGGGAGGGTTCACCACTAATGAGCCAGGCCCTCCCTTTAATTTTTCCATCGCAGTAAGGACAGTAGAAATTGTTTTATTAAAAAAATAATAATAATAATAATAATATTACGCCTCTAAAATAGTTTTATAATTTGATAACAGATGGCGTGCTAGTGCATCGTAACATACTTATATTTAATTTTATTTTAAAAACACTATTTTAATTAAAAAAAAAAACTTTTTTTTTTAAAAACATTGTTGAATATTTGATAGTATCTTTTGACTTTTTTTTTCATTTGATATTATGCATTCTTTATTTTAAAAGATCCATTTTTTAAAACTTTTATGTCAAATTTATTTACAATTACTAACCATTTGAACCTTTATATACTTATTTTTTTTTTTTCATTTCAACACCTATTTTTTAATTTAGATAATAAAAAGGCATATATTGGATTGAATAAAATATATTCCTTTTTATTATCTAAATATTTAAATATAGATTGCTCTATTTTCAGAAATATTTTAATTAAAAAAAAAAACAGGAATAATATTTTTAATACATTGTTGAATATTTGATAGTGTCTTTTGCCTTTTTTTTATGTCAGACATATTTTATTTTAAAAGAATATATTTTTAAACTTTAAGTCATGTTTTGCTACATCTACAAATCATTTAAAAGTCTTACTATACTTATGTTTAAATTTATTTTAATACCTATATTTTAATTTTAAAAAGAGATATCATTTTTTCAAATACGTTGTTTAATATTTGATAGTGTCTTTTGTCTCTCTTTTTTTTTTCATTTGATGTTAGGTCATTCCTTATTTTAAAAGGATCCATTTTTAATTTTAAGTCATATATATTTACATTCACTATCCATATGAAAGTCTTACTATATTTATATTTATTGTATTTTAAAACCTATATTTTTATTAAAAGAACAGAAATAATATTTTTAAATACGTTGTTAAATATTTGATAGTGTCTTTATTCATTTTTTTATTTGATGTTAGTTCTATTTTATTTTAAAAGGATCCATTTTACAACTTTAAATTATATTTATTTACAATTACTAACTATTTAAAAGTCGTACTATTATTAAATTTAAATGTATTTTAATACTTATATTTCAATAAAAAAAAAACAGATATAATATTTTTAAATACATTGTTAGATATTTTATAGTGTCTTTTGTCTTTTTTTTATTTGATATTAGGCATTATATTTTTTAAAAGTATCCATTTTTTAACTTTGTTTCATTTTTATTTACATTGAATAAACGTTTGAAAGCTTGTTATTGTTTCTTATCCCCTTGTGTAAAGATTAAACGAATTTTCCATTAGTTCAGGCTTCTCTAGCTATTTAAAAACTTATTTACTTATATTTAAATGTATCATTTTATTTACTTCTTATTGATTAAAAGCCTTTGTACAATACTAATTGTTTCCTAATTTTATAAATGACAATATAATGCTTGGATATAATATAAAACATCATAATATTTTTTCAAGTTTTATCTATAGATGGCGTTTTCAGAATTATCTTAATATATTGTAGTGAAGTTGTTGTAAACTGAATGCTACGACTACAGCTAGCGCCACACTGGCCTTATCATCATCACTGCAGTTTGTTTACTTCTTCTCTATACTGTAAATGTGTTCGCTACTATAACTTTCTTTTACTAAATGGATAATAAAGTTTATTATTATATAATCATCAACGTCCTCATGCCTTCATACAAGCTGTAAGTACCTAAATCTTACAACAGAAGTATATATTATTTTACACTAGTATTAACAGAGTATCATTTTTTATATTTATATTTTACTACTCTGTTGTCGCCTTAAATAAATTGCTGTCTCATCCTGAAGTTTGTCTTCCCTAATTTACCACTTAGCAATATCAATAGTTTGGCTTCATAAGACTGCTTTTAGAATTCTTATAGTGTATTGAACAATTCTGTTTATACAATACAGATTGGATAATTCGAACATCTTCTAAAACATCGTTAATTCGAATATTTATCTTGGTCCTTACTTTTAAGCCTTTTATTCGAAACGTTTTTAATTTACATTTTGGATAATTCGTTTTTTTTTTTTTTGCTTTCAAATTATTCAAGTTCTACTGTATATGCTACACTGAATAAATGGAATCTTGGTAATGTTATTTAGGAAAACTATGTACATAAGCCTTAATAACAGTAGAATTCCATATTGCATATTATTTCCCCAAATAATATTACTATATTTAATCTTGTTTTCATTTTTTTTTAAGTTCAAAAGACCTATTTTAATTATTAAAATGAAAAATTACAAGACAAATTTAATTATCTTATATAGTTTAATCTAAATAAAAATAATTTTATATCATCTTTAAGAAAAAAAGAAATTTTTTAACAAAGTTAGCTTCCGCATGAATGTTTAATGGGATAATAATTTTATGAAGAAAGAAAGCCCTCCTTTTTCCTCAATTTTAATTTTTTATTTAAAAAGAAAGCAATATTTAAAAAGCTAGGTCCATTAATCTTTCTTCCAATGGTTGTCTACGTAGAATGTCAATGTTGCCAGTCATAAATCACCAATGCATTTCTCAGATTGTCTTCCATTAGAATAAAAAAATATTAATTGCATTTTAAGAAATATATATTTTCTATGAGTTTTCGTGTGTATGTGAACTTAATTTAAAAGGAATGTACCCCTTTTATAATATATAATAGAATATTTCGGTATAGAAAACACATAATTTATAATGTAGTAATGACCGAGACTTTTATTCAATGATTTTTTATTTAAATTTGACCGTTGACAAGTATATATATAGTATTATTAAATTAATCTATATAGGGTTTTAAGTGTTACTCAAACTTTTTCCCATTATCACAGGTTTGTGTGTTATCCAAGATCCAAATATTAGTCTTTGGATCAATATGTATAATATTATAATCATATTTAATGACTTTTATTATGGTTTATCAAGCTGTATCTTAGTAGTAAATGACCGCATTTTGACTTTTTTGATAAAATATATACCCACTGTCGCCATATTTAAATAGAATCGGCTGGTTTTTATGCAGCCATCTTATTTTACATGGATGATACATTGTTTGGAAGAAATATTATTTTGATGTATGTGTTAATTCTACATGTCCATCTATTTGTTTATACCGTTATGTACATGGTCAAATTCATTTGCTATTTTAATATATATTAAAAATATTTTTAAAAAATGAAATATACTGACCGCTCACACGAGGATTTCAGATAGCAGAGTGCCATCTAGTGGAACAAAAATAAACTAAACGTTGATTTAAGCTCTACCGTGATACTTATTATGACAACCCATTTTCTATATAAATCAAGAAAAGCCAACTACAGTTTGGTCTATATTATAAGCGATTATTATATCTACAGCAAAGCGAACATCACATGAAGTTACAACAATATTCAAATACACTTATTAACAAAACTTAAGAAAGTTGTACATTGTATCATGTATATCGGGATTCAGACAATAACTCTAAAATATATTACAGGGACCTTTATTGAAGACATACGAGATAACCAAATGTGAACAAAATTGCTTCTGTCTACTTAAAAAAATATATATAGATTATATAATATATATAGACAACTGGAGACAGCTAATATTTTACACATCCTAAGATTTGTTCATGAGTGTAAGTGTCAGTGCTTATTATTCAATCAAGTTTTCCATATAACACTAAAAACGATTTAACTTTCACTATTAAAACCGTATATCCCTCAATGCTAATTCTCTAAACATATTTAATATTCTGTTTAACACCAGAATATGGATTTTCGTTCAAGAAATAGAGTATCAAGAAACCTTGAAGTTTTTATTATACGCCCAAATTAAGAGGCAGGGCTACATGCATTTTTTTTTTTCTGTCAACACCTCTTTTTTTAAATGTTGGGAACCATTAAAATGAATAAATGTATTACAATGACGTAATACAATGACGGTCACATTATAAAGAAATCTATAATCTGTGAAGTCTACACGCCCATTAAACCGGTTTGAATTGGTCCCACTGTCGCCATATTTAAATAGTATCGGCTGATTTTTTTAGCAGCCATCTTATTTTACATGGATGATAGATACATCGTTTGGATGAAAAATATCATTTTGATGTACGTCTCAATTCTAAATGATCATATCTTTATTTATTGAGTTATGTATAAGGTTAAATTAATGTTATTTTTCTTAATGTTTTCATTATTTAGAATAGTAAAAATAAAAAGTAATATTCTGACCAGAAGCACATGTGCCTTTTAGATGGCAGAGCGCCATCTAGTGGAACAGAAATCAACTAAACATTGATTTAGCCTGTTCCCTGATATTTGGCTAACCCAATTTCTTGACAAATAAAGAAAAACCATTCACGAGCGCGTTTCGCGCGGTTGGGCCTTGTCAAGGTGAAGTAGGCTGTACCACTGCGACCAAAAATATTTTTTGTCCCAGAGGCGTTTTGAGAAACCAAGAAATAGGTATTAAAGGCCAAAGGTATTTAGAATATATTTAATGGTCAAAAGAATTTTCCTTTTTACATATAGGCAGATGTATATATAAATTCAATTAATTTTACCATATTTCTAAATATTCCTCTTAGTTCAACTTTTTTTTCTTTCTATAGTTATATTTAGAATTAGATGTAGATATTATATAATAGAATATAACTTTTAACCTTTTGTTTAGAACATAGAGATCAAGCACCAAATATCAGTATTGGAAACCTTTGTTTTCCAGAACATTAAAAGCATAAACAAAGACAATAGACCTTTATCATTAAATGATTGTTACCGCAAAATTACAGTTTTAATCATTTTAAATACATAGCCTAAATATGGTTTCATGATTAAATGATTGTTATCGCAAAATTCCAGTTTGAATCCTTATAAATACCAAGCCTTAATATGGTTTCTCTTTATAGTAACTACCTCATTATAATCTAACGAGTGCAAGCTTCCTTTTCTTTTTTGCATATAACATTTGGGACATTTTTACATATTATGACGTAGAAAATTGCGATAACCAAACTTCTTTATATTTTCAAATATAATTCCACAAGAGAGAGAGAGTGAAACCAAATATTTTATAATTATAAATTTATACTCGTATCTAATTATTTTGTATTTTATTTACAAATTAACATAAAATATGGATATAATTCAGGTAATTAACATTGAATAATTATGTTTGACACATCTCTATATAGTTTAAATATAAACGGTTTATTCAATGCTCTTTTTTTTAATTGTTTATTTTCATTTTGATAATTATGTTACTTATCCAGATCGGATATAGCGTGCCTTGTTTGCAACTGGTAAATAAATAATAAAAATATAATTAGAAAATGGCTAATTTGATTTGAAATATCAGTGAATTATTAACTCTGTCTGAGAACCCTTGTCATCATTCACGACATTATGACTATTTTCATGTACACTAAACTATATTCCAAAATTATAATTAATTGAATAAAATAAATATAATTAAGATTGTATAAGTTTGTTTAATATAAAAAATAAACATTCGTGTTTTAATGCTTCCAGTTCTTATATATAGATGTTGCGTTATCGTCTTATAATTAATTAAGATTATGTTCCTATTTCTTATTTGAAACATTTAATTGTACAAAAATACATTTGATAAAATAAAAATATATATATTATTCATATTCAAATTATCAATTGGAGAAAAGTGTCATATATAGGTGTTTAACTTTTAATTAGACAATTTTAATTTATATTTAGACATTTTCATTTTAATTGAGACATTTTTCATTTTAATTCAATGTGGAAAATCAATGTGTTTAAAAAAAATGAAAAATGTCTATATTGAAATTGAAAATGTCTAAATTAAAATTGAAAATGTCTAAATAAAAATGAAAGTGTCTAAATTAAAATGAAAAGTGACCAAATTTAAATTGAAAATTGTCTAATTAAAAGTTAAAACGCTATATAAAAATAATAATAATAAAATAAATGTTGTATTCCAATTGATTACACACAGCGTTCAACGTTAATTATACTTTAATTAACTATAAGGTAAAGGGAATATATATAGATTAAAAGTAAACACACATGGAGAGAAGGAACATGGCGATGGCAACGCCGCAGGTAGGGTTACATCAACAGGAAGTGTGACGTCAGCTCAGTGTTGCCGGAGCCAACCGTCGCTGCCATGATCCAGCAAACTCCTCCCTCGAAGTGACCTCCTATTCATGGATCACTTCGCCGCATAAGAGTCTCGAACGATGAAGTTCGTGTGGGTTTCTCCCCAGTGGCTTGGTCAAAATGTCCGCTAGGTTTCTTCCACTTGAAACATAGTCCAGTTTAATCACACCGTCATCCACCTTCTCTCTGACAAAGTGATATCTGATGGCGATGTGTCTGGTCTTGGATCGGCTGATGTAGCTCTTGGCGTGTGCTATAGCCGCTTGGTTATCGCACCACACCGGAGTTGGCTCAACCATATTATGTGATATATCCAAATGGTTCAGGAACTCCCTGATCCATGTCACTTCCCTGACTGACGATGATAGGGAAATGTATTCCGCCTCCATTGTGCTGAGGGCGGTGACAGTTTGCTTTGAACTTCGCCATAGGATTGGAGCGCCTGCAAACATCACTACGTAACCCGATGTACTCTTTCTGTCTTCCAGGTTGGTTCCCCAATCTGCATCCAAATAGGCACACAGTTGTTCCCCAGTCCGTCTATAGGTGATGCCTAGATGCTCTGAAGATTTTAAGTATCTTAAAATTCGTTTCGCAGCAACCCAGTGTTGTCTAGTGTACTTTGAACAATAGCGAGCCAATTGACTTACTGCATAGGCAATGTCTGGCCTTGTCCGCTGTGAAATGTAGAGCAGTCCACCAATTAGTTCACGGTAGGGAAGGTCTTGGCAGTTTTCTTCATCTTCTTCCTCATGAAGTTCTGGTCTGGTTTCCATCGGCGTTGAGACTTCTCTTCCTTCCTGAAGATTGAACCGTTCCAGTAGACTTTTTATATAGGCTCTTTGTGTTAGAGTTACGCATCCACCCTTTGATCGAGTGAAGTTGACACCAAGCAGGTAGGATACTGGTCCGATGTACTTTGTTTCGAAGTGACCTCTCAGCAGTTCAATGCACTTTTCTCTCACTTCTTGATTCTCCGTCAGAGTAAGAATATCATCCACGTATAATGATAAGATTATCATTCCTTCGTTCAGCTTGAGCTTGTAGACACAAGGGTCAACTGGATTCCTCACAAATCCCTTTTTCTTCAACCACTCATCAAGGCACTTGTTCCAACATCTGCCGCTTTGCTTCAGTCCGTACAGAGACCTTTTGAGTTGGCAGTAAAGATGTTCCTCACCAGGTTTAACAAAGCCTTCTGGTTGTTCCATGTAGATCACTCTGTCAAGCTTGCCGTAGAGATAAGCACTTTTCACGTCATACTGGTCTATGAACCAGTTATTTTCAACACCTATTGCTGTGAGCAGTCTTGTCGTTTCAAAACTAGAAACAGGTGAGTAAATCTCATCATAATCGATTCCCTTTTGTTGAGTGAAACCCTTTGCCACAAGTCGGGCCTTGTATCTTACTACTTGACCCTCGGCGTTGGTCTTCTTGTGTAGTATCCACTTACAAGCAATTGGGGCAGAGTCTTTTGGTAGTTCTGTTAGTTCCCAAACATTGTGCTTTCTCAAGGATTCCAATTCTTCTTCGATTGCTTCAAGCCAATGCTCAGCTTCAGGACCTTGGATAGCTTCTTTATACGAAGTAGGATCTCCCTTATTTACTTCAGTACTGAGAAGTTCAATTGAGTTCTGAGCATCTCTCTGGTTCCTTAGGATCATTGGATGAGATCGAGTAGGAGAAGGCTTTACAGTATCTTCATTATGGCTGTCCTCTTCTGTAGGTATCACGTCTTCTTGATCTAATAAAGACACTGGATTCTCTTCAATCTCCCGTTGAGTCCCATAGCTGTAGTGTTCAACTGATGGAAGCACCTCCCGGTTGCTGTCGTTCCTCGATACATCACTCTCTTTGAAGACACAGTCCCGAGATTCCACCACTTTCTTCATCTCAGGAATCCACACTCTGTAGCCACGTCCTCTGAGTGCATATCCCACAAGGTTACCTTTGACAGCTCTTCTTTCGAGTTTGGATTTACGGACTTGTCTTGGAATATGGACAAATACTTGACAGCCAATAGCTCTTAGGTGTTTAAGACTAGGCTTATTCCCTGTCCACAGTTCATATGGCGTGCTTTCACCATTGTGATTGTTGAGAACTCTGTTTCTGACATAGGCTGCGGTGTAAGTCAGCTCCGCCCAGGAAGCCTTTGGCAGACCACTTCCAGATATAGTGCTCCTGACAAGATCTAGGAGTGTCCTATTCATTCTTTCTGCCACACCATTCTGTTGAGGTGTATACGTCATAGTGTGTTCGTGAACTATTCCAACGCTCTTGCAGAAAGTGTCCCATTCTTTGGAACAAAATTCCAAGCCAATATCCGTACGTATTCGTTTTAGTTTCCGGCTGGTTTGTTTCTCAGATTCTTGAATCCATTCTTTGACTTTTCCCAGGGTTTCGCCTTTGTTTTTCAGGAAAAATACACTTGTATATCTCGTAGATTCATCAATGATGGTTAAGACGTACTTGGCTCCTCCCCAGCTCAATACGTCGAGTGGACCCATCAAGTCTGTATGCACCAAGTCCAACGGCATGATTTCTTTTTCCTCCTTGTGTGAGTGTTGAAGGAATGGCAGACGGTAAGACTTGCCGATCAAGCAGTCTTCGCACTTTTCTGGCTTTGCCGGGCTGCAGTCTTCGCACTTTTCTGGCTTTGCCGGGCTGCAATCAAGTCCTCTTACGCTTTGGTTCTTGGCCATCTTTTCTATCGTATATGCATTTACATGCATCAGCCTTTTGTGCCAAAGTTCCAGTGTAAGCTCTTCCTTGCATTCAGATGCAAGAGAAACACGATCATTCTGATCTATCGGAGAGGATGGAGTAGTCTGGACGTAGTAAAGTCTACCCAACTTCTTTCCCTCTATCAAGAGTTTACCTTTCATGTCCATAATGTGGCAACCACTCCTGTTGAAGACAACTTTTCTACCGTTTTCTATCATTTGGAGTACAGACAGAACACTGTGACGCATATCTGGAACATACAAGGTGTTCTGGGCAACCATTTTGCTGGCATCTCCCTTGTGTCCAACAATATTGGCACTGACAGTACCGATACCACATACTTCTATAGAAGAGCCATTCGCAATAGTGATGGAACTCATATTGCTTGTACACTCTTTCAGACATGTGAAGTAATCTCTCTTGGGAGTCATATGGTGCGTCGCTCCAGAATCTATGATCCAGGTCTCGGCGGTAGCTCCAAACAAAGTGTTGCACATTGCCGACATATTTACGCCTTTGTTTTGGTCAAACCTCTTTGGTCTTTGTTCATTCTTTCCTTTCTTCCTGCATTCCCTTGCATAATGGCCTTTACCTCCACATTTGAAACAAACAACCTTTGCTTTAAATTGTTTTTCTGTTTCAATGGGCTTCGAAGAGGCATTAACGACCATGGCACCCACATCTTTTGTTAGATTAGACGAACGCCTTTCTGCTTCTGCCAACAGCCGTCTTTTAACTGTGGCGGTCGTGAAGTCTGAATCAGGCAAGTTACATATTGTTGAGACAACGGTGTCCCAATCCTCTGGTAATCCACCCAAAAGAACCATAGCCAAATCGCCATCATCAATTTTGTCGCCAATTTGGGCCAGTTCGTTTACAATGTAGTTTATCTTCCCCATATACCCTTCCATATTGCTGTGCTGAGTCAACCTTTCGCCATATAACTGCCTTCTTAGTTGTACGGCTCGATATCTACTATCCTTTGGTGCGTATAATTTTTCCAGTTCCTCCCAGACCTCTTTCGGAGTATTCAAATGTTGAACATGCAATTGTTGTTCATCATTAATCCCGAGGCAAATTTTTGCAAACGCCTTACCCTCCCGTGACAAAAAAAGTTTTGTTGCAACAAGGTCACTAGGGTCAGGCTTAGCCTCTCCTGGATTGATCAAACTCCACAAATCGTTTTCGATTAGAACGAGTTTCATCTGGAAGCTCCAGCTGGAGTAATTAGCACCATTTAATTTTGTAATTGTCGTGTTTGCCATTTTACAAAATATTTGGTAAGTAGAAAAAGGATGGTCCAAGTAATCAAAGGAAATTTGGTTACTCACGTTTTAGGCTTCGCGCTTCTTCAGTCTGACGTTTTAAGTCTTGTGCTTCTTCAGTTTCACGTTTTAGGCCTTGCGCTTCTTCAGTCTCATAATCTTTGTTGTATTCCAATTGATTACACACAGCGTTCAACGTTAATTATACTTTAATTAACTATAAGGTAAAGGGAATATATATAGATTAAAAGTAAACACACATGGAGAGAAGGAACATGGCGATGGCAACGCCGCAGGTAGGGTTACATCAACAGGAAGTGTGACGTCAGCTCAGTGTTGCCGGAGCCAACCGTCGCTGCCATGATCCAGCAATAAAGAATCGTATTTAAAAATTATCTGAAGCTTTTCGCAAAATGAGTTTCTTTATATAGATTTCAAATATTTTTATAAAGGTATATAGCAATTTATTTATATATTCCATTATTAACCCAAATAACTTATTAATCAAAATAAAAATTAAAAAGTTAATGAAACGCGTGAAATAAGTGAATATCTTCAAATTATTTAAAGCAGAAGAATGTATATAACTTTACATTTTATCTCTACCACATTTTTCTTTAAAACTCTTTTGATAAATATCACATTGTGCTTTGAAAAATAACTTAATGTAATTCTGAAAATATAGTGGCAATATATTACAATTTTATTTTCCTTTTTAAATCAAGTCAACATATTACATTTTAAAATATTTTAAATCTATTTTCTGGGCGTTTATTTGGATTGTTGGCAACCAAGTATTTATTTATTTAAATAGAACGTTTTTCTAATTTCTGATACTTTCATTAATATTTGAAAGATATTCTATGAAATATCTATGGATTCAAAATAAAATGTAACATAATTTAAATTGTTGGTATTTTTTAAAATTCATATACAGAATATAAAAATATTTTTCAAATATATTATATATATCGATAAACATGTTTAAATGTATTTTTATTAATAAATTAAAATTCATATATAGTGAAAGAATATAAATTCGAATATTTTATTTGAAATTATCAATAAAATAGACTATATATAATAAGTAATTTTATTCAATGGGAATGCTAACTTCTTTTTAAGTAAGCTTTTAAAATGTTCCGATTGAAAATCCTCTTTTACACAAAGACCTTTTAGGAATAAAAAGGCTTAATGCATACTTTTTTATATAAAAATTATTCTTTTATTATATTAAAATTTTAAAATACTGATTAAATTTATTTAACCAATATTTTATAAATAATACGAAATCATGTATAGCCAAAAATATATTTTGAAATATTTACGTGATAATAATGTAATGTAATATATTATTTTGAATTTCTCTACATTCTCGCAATAATAGTTTGATATTTAATTTAGTTGATATATTTTAGAATAAGAGCGCAATTTTCGTCAATTTTCTGTTTTAATATAATTAAATGTGCCTTTTCAAATATAATTCTAGCTCGTCATGGCTACGTCGAGGCATATTGTGTATATTTAAGATAACTCTTCTTAAGAATGGCTCAATATTTGACTCGTCTGACAAAAAAATAAAAAGTGGATCATCCGCTCTTTACCTACTAAATTTTCTAATATCAAATATATCTCTCAGAAAACCTTCATTCTTTGAATCCTAGCTCTGTCATTGCTGGAAATCCTTCTAAGAAATAAATACAACTGGTGTTATCTAATAAATCCATCAAGTCCCTATATATATAAAAGTCAGTGTATGTATGTATGTATGTATGTATGTATGTATGTATGTATGTGGGTATCTATGTCGGCTATACACGTCCACAATACGTAACTAATCTGACTGAAATTTCAACAGTATATAGAGTAGAATCTGGAAAAACTTATAGTGAAAATAGCAGGTCTCTATTCCGAATATTCTTCGAGTTATTTGCAAATTGCGTTGCATATTTGCCTTTTCGCTCGCAAGCAGCGCCTCTAGCAGTGAAGATGGGAGTTAATATCAGCTGACCTAATGTACATGTAAAACGTGTTTTGACAGGACATAGAGAAAAATATGGAAAAGATATTTATCGCATTTCAGCCAATAAAAAATAATATTGACAGGTTCTGGGCAAAAATAGTTGTTTTTAGTCAGAAAATGATGATGACAATATTGCTGAATTATGTTTGATTATCAGATACAAAATTATATCGGGAAAAATTCTAAAAACCAGAGACCGCGGGTGAAACCAGTTCATTTTTTTGTACGCAGGAACAAAATTCTAACAGAAAAACATTCATTCGAGCAGAAAACAAAAGCCAGATCATCTTTCTATAAAAATATCGCTTCTCAGACACAAAATGATAAAATATAGGGAATGTTTGGGTCTTAAATGGCTTACCTAGCAGTTTCTCCAGCTTAAATCATCATCAAATATTGAATAATAATCCAACCAACCTGAATTGTATATAACCTGCATAATTGTTAGTTTCATAAAGATTGACCTTTTGAAGAGCTCATGGCTTGCATGCATCCACTGTTCAGAAGAGCCACAGACAGTTGATCATCTTCTTTTCAGCTGCCAGCATTCCTAAGACATAGAATACAAACAGCTATCCTGTTTGGACTGACACACCTCAATCCTACATCTATGGCCAGACTTCCAGACTCAACCTCAGTATGAAACTTTCTGGTCAACAGGTTCAACTCAGGATTCAAAAGAAGACGCGAGTAAAAGCGCTCAACACTAGTCCATACTGGTGAGCTGGACTCCACGGGTAGTTGGTGTTCTGCGCTCCCTGGGTTATAAATATCTCTCTCTTGTATGCCCTTGTGAGTTTTAAACATAATAATGAAATATTTTTCAAGCAATATTTTATTATTATATTTTTATTTAGTAGATGTGTGTATACCAAAAGAGGCACCACTCCCTTTAATTGTGTAACAGAACGATGCACTGTGTATCATCCAAGATATAATGTATGATGTGCAACTTAAGAGAGAGGTGCCACCCCTATAGGTACATGAATATCATTCTTCCGCAACTTTATGCTGTATTCTAGCCTGTTTTCTTTATTTCGACTTAGAGCGCTATGTCCCCCTAGGGACACTTGCACTTTAAAAATAAACAAAATTTTTAAAGAAAAGAAGGAAAGATATTTTAAATATGTACAGAATTAGTATGCAAGTTAGTTAAAAGATAATATATATATATATCAACACAATTGATATATGTACAAAGGGTTGGTAAGCAAATTTAGGTGAATGAAATCAAATTGTAAAGTATTGTGTTTATTCGAAAAAAGTAATTTACAGATTATAAAAAGGTTTTAAGGAATATTTTATATTGAAAATATGCTAGATATTAGAGAATTATTCAGTTAAAACAATACTAAAAAGAGTTAATTACTAAATAAAAGCGTTCCAATGGAATTTAGTAGTTTATGTAAAACATATGGTTCTTGAATCAAAAGAATGTCAGGTGGGTCATCTCTAGTGTTAGCCTGTAGCTCACTTATCGCAGTAAAACTTTTTCTTACATTTTGTTGAATACATCTCACATTTTCAATCATATTTCACCAGCTTCACAACCTGTTTGGTAAATTATTCGATTCCATAACACATCTCGTAGGATGTTATGAAATCGAAGCCGCCCCTGTACTGATGAGGGCCATAGCTTGATACCCTGTTATACAGGTTGTTGGCTTTTTGTCTGAACTTTCTAAAATTAGTATTGTGGATCATTATTTATCATCACTAGTAAGTTATTTACTAAGCTAATGAGCAGTTTGCATCGTTTGGAGGCATAATTAAAGGTAGAGATGTTGTTGTTGTCGTGTCAAATGAAGAGCCATAGATGTCTCCATGCATCTCTATCACAGCAGCAGCAAAGTCCTCTATCTAGGGTGTGTAAAGCTGTTGCTCTGGGTCCATTTCAATTTTCTGTTGTTGTTGTCGTGTCCAATAAAGAGCCTTAGATGTCTTCATGCATCTCTATCACAGCAGCAGCAAAGTCCTCTATCTTGGGTGTGTAAAGCTGCTGCTCTGGGTCCATGTCAATTTTCTGTTATTGTTGTCGTGTCCGATGAAGAGCCTCAGATGTCTCCATGCATCTCTATCTCACAGCAGAAGCAAAGTCCTCTATCTTGGGTGTGTAAACCTGCTGCTCTGGGTCCATTTCAATTTTCTGTTGTTGTTGTCGTGTCCAATGAAGAGCCTTAGATGTATTTATGCATCTCTATCACAGCAGCAGCAAAGTCCTCTATCTTGGGTGTGTAAAGCTGCTGCTCTGGGTCCATTTCAATTTTCTGTTGTTGTTGTCGTGTCCAATGAAGAGCCTTAGATGTCTTCATGCATCTCTATCACAGCAGCAGCAAAGTCCTTTATCTTGGGTGTGTAAAGCTGCTGCTCTGGGTCCATGTCAATTTTCTGTTGTTGTTGTCGTGTCCAATGAAGAGCCTTAGATGTCTTCATGCATCTCTATCACAGCAGCAGCAATATATAGCGATGTCTCTCTAAGTATATAAAATTTCATAATTAACATTAAATAATTAATTAGACATAGAACACACAGAGTCATTATAGATAATTCATTAACCAACACTTTTCTTTTATAGCGAAAAAGACGATATTTTCTCTCTAATTTTGTACTTCTAAATAAATATATCAAAAGAAATTTGCTATTAAACGGTTGAAGAGAGAAATAGAGTGGAAACTGTAATTAAAAGGATTTATATAAATATTAATTATAAAGAGTTGATTAATGGGAAAAATAATTAATCGTTTTATAATCTCTCTGTTAATTGAAGCAAAAAAAGAGGATTGTGGTGGTGTACCTGTTAATTTTCCAGCTATTAATCTTTGTCTACCATTGTTGCATAGTGTTCTCTTTTTTTTTTCTCATTATTTCTCATTCTATAGAATTGGTTTATATGTGGAAATGGCATCTTTATAAACCTATAATTAAGGTTCAACTCGTGTATATGTATATTTAATTAAAAAGGCATATATTGGATAAAAAAATAATTTATATATGTTAGAAATGTACTAATATAATGGTTGGTTGTTATTCAGAAAGGAATCGTGGGTTCACATTATGTAAATAATACTAACTGCTTTCACATGTGTATATACATGAAAAATAGAACAAAAGTGAATTTGTTCTTGAATCAGGTGGATAAAATGAGAAAATGCCCTTTATTTTCATTAATATATATATGTGGTACACTTACAGTTAAGGCAGTCGCTAACTTCTACTCACAATGTTTACATGGCTTTTCTCACGTGTATTAGTGATTTTCATTCAATATAGAATTGGTTCATATGTGGAAATGACATCTTTAGAAACCTATAATTAAAGTTTGAATTCGTATGTATATATATGTTATGAAAAATTTGTTTTGTTGTTAGATAAAGGGTTGATGAGACAAAGGATCGATAAGATAAAGGGTTGAGGTGCAGTCGTGATAAGAAAAAGATAATTATTTACCATCAAATAGCTTTTATTTTCAATTGCTTGAGGAAATATTACATATTAGTTATTTTCACAATATATGGAATTTATAAAGTTAATCTTATATTAGTGATTTAAAAGGATAGATATGTTAACTACGCATATTTACGACAGAACTGAAAGTCATTCTAAAAACGATGATAATAAAAGTAGAATAATCAATGAATAAAAATAATATATTTCTCAAAATATAGAAATATTTGAGTTTTTAGATTATATAATATGTATATATGTTAGAAATGTACTGATATAATGATTGGTTGGTATTTAGAAAGGAATCTTGTGTTTACATTATATAAAGAATGTAATCATGCTTTATATTGTATTCTAACCTAATAATAGGCCTTTGCCATTTTATCAGCTTAAACACCTGTTTGGTAAATTCTTCGATTCCATAACACCTCTCATAGAATGTTATTAAATCGAAACACACCTGTACTGATGAGGGTCATAGCCTGAAACAATGGTATACAGGTTGTTGGCTTTTGTCTGAATGTTCCAAAACTGGTGTTTTAGCTCTTTCTTCATCATCTCTAGTGACTATGTAACTGCTTTCATATGTGTATATATATATGTGGTAAACTTACAGTGAAGGCAGTCGCTAACTTCTACTCACAATGTTTACATGGCTTTTCCCACGTGTATTACTGATTCTCATTCAATCGATTTTACACACTACATGTTCTACTGTACGGCAATGGAAGAAGAAAGAGAAATTATTCGTCAAGAGACCGGCTATAATAGCAATTCGCCTTATGTTTTAATGGCAAAAGTCGTAAAATCCAGACCCTTTGCATTCGCTTTTTATAAATACTGGAAATCAGCTCAATCAAAATATTTAGCACAGACACCGGATCCAACTCGATAATTGGTCGAGGTCAATACCCAATATTTGTATATAACTACGATGCTAATTTGTTATTTATTTATTTTGTTCTACAGGGAGAATCCTGTATGGCACGTGTGCCCAATAAAGGCTATTGTTGTTTGTTGTTGTTTCTCATTCAATAGAATTGGTTCATATGTGGAAATGACATCTTTAGAAACCTATAATTAAAGTTAAAACTCGATTGTATTTACAATTTTTGAAACCATACAATATTTGGTATTTAGAGAGGAAACGTGTGTTTACATTATGTATGTAATGCTAACTGCTTTTTCACATTTGTAAACAATTCAATATATTTTAATGACACTCTTAGTTAATTGTTACAAAAATTAGTGAGAAAATAAACAAAGATAAATGTGATTATTTACAATTTGGTGATAAAAAGTTGTTCTCTGGAAGGGAGGCTCCTCCATCTTGTCCTCTTTCAGACAAGTGTAGACATGTGGTGTACTTACAGTAAAGGCAGTCGTTAACTTCTACACATCATGATTATCATGGCCTGTACCACGTGTGTTAGTGAAAATAATAATAATAGTAATAAATACGACGTTTGAAAATTATCCCGCATGTGTGTGTGTGTGTGTGTTTCTTTTAAACGAAAAATCGAAATTTATTTTTAAGGAGAAATAACGATTATTTCTAACCTTAAAGATGAAGTATGAAAGGATGAATTGTGAAGAGTAATGATAAACGGAAAAATAAAAGTGACCAGGGGTGGGAATCGAACTCACAGTGTTCCTCTTACCGGGAAGATGCCATGTCCACTAGGCTACCCTGGACATATTTTTCCGTTTATCATTACTCTTCACAATTCATCCTTTCATACTTCATCCTTAAGGTTAAAAATAATCGTTATTTCTCCTTTAAAATAAATTTTGATTTTTCGTTTAAAAGAAACACATGCGGGATAATTTTCAAATGTCGTTTTACAATCATAAGCCGCATTATATTGTATTAGTAAGATAAATATAAAAATAAACCTGTTTAAGCTTTAACCATTAGTTTCTATGGGTACTATTTTTAGCGTAAAATACACCATAATATTAGAATTTCTGATAAAAATATGTGAGGTCAATATTTCCAGAGAACCTTCAGTTGTGACCTCTTCAATAAAACCAAACGTTCTCTGATTGAGTGCTTCCTGTTGTTCGAATGTCTAGATTCTCTTCCCGCTGCAGAAAATACCGTTATATAAAACTCTCATAAGGAAAATACATTTTGTTTTCCAAAAGATTTTTATACATTGCAAGAACCTGGTAATTTTCGGGATAAAATCCAATGCTACTGTAGAACTACCTACCAATTTATGAATGAATCTTTTTTTTTTGCTTATCCATAGTACGCGTGGTACAGGCCATTATAATCATGATGAGTAGAAGTAGGCGACTGCTTTTACCTTAAGTGCACCACATGTCTACATATTTGAAAAGCAGTTCGACCTTGCACTTACAAATGTGTCAGAGATACGTTTGGTTACTTGCACTTGCTGGTGGGGTTGGACTTTTGAAAGAATTGGGGGGGCATTGGAGCATTTTTTTAAAGCAGAAAAAAAGTGTCCAATGCGGGAATCGAACTCGAGTCGTAGTGGTCGAAAACCAACTGCTTAGACCATCCTTCCACCGACCCCTATTCAGTGATCCAGTAATTTACTTATTCAAATCACCCTCATCAATTTTAATCAACGCCTTTGTGATATTACCTTAATATGGATTGGTAAGATGCAGCGTAATGTCATTAATATAGAGAGGTTATAAAAAACACGATTATGACGGATTATATTGTTTATGATGATTCATTTTTTTAAATCGATATATATGGGCAAACTTCTGAGCCAAATTGGCTTTAAATACGATGCAACTGGGTAATCTGAAGCCAAAATGGCGTTTTTTACACGAACACGATGCAACTGGGTAATCTGAAGCCAAAATGGCTTCACGAATACGATGAAACTAGGCAAGCTTTCAAGCCGAAATGGCTTAACGAATTAGATTAAACTGGGTAATTTACGGAGCCAAAATGGCGTTTCGACACGAACACGATGTAACTGGATAATTCCTAAAGTCGAAATGGCTTTTCTGCACTAATACGATATAACTGAGCAAGCTTTCAAGCCGAAATGGCTTAACGAATTCGATTAAACTGGGAAATTTACGGAGCCAAAATGGCGTTTCGACACGAACACGATGTAACTGGATAATCCCTAAAGTCGAAATGGCTTTTCTGCACTAATACGATATAACTGAGCAAGATTTCAGGCCAAAATGGCTTCATGAATAGGATTAAACCTGAACAAGCTTTCAGGCAAAAATGGTTTCGCGAATTAGATTAAACTGGGCAAGCTTCAAGCCAAAAAGGGCTTCACGAATACGTAGAAACTGGATAAGCTTTCAAGCTAAAAGCCATTTCTTCACGAATACAATTAAACTGCACAAGCTTTCAAGCTAAATGTTTCAAACAAATAGAAATAAACTGAACAAGCTCAAACTAAAAAGTCTTCATGAATACAAGGAAATTGGGCGAACTCTCAAGCCAAAAAGGTTTGACGAATAAGATTAATTTGGCATGTTTTTTAAAAATAAAAATACATTTCCTCACGAATAGAATAAAATGAGGTAAGGTTTCAAGCTAAACAGGCTTCATGTATACGAAATTCAAGCCAAAACGTTTTTTTTACAACTCTAATACGTGTAACAATAAAGAAAATCATTTTAATTTGAAATCTCGGAGAGTGTTATCAAATTAAAATATAAAAATAATCATTATAAGTTTGAATCACGTATTTTAATATCAACGATATATGTTTAATTTATAGGCATTTTATATATGTTGAATTACTTTTAATAAATTAATCAAAAATAGAGCTAAAATAACTCTCCTTTCAGTTATAAAAGTAGACAAACAAAGATACTTCTTTTAAAGAATTTTTAGGCCATTTAGAATAAACTCTTGTATTGAGCTAATGCATGTAGAATTGTGATAAATTTGATTTATAATGCCATACATTTAAATCCATATCTATGTTACTTCAGACAGGAGCTGCCATTAATTTTCTTTTAGAATTCAAAGACAATTTCAGCAAGCATTTTCTCGACTTTAAAATAACAATATATTTGCATAAGGAAACCCCATATACAAATATTAAATCGCTTAAGTTCAGATTTTGTTGAATATAGATGTAAGGAAAATAATAATTCATATTAATTAACAGTGCTTCAATATTCAATTCATAGTTAAATAATAAAGACATATCATAGATTATTATTGTTTGAATATATTTGCATAAGACAACCAATTATGCAAATTAAATCGCTCAAATTCAATATTTACTCAATACATAGTGGAAGGTAAATAATAAAGACTTTTCATAGATCAATGTTGTTTATATTTGCATAAGGCAACACATTATGCAAATTATTAATATATCGCTAAAATTCAAATTTGCTTAATACATAGTGGAAGGTGAATATAATCAAGATTCTCCCTTACCATAGAACTCAATTGTTTAAATATATTTGCATAAGGCAACAAATTATACAAATTTATCCCTCAAATTCAAAATTTACTCAATAAACAGTGTAAGGTAAATAATAAAGACTTATTATAGATTAATACTGGTTAAATATATTTGCATAAGCCAACACAATATACAAATGATATCGCTAAAGTTCAAATTCCCTGCGTTTAACATAGATATAAGTTGAATAATAAAGACTTGTCTCTCCCTCTCTATTGAATCAATATTGTAAGAAAGTTTTTATTAATTTTATTATTTTTATTAACAGAGTGGTCATTTTTATGTTTATATATTACTACTCTGTAAATTTCCCTCGCGGCTTATCTTTTGTTTACCATTCATAGTTTTGTTCTCGCCTGAAATAAAATTAATGTCTTATCCCGAAATTGATATTCCCTAATTTTCCACGTGGCAATATTGTTTAAAATAACCAGCCAATATTTCGATGAGGCTGTTGACTCAAATACTTCTGAGATTCAAACATGATAAACGTTTCCAACAATTCTGGACGGTAGTGGATGAGGGCCTAGCAGAGATAGCTAGGAATCCACTTCCTCTGTCTATAAGCCTGGTTAGTACTTTATGTTTTGGTTTGGTGGACTGTATCTAGGCTAAAACTTTTCAGCTGAATATTACCCTTGAATTAAAGACGTTCGATCCTTTATAAAACCCTCTGACTACATAAGCAACATCAAGCCTCTTCGACTAGGTGAATCTCCAAAAGCTAATTGATTGAAGCACAGACTAAAAGAACTAGACCGATTCTCTCACTGATTACACACACTTTATTTGTTCAACTAGCTGTTTTTATATAATCAAAATTTGCATATCTAACTAAACTATTAACAGAATTTACATTAAAAGAAATTTTTAACTAGATTTGCGTAATAGGCGGTAACAAATACTTACCATTATTGTTTACCTTTTTTTCGGAGTCTCCAAGACGATTCACTGTAAGTCAAAATATATAAAAAGTTTTATTAATCATTAATTTTGGCAATGTGATTCTTATTTTTACATATGTCATCAAATATTATCTATACGGACCTTACTATAATAATATAAGTTATTGAATGAGAGGGTTTGGCCTATAAGTGTTGAATCCTCTCAATAATTTGGCCAAATTAATCTGAAGGCTGCTCTACTATTGTATTGAATTGGTTTTGACCACCGTTTAAGACGATATGTATCAATAAAAAGATTCTATTTTTGTTGAATCATAGATGAGTTCATGTTAGACGAAATGTCTCAAAAAAGGATTATTTTGTTTTTGTTGAACAAGCATTGAGTTTTTATGTAGAACGTAATGTTTTGACAAAAAGGTTAATGTCATTGTTGAATTCGAAATTAGTTTATATAGGACTAAATGTTGTCAATAATATTTTTTTTTGTTGTTGAATATCGGATAAGTCTTTGTTCGAAATATCTTAATGGTTGTTGAATCCAAATAAGTCTATGTTAGACGAAATGTCTCAATAAAAGGATTCTGTTGTTGTTGAATCAGAGATGTGTCTATGTTAACGAAATGTCTCAAAAAAAGGATTATGTTGTTGTTGAATCCAAATAAGTCTATGTTAGACGAAATGTCTCAATAAAAGGATTCTGTTGTTGTTGAATCAGAGATGTGTCTATGTTAGACGAAATGTCTCAAAAAAAGGATTCTGTTGTTGTTGAATTCAAATAAGTCTATGTTAGACGGAATGTCTCAAAAAAGGATTCTGTTGTTGTTGAATCAGAGATGTGTCTATGTTAGATGAAATGTCTCAATAAAAGGATTGTATTGTTTAGTATGACGGCTACTATTATTCTAAGATAGCCATGAAATATGTAAAATTTATAGATTCACCAAAATAAAACAGAAAGAATAAATACCATCAACGGAAGGTACTTAAAGAGGCAAATGTGTAAGATTTAAAGAGGAGATTGATTTTCAATTAATAGAAGACTTCCTTCACCAAATTATTTGACTTGTATGGGAATTAACGATCTGCAATTAGCACGAATTGCTTCCCCGCTAATGAATACAATTTACCAGCCGATGATTGCACTAACCTTCTCATCAATACCACCACCGCCCAATTTTTCTAACTCGCCCTCTATCGGTAGATCGCAGAACTATTCCGTAAATCAGGAATTCCAAACGCCCTCTAACGAAATAGCTCAATACAACTTATATATAAGTAGAATTAAATATAATTTATATGAAAGATAGTTGTAAATTAATGATGATTAAAACAAATTATTAAATATTATTATTTTGGTATCAAAAAGGTTTTAATTTTTTATGTAACAATAGAAGGTTATAACCCTAAATTGTTACATAAAAAATTAAAACCTTTTTGATACCCAAATAATAATATTTAATAATTCGTTTTAATCATCATTAATTTACAACTATCTTTCATATAAATTATATTTAATTCTACTAATTCGTTCAGTAATAGCTTGCTATACTGACATTATACTCTCAAATCAACATCGAAATTTTCTATAACTTTCCTTGAAAAAATATTATAAAACCTTTATATATATATATTTAATTGAAAAGACATATATTGGATCAAAATATCATTTATTTTATCATTATTTCAGTTAGCTGAACGCCAACCTTTATCAAGGTATTAAAACATATTAATGTGTGTCAACAACAAACTCAGCGCCACATAACGTGAATAGAATTAAGTTTGAAAAATATTTTTCTTCTCATTGAATATAAGCAAATATATTTTTAAAACTTAATTCTATTGACGTTATGTGGCGCTGAGTTTGTTGGTGACACACATTAATATGGTATAATATGTTGTACATATATTAATTATTTGTTACCACAGAGTGTGTGTGTAAGCTCACAGGTAAATAGGCGCTAACCAAAACAGAAAAAGTTCCTTTGTTCAATATTAGTTCCCCTTTTATATTTTGTTCTCTCTCTTGTAAATCAATAAATATAATGTTTAATTAATAATTATTGGAATCAGTTTCATTAATAATTCTAAGCAAAGTCAACAATTGGTAGCAGAGCGTGGTTATTTGATATACAGCTCAAAAACGAAAATATTTAATCTGAAGATTAAGCAAGAATTTTATTCTGATCGGTAAACTGAAGCACTTCTAAGAAGATTAAAGGTATTTATATAGATTAAGTTAAATTATATCTATATATTGCATGTTTAAAAGCTACCCAATATTTAAATAAATTTAAAATATATATTTGTTTTTAAATTATATTGGGTTTGTTCATATTAGCTCAAAAGACGAAAATGGCTGAATATAATGTTTTATCCCAAACAAAAATTGAACCATTAACAGGAACTAATTATCAAATATGGGTTTTGAAAATCGGCGCAGTTCTGAGAGGAAGAAAATTATTTAAATGTGTAATTTCCGATCCAGAACCTGATATGGAAGACAAAAGTTCTTGGGAGATTTGGAGTGATAAAAATGATGAAGCATTTGGGATAAATCATCACTACGTTGACAAATGAACAAGCTGGAATGTTCATAGAAGAAACAAATGCTAAGAAAGTATGGGACTCACTGAGAAAAACATACACAGGCAATTTGGAAGATAAAATTATTGATATAGGCTTAGAATTAAAGAACATTAGAATCAAAGATAAAAAATGAAACTGCAGATGAATATATAACGAAAGCCAAAAATATTGCTGCTAGAAGTTCATCATTAGGGCATAAATTTCCCTCAAGAGAACTTTCATTTCATATTGTCAGAGGCATACATCCAAGGTATGAAAATATTGCTATTGTCTTACGATCAAAAAGAGAAGCAACAATTGAAGAGATTCAACAAACTCTAAGAGAAGAGGAGTCAAGAAGAAATATGAGATTAAATCAATCGGTTGAGAATGGGCATGAACAAGCATACAAAATTAAAGATAGAAAAGTTCAGCAATTTCAGCCAAAAATATGTTTTGTTTGTAATAAAAAGGGACATCTAGCTAATGATTGCTGGTTTCGAGATAAACAGAAACAAGGATACCAAAAGAAATGGACTCCTGGTTATAGAAATCACAAATACAGTAGGGAACATTCAAATAACCTAGTGGATACTATGAAAAGTGGAATTAATGAGAAAGCATTTGAAACATATGTAAAAGAATTTGAAGATTCACCAGATGAGAGAAATGATAGGCAAATATGGTGTATAGATTCAGGATGCACCGCACATTTAACCACAAACCTAACTTTGATGGAAAATGTGGTAGATTATGAAAGTCAAATCAACCTAGCAGAGAAGGGCAAAACTACCCAAGCCACAGCCAAAGGAGATATGAGACTTACATGTACCAAGTTTAAGGAATAATTTCTTGTCAGTATACGAATTAGTCAACAAGGGAAATTCAGTTATTTTCAATAAGGATGGAGCAAAAATTTATAATGAAGGTAATGATTTAGTTGTTGAAGCATATATTAAAGATAGAATGTTTATGATGGAAACAAAGCTAAGAAATGTACCAATAGCAAAAAATGAAAATGCCATGGTTATAAATACACATTTATCAAATGAAAATAGCAATATAAGTTTATGGCATAAGAGATTAAACCATATAAATACAGAATACATGAAAAAAATGATTCAAGGACATATTGTAAGAGGATTGGATCTAAAATTCGAAAGGTTACCAGAGTGCGAAGCATGCATAATGGGAAAACTGGTGCAGAAGCCATATAATATTACAGAAAATTATGCAGTTAAGCCCCTGCAGTTGATTCATATGGAGTTATGTGGACCAATGCCATGTCAATCTTTAGGAGGATCTAAGTATTTTATTGCTATAGTAGATGATTACAGTAGAAGAATATTTGTATATTTCCTGAGATCAAAAGATGAGACCTTTGAGAGATTTGAAGAATTTGAAGCAAGAACCGAAAACGAATTAAGTCTTAGAATGAAAGATGTAAGAACCCCGACAATGGAACTGAATTTTGTAACTCTAGATTTGAAGGACTTTTCAAGAGAAGTGGGATCCATCACCAACATATCACCACATACTCTCCACAAAGTAATGGAGTCGCAGAGAGAGTGAATAGGACTCTTATAGATACAGCGAGAACCTTACTAATTGACTCAAAATTACCCATGAAGTTTTGGGCAGAGGCAATTTCTACAGCTGTGTACATTATGAATTGTTCTCCCCACAGGTCTATCAAGCACCATACACCTATGCAGAGATGGAATGGCAGGAAACCATCGGTCGAACACATTCGAATATTTGGATTTTTGATACATTGGCTTGAGAGCAAACCAAGAAGAAACACGTTTTCACCAAAGGGTAGAAAGGGAATATTTATTGGTTATTCCATTAAAAGAAAAGCCTACAGAATATATGATATAATGAAAAAGAGAATTCATGAAGTCAGATCAGTAAAATTTAGTGAAGAGAGGAATTGATTATGCAAATGATATTCAGGAAGATACTAATTGTGATAATTTGACATATAAAGGAAATTGTGAAGAAATAGTTGAAGACTTTCTTATCTTGAAATAAGACAATCCTGTCACAGAGAGTGAAATGAAGTCTAAGGAGGATACTTCAGTAAACCCAGGTAGTGACACTGAAAATAACTCAACACAAGCTGAACCAAAGAATAAAAGATAGGAATGATGCAAACTTAATTATGGAAATAGATCATTATATCCCGGAGAACTTTAAAGAAGCAATGGATAGTGGAGAAATAAATGAATGGCACAAAACAATGGAAGAAGAGCTCAGTGAGATAGAGAAACATAAAGTATGGACACTAGTACCAAGGGAAAATGGCATGAAAGTCATCAATAGTAAATGGGTCTACAGTACAAAGAAAACTTCAAATGACGGCATATATAAAAGAAAGGCCAGACTGGTTGCTGTTGGATGCAATCAAAGATATGGTGTAGATTATAAGGAATCTTTTTCACCTGTACTCAAAAAGGAAAGCTTGCGAACAATAGTAGCTCTTGCAACACAACAGAATTTAATCATAAAGACTTATGATGTGAAGACAGCTTATCTCTATGGTGAGTTAGAAGAGACAGTATACATGAGACAACCAGATGGTTTTATGCAAAAAGGAGAAGGAATCAAAGTTGTAAATTGGAAAAAAGCCTGTATGGTCTACCAAAATCAGGAAAATGTTGGAACAAAAAGATCAATGAAATTTTATACCAGTTGGGAATGATTAGAACCAAATGTGATCCATGTGTCTATAAACTCCAGAGAGGAGAAGAGTATGCAATACTGGGTCTATATGTAGATGATCTCATCATTGCTGGAACTAGTAAGGAAATTAACGACAACCTAGCCTTAGAAATAGAAAAATATGTTACTCTAACAGAAAAGAAAGATAGCGAACCATTTATTGGAATTGAAATTAAAAGGGCAGAAGATGGATTTTAGCTATCTCAGACTCATTATATTGATATAATTTTACACAGATTTGGACTGGAAGAATGCAACAGTGTGCAGACACCTGGAGATCAAATTCAAAATTTGGATGAATATTTGGACTCTAAGCCAGTAGATAAAACCGTATATCAGGAAATGATTGGATCACTTATGTACCTTTTTACGGGTACTCAACCGGACATATCCTTCAACGTCAGCTAATTATCACAGTATAGTAATGAACCAAGAGAAATACACTCAACTGGAGTTAAAAGGATTTATAGATATCTGAAGGGAACAATAAATAAAATGTTGGCATATAAGTAAAAAGACAACAATATCACAATAAGTACTGATGCCAGCTGGTGCACAACCCGAGACGCAAAATCCTATTCAGGCTATACAGTCAAACTTGGCGACAACTTAATAAACTGGAGAAGTAGAAATCAAAATTTAGTAGCCTTGTCTACATGTGAACCAGAACTTATTTTAATATGTGAAGGCATTTCAGAAGTATTATGGTTAAAGGGATTACTAGAAGAACTTTGTGAAAATTTAACTTTCCCAATTACCTTGAAAAGTGACAGCTAGGCTGCACTAAACTGGATACAATCTGACAAAATTACTTCACGAACAAAGCACATAAACCGAAAGTATTATTTTGTGAAAGAGGAAATTCAAAATGGAATCAAGCTGGAATACACTAAAAGTGAAGACATGGAGGCGGATATACTAACGAAGAGTCTACCTAAGGACAAACTACGGAAATGTGCAGATAGCCTTGGACTTGCTGATTAGGGCATACACACAGGGGAGCGTGTGTTGTACATATATTAATTATTTGTTACCACAGAGTGTGTGTAAGCTCACGGGTAAATAGGGTAAATAGGCGCTAACCAAAACAGAAAAAGTTCCTTTGTTCAATATTAGTTTCCCTTTTATATTTTGTTCTCTCTCTTGTAAATCAATATATATAATGTTTAATTAATAATTATTGGAATCAGTTTCATTAATAATTCTAAGCAAAGTCAACATAATACCTTGATAATTGTTGGCGTTCAGCCAACTGACATATTGGTAAAATAAATGATATTTTGATCCAATATATGCATTTTCAATTGAAAATTACGATGTATGTAATAAAAAATATATATTTTTAAAATGAATAAGAGTATATACAATAAAATATGTACATAAATGTAAATGTTAATTAATCTAATAAGCAAATGAATTGTTACGTAAAGTGGGTTATTAGGACTTTAAAAATTACATTAATTAAATATTTGGATATATTTTAAAACTGATATTTTTAAATATTAAATAATGATTCAATTTATTATGATATTAAATATTCAAAAGGTGTTATGTTTATTATTTAAATATCAATAAAAACGTTTTATATTTTACATTATTCTCAATTTAAGAATTTAAATTTATAGAAAATATTCTCAAACTTTTTGAATTACTGTGATTCTTTTTAAAATATATGCGTTTTTACTAATAATTGTTCTAAGAAAAGTGCTTAGATTTGATATTTAAATTTAGTTTAGTAAAAAGTTAAAATATCCCCTGCAACTTTTCTATTGGAAGAAAAAATGAAGGAAATTTCTTTTCGCTGGTCAAATTTATTAAATATCAAAAGACAAAGCGGGAGTTTAAGGCTTCAGACGAAAATTCGGCTGCTGCGTTAAAAAATGTATTAAACGGGGTGAATGAAATCAAAGATAAATTTTTTATAACTTTTTCTTTCTTTAAAAAAAACTGATCTCACTGAATACTTCAAAAATCCAAACCTTTATTATTTGAGAATATTAGAAAATATTTTTTTGAAAATAGAGCAATCCATAGATAAATCATTAATTAAAAAGGCATATATTGGATCAAAATATCATTTATTTTACCAATATTTCATTTGGCTGAACTCCAACCTTTATCAAGGTGTTATAACATTTTAAAGCGTGTCAACAACAAACTCAGCGCCACATAACGTCAATAGAATTAAGTTTTAAAAATTTGTTTGTTTATATTCAATGGGAAGAAAAATATTTTTCAAACTTAATTCTATGTGGCGCTGAGTTTGTTGTTGATACACATTAATATGTTATAACACCTTGATAAAGGTTGGCGTTCAGTCAACTGAAATATTGGTAAAATAAATGATATTTTGATCCAATATTTGCCTTTTTAATTATTAGAAAAAATATATAAAATTGATACGAACCAGATTATATTTATTTAATGTTATATTTGACAAATAACTATTTCATATAAATAACAAATATATTGATAGGTATATATGTAGTTAACTATAAAAATATTGTATTTTCTGTTACCTTCAAAACAACAATATTTATATAAAATATTGAAAATATAATTTTATCGTTGCAGTCAGGGCAGTAGAATTTTTTTTTTATTCTAAAAAATAACAGACACACTATAAATTGTTTACATTCTCAATAAAAGATGGCGTTTTATTGCGTTATATTTACAACAACAATAACAAAAAGTTTTTTTAAGACCTTTTAGTCCTATACAGATTCTCCAAGCAGAAATGTAGGATACCTGCGGTAAAAAGCAATAGTACCTTAATGGTAATATGATATATATATACACGGATTTACCACGGATTCACCCCAAATGAAGATAAAAAAAAAAACAAAAGATAATCACAATCAATATTGAGATAATGAAATTTATACATTGTAATTGAGACAATTGAGCTCATAAACAGATTTGAAAAGGGTGATTCCGAGGAAGAAAAAAATACAAAATAAAAGAAAGAGAAAAAAAATGGAATTTGCATATGATACATGCACTAAGATTTTTCGTCTTAAAAAAATAATTTCTCAGTTGATGAATGAAAGTTATAAGAATTTGAAGCGCAGCTTTTTTACCGTATTTTCATTCATAGAAATCTAAATATAAAAGAGATTAAGGCATTATATTTATATAATATTTCGTTAAAGCCTTTGTTTATCTTCGTGGTTTATTTCTAGTGTATAATTAAAAAGGCGGATAGAGTGAAACGAATCATGTTCTATGATGAAATTATTACCTGTTCGTGAAAATAAACGTTAGGATCAAGTTAAGGTCAGGCTAGATTAGGATCAGGTTAGATTCATAATAGATTATGATCAGGTTAGGTTCAGGCTAGATTAGCATCAGGTTAGATTCATGATAGATTATGATCAGGTTAGGTTCAGGCTATATTAGGATCAGTTCAGGTTCAACCTAGGTTAGGTTCATGTTGGGTTCAGGTTAGATTAGGCTCATGATAGGTTCAGGCTAGATTAGGATCAGGTTAGGTTCAAGTTAGGTTCATGCTCGATTAGGATCAGGTTAGAATAAAGCTAGGTTAAGTTCAAGTTAAGTTCAGGTTATGTTAGATTATATTTAAGTTTAGGCTCAATTAGGATCAGGTGAGGTTCAGGCTAGATTAGGTTCAGTTTAGCTTAAGGCTAGGTTAGGTTCAGACTAGGTTAGGATCAGGTTAGATTTAGGTCAGGTTCGGAATGGCTTAGGTTCAGTTAAAGTTTGATCCAGGTTAGGTTCAGAAGAAAATCAGCAATCTTGTCACCGTGACTTACTAAATCACACTCTCAAACCAAGGTAAGATGATATATGAACAGATATTGTCAGAACCCAACCGCATTATGTAATATGCCATATCAGATTCCTATTTAGTTTAATGAACTCAAATTTCAATCTATTATACCCGATCTCTATCTCTTGTAATTCTAGCTTCAGAGAAATGTTGACTCCACCACCTTGTAGTTTCGGCCAATATTCATCCTGTAGGACTCCATCTTTAATTAACGAATAGCTTCGTAAATGATTCGGATAATTCCAGTCCTGGTAAATTACACAGGAAGGCTAATTAGGTCTCGTTCTACCGCTCTCTTTATTAATGGCGCTAGTCTTACTTGCCCAGATAATTCAATTACGCCACGTCCTCTCTGAAGGTGAATTTGTTTACCCGGCCACAGTTGTATTGATTAGATCGGTACAAGTGCTTTCTAATTCTATGAATATATATTTCTTAATATATATATATTTATGGAAATTTTGCCGGTAGGATATAGATCTAAAGAGACAAAGGTCGCCTCTCCCATCAAAATAGACGTCAAAACTAGACGCCATCTATTGACAATCGCCGCAAACTAGCGGCCTCGGTTCGGTGACAAAGCCATAACACCAGCTTTGGCAAACTGAAAAGCGTCCACCTAGAGACCATGGTTTCGGGCTAATGGCCCTCGTCACTTTGCCAACTAAACACATTTTTGGCAGATTGTGAAGATTCCATTTGATCCCGTGTGGATCTCGTGGAATAAAGTCCGCCCTAGGCTGAAGGCCTTTGGCCAAATATCACGGAGCAAGTTAAATAAACGTTTAGTTTATTTTTGCTCCACTAGATAGCGCTCTGCCAACTAAAAAGTGCTTTTGGTCAGGATATGCCTTCATTATTTCTAATATCAACATCTGACCTTTTTATTTCTTTTTTTTTCAATTGTTTTCTCATATATATATGTATATAATGTATGTCTGTCCTTTATACCTGGCCAAACCCCTCATCTAATCGCCATGAAACTTTGAAAGTTGTTTAGTATACTACCGGGAAAGTGTCTTATTAGAATTTGAATTGAAATACATATTCGTTGCATTTTATTAGCAAATTTGCCAATTTCACTCGCAAGCAGCGCCTCTCGCGGTTTCTGATAGAATTACATTTATAAATTTTAAAATGATAATGTTTATAATATTATCAAATTATATATCACTTTAAAGTGTGATAAATTGATACAATCATTGAACCAAGAATTTGTTGAAGATTCGTTGGGTAAAATTCATTCAAGAAAAATATTGGCAAATCGAGTTATATTATATAATTTTGAATATTTTATTTATTTTAAAAATGAATTATTTTATAGATATATTTTTTTTTTTCACTCGAATAAATCCGGGGCATTGCCCGTCTCATCCGGCTAGTTTTCTTGACAAATCAAGAAAGAAGAACCACGTAAGTTTTTCAGGCTGTTGGCCCTTGTTAAAGTGGACTAGGAATTCAGGGGTGAATTTAACGACCAAAAGAAAATAGATATTTTGTCAGACGACATTGTTTCGCGAGGCTTAACTTGTTTCTATGTGGAACTTTCTTTTGCTCTCTTTAATACATCATCAAACAGGGGTATATACTATCTATTAAATAAGACCAAATAATAAATATTAATTTTTCTATATATATTCATTAAAATTAGAAATAGATTTTGTAGATTATTGTCGCGTTGGAAATAAAAATGCCAGAAGAGGTGATTTCAAACAGACTTTTCAACCCAAATGGTATACTACGAAATTGATAATACTCAAATATATATAGCAATGACAATTCAAACCAAACTATGCAAATCTAATAAAAGCTGAAATAGAAAATTATATAATTAACATAAATAAACTACGCTACAATATATATGTTTCATAAAATATATATTAAAATATATTTCTAATTTTCAGCTATAGAAGACGTAAAGTTTATGATATAAATATATTTACATACGCATGAAATAAAAACAAATCCAAAATAATTTTCCAAAAGTAAATAGTTTATTTCTTTCTCACCGATGTTTGTATATAAAAGTAATTTGAATAATTAAATATTTTGATAAATGGTATTCAGAAAAATATTATTTTTGCAGTGTTTTGAAAGTAATTTAACATAGAATAATCCATTAACTTATTCCTAAATATTTACCTTATCATCTATAAATATTATCTTTGACTTTCGCCATAAGAACTTTGTTTTGAAATCGTTTAAAATTCAGTAAAAAATGCATGGAAACTTTTATTAACTTGTAATCAAAATAAACTTTGAGAATTTTAAGAAAATATCTGGACAATCTTCTTTTTCTTTAAAATTTCTTTGAACATCACTTAATTAGATTGTGATCATTTGTGGAATGTTTTACTGGTTTATAATTTAGTTTGAGGAATCTTTATATAATATATATAGCATTAATTCGAAAAACTTTGGTGGAGCAGTGGTATAAACGGTTGAATTCCGACAACAAGGACAAAGGTTCGAGTTCCGCATTGGAAATATTTTTCTGGAATTGAAAATTGCTTCAATGACACTTAATTCTTGCTGAAATCCAACCCCACCAAGGAGTACACGTACCCAAATGGATTTCTTGCACAAACATTAAATGAAAAGGTCGAACTGCTCTCCACATATATAGACATGTGATGTTCTTGCTGTAAACGCATTGACACAATGCATAAATGCTTATCACCGTAGTACAAAACCTAATGGTGGTGATAAAGAATGATCCACAACAACACCAGTCGGTTTCAGACAAAGGTCAACAACCTGTATACCGATGGTATCGGGTTTTGGCTCTTATCAATACAGGAGTGGCTTCGATTCCATAACATATTTTGAGAGGATTTCTAAAAATCGGTTGAAATTTTTGAAAATGTGTTCAAACAGATGAAGAAGTAGGGGCTTCTTTCTAGAACACAGCATAAGGTATCGAGATGATGCAAGTTATGTATCCGAAAGACATTAAAATGTCATTAAAACTTAACGGAGAAGAATAGACCACAAAATCAGACATTCTGACAAAAATCCAACAACCTGTATACCATGGATTCCGGATATGGCCCTCATCAGTACAGGGGCGGCATCGATTTCATAACATCCTACGAGAGGGGATATCAAATCAGTCAAATTTGCCATAAAGGTGTTTAGGATAATTAAGTGACAGGGCTTACATACACGCACACTTCCAGTCTAAACTATAATATAATAATACACTAATAGACAAAGCATAAGAAATTGAAAATATTTTTATATCGAGTGTCATCTGTTTTTTTTTTTAAGAAACAAAGGCAATTTTTTGACACTTTGTTATCTCGTGTGTCTTCAATAAAGGTCACTGTAATATCTTTCAGAGTTATTGTCTGAATCCCGATATACATGCTAAATATACAACTTCCTTAAGTTTTGTCTATGAGTGTATCTTTCAGAGTTATTGTCTGAATCCAGATATACATGCTAAAAGGTACAACTTCCTTAAGATTTGTCCATGAGTGTATCTTTCAGAGTTATTTTCTGAATCCCGATATACATGCTAAAAGGTACAACTTCCTTAAGATTTGTCCATGAGTGTATCTTTCAGAGTTATTTTCTGAATCCCGATGGTTGTATATATATTAGTAGCAAGGTATTTAGAGAATAATTCTACTTTACTTTCATAAGTTATTACTTCCTTTATTTGAAACCATCAATTAAAAGTGCTCATCCCATTCAAATTAACCACCTTTAGAATTGAGAAATATACTCTTTGAATTGTACATCTGCAGTAAGTATCAATGCGCATATTAAGAATGTATTTACTAGTGAATATATTCAAATGGGTTTAAGTCGAAATGTCTTAATGACATTTATATAATATTCACCTCTAATAACCTAAACGATGTTATTTATGACAATACAGCAGTTTCAAATACCTCCTTTAATTATAATTCAGATAAATTGTGGAGTCAGAAGGCCTTATTGAAGTGGAGGCAGATTGTCCAAATAGAGGATTAGCATTGGTAACATAAACTGTTGATATGAAAAATCGACACTTCGGCCAGTTGGAGTTTTTTTATTTTCTCAACTTTTCGACAAAAATATTTTTTCTTCGTCAGGAGAAATAAAGTATTTGGCAAGGCATTGGAAAATTTTCTGAGGTTGCAAGGGCGTTCTCACGTAAATTTTCTTGATTTTGACGAAGACAAAATATTTTTGTTGAAACGTTGAGAAAATAAAAATAAACTCCAACTGGCCGAAATGTCTATATTTCATATAAATATGAATGCCGGCCAGGCAGCCTCTATCTTCACAATAAACTGTTGAATTTATCCAAACAGAATTAGAGTTCGAACTCCACATTGAACATATTTTTTAATATAAAGGAATAACGAATAAAAGTTTTCCGGAGGAGCCTCCTCCGGAAAACTTTTATTCGTTATTCCTTTATACTAATTATACGGAGTGTACCTGTAGAATATTTTTTAATAGTTTATTTTAACTGCCGACGTTTCAAGGACTTTCTGTCACTCTCTTCAGGGAATGATCGTTACAAGAAATTACTGAAACGTCAGGAGTTGAAATAAACTATTAGTTGATATGGTTATTTTCTTTTCTCTAAATCAACTTTCAACCAACAAATTATCTTCAAAACATTGTTTTAAATTATCAGGGTGCTCTTTTTCTTTATTAATTTCTCTATATATTTCTAAATATATTAATTAATGGCTGCCTAATAAAAAAAATATTTGGCAATTTTTATTTTTATTTCACCAATATTTCAGTTGTCTGAACGTGGTCAACCCTCTTGCGGTTTCGTCAATTCAATCTACCAGACTGCTTATATAGAGCTCTAATACTGTATTGGATCATTCTGTTTTTATATGCTACAGTGAAGGGTGGAATCTCAGAAATGGTGTTAAAGCAAACTATGGATATAAGCTTTTAGGACAGTAGAATTACACGGCGAAACCGTATTCAATGTATTGTTCTAATTATAGCAAATGAAGACATTCAGACGCGAATGTTTCTTTCACACATTAATCAAACTTCTACTGTCTTTACTGCGATGAAAAAAATATTGGGAAGGCTTGGCTTATCAATAGTGAACCTTCCCAGCAGTTTCACCTATAATGCTACTGTCCTAAAAGCTTATATCCATAGTTTGCTTTAATAACATTTCTGAGATTCCACCCTTAAATGTAGCATATATAAGTAGAATTATCCAATACACTATTAGAGCTCTAAAGAAGCGTTCTGGGAGATTAAATTGGCGAAACCGCTGAGAGGGTTTACCACTTATGAACCAAGCCCCCTTCCAATATTTTTTTCATATTTCTCTTTTATCATCTCTCTCTATCTTTTCATACTTTAATATTGTGTTACACACAAAAAGCTTTATTAAGACCATCGGTCTTATACAGATTCGCCCCAGGAATAAAGGAATCATAGATGGAGCTCCTATACTCCAGGCAGCGCAGCACCCAACAACAGCCTCCAGGTCCGACGCATGTCCGATGGCGACATGTTTCTTCGTGCATACGTCATGGTTAGCGTATCACTGAACAGGCTAGTGTGGAATCAGCCACGTTCTAGTCTTCGCTTTCCTCATCCAAATTTACTCTTGTATTTTAAAATATATACCATAAAACAATAGAGTAATTATTTTAACAAAAATTGTATAAAATAAAATTTCCTGTTTTAAATGGCGTTTTCATTTCACGGGAATCTGGCACATTTGTAAGTGAAAAGTCGAACTGCTTTTCACATGTGTAGAGGTATGGTGCACTTACAGTAAAAGCAGTCGTATACTTCTACCCACCATGTTTATCATGGCCTGTAATACGTGTACTAGGGATAAGCAAAAAAAAAAAGAAGGAGCGTTATTGTCCTATAAATATAACTGTAACTGTTCGAGATTCTATGTAATGTAGATTATATTGCAACAAAGTATTTATTTTTTTATTAGCAGAGTATTATTTTTATGTTTATATTTTGCTACTCTGTACACTTCCCTCTTTTTTTATCTTTTGTTTATCACTCATTGTTTGTTCTTGCCTGAAATAAATTGTTTTCTCATCCCGAAGTTGGTCATCCCTAATTTACCCAGCATCTCAACCAAAATGCCACGTGGAAAATTAGGAAAGACCAACTTCGGGATGAGACAAAAATTTATTTCAGGCAAGAACAAACTATGAATAATAAACAAAAGAGGGAAGTATACAGAGTATAGCAAAATATAAACATAAAAAAAAATACTCTGCTAATAAAATAAAAAAATATTTTATATAAAAGGGCGTACCTGGATCTGTAAAGAAAAAAAAAACAATTTTTTTTCTCAAAATATTTCGTGAGATTGCTCCCTCTTTATCAATTTATTGCACAGTGCAATGATAAAGAGGGAGCAATCTCTCGAAATATTTTGAGAAAAAATTGCTTTTTTTTTTCTTTACAGATCCATGTTCGCCCTTTTATAAAATCTTAATTAATGGATCGCCTTTTGACTCAAAATAAATATTTTGTTACAATATCTAACAGGGCGCTTGCCTTCCTAGTGAGTGTTTTGATCAATAAAAGGTAGTAAACAAAGAAGTAAGCCACAGAAAGTTCCAGCAAACTCTTGTTTCAAGTTGGGCGGGGGAGAACTAATCAGATTCCTAATATAATCTTTCTTCGAATTACACGCTCAACTTCCCCAGTAACTCGAGATTCTACTTAAAATTCACGTCATTTAAAATGCATTTGCGCATGGACGTTCCCTAGCTTCATCTTAAAACTTCTAACTGATTTACACACAACCAAGAATTATTGAATTTGTTATCTCGACTGAATTCTCTGTCGGTTCCCATTTATATATAGAACACTTCTTCTCTTCAGAGATTTCTCACTTTAAAATGAAATTTTAGAATATAATGAACTTTTTTTGTTCTTTGATGTCTGTTTAATTTAACATTATATTCCTGCAGAAAGGTTTGTGATAACAGAAAGCGCTTGAGATACATATAAATTTAAGAAAGAAACTCATCTTTTCGGAAGCAGTTTTGCTTATTATTTATACGAATTTCTATTATAAATATTATATATATATATGTCATAATATAAAAATGATGAGATTTTCTGTTGATTTTGAATTGTTGTGATTATCTTGATTTTGGTTAAAAATCTTGAAATAAAAATAATAATGGTTTTGATCAGAGGTTGCTTTAATTGAGCTAAGGAATGTATAAAATAAATAATTTGGTAAAGGTACTGCCTGGCTTAAGGCGTAAGAATAAAAAAGAAAAGCTTATTTACATAATATACAAAAGTTTTGAGCCGGCCATCGGGGAAGAACAACAACGAGTTTTTATAGGGGAAGCATGACCTCTGGCGATCGATTTAGCAGAGTATTTTAACTATGAAATATAATTTCAAATAAAATAATACTTTATTATAACAATTTTAAAAAATATATTTTAATATAACATATATATATATATGCCTCGATAAAGGTTGGTGTTCAGCCAACCGAAATATTGGCAAATAAATATTTTATATAATCCAATATATGCCTTTTAATATTTAAAGCACATGTGCTCGTGGTCAGGATTTTACATGGATGGCTGTTCTTGATTTATCAGGAAATTGGGTTGGTCAAATATCACGAAGAAAGGTAAATAAACATTTAGTTTATTTTTTCTCCACTAGATGGCGCTCTGCCATCTAAAAAGCACATGTGCTCGTGGTCAGGATATGCTTTCTTTATTTTCAATATATATATATATATATATTAGATAATAAAAAGACATATATTGGATTGAATATGAGATTTATTTGACAATATTTCGGTTGGCTGAACACCAACCTTTATCGAGGCATTACATTTTTGTATATATATATATATATATATTCAATAGCCATCTATAGTTGAAAGTTGTAACATATAAATTTACTGACAATGTGTTTCTTTTAAATAATATCTTTAAGATGTATGACTGTAAAGATAATTTTAAAGGATATTATTGAAAGGAAACACATTTTCAGTAAATTTATTTGTTACAAATTTCAAATATATAACTATATTTCTATTATAATAATTATAATTTGATAAACCCAGACTCATTTAGAGTAAATAGAAGTCACTAACTATACGGGTTACTACATATATATATGTATATATATATACTAGACGGGTGACCCGCGCTTCGCCCCGGGATTGACCCGTGTGCATATTTACCCGAGTGATATATATTTAGATAAGATTTTTTTAAATAATTGTTTGTTATTAGCATTATCTATTTGTTTGCATCAGCATAATTTAATCTAATCTTTGATAGAGGGCGCAGTTCGTGAGCTAAGTAGAATAATTTGAATATATAATTTTAATAATTGATTTATATATATTTTAAAATAGCCTATCGTCTTCCCCGTATTTTTTACCTATGTATGGAAATTTTGGTTTGAATTAGTGAACTACTGCGAATAGGTATACCGGACATACAAACAAACAAACATACAAGCATTTATTTTTATATATATAGATATTCCAGCAGTTTCACAAATTCAATCTACCAACCGCTTTTTTATAGCTCTAACACTGTATTGGTTCATTCTGCTTATATATGCTACACTGTGAAGGATGGAATCTCAGAAATGATATTCAAGCAAACTATGGACATAAGATTTTAGGATAGTCGAATTATATAAAAATATTTGCATCGAGAAATACTCTTCCGCAAACAATAAGGACAAGTTAGACATAAATTGATACAAAGCGCCATCTATATACAAGGTATGTCCCATAAGTTCCCGGACTGGGTCCATAAAAAAAAAGGTAAGATTTTTAAAATTTTTTTTTATTAAAACTTTTCAAGGTAATCCCCCCTTGATTCAACGCACCAGCGCCATCGTTTCTCCCAATTGTCGAAACAGTTTTTATAAGCCTCTTTTGGAATGCTCTTCAATGCTAACGGCGATTTTTCTATTATGTCATCCCTGGTGTCAAAATGTCTTCCTTTTAGAACTGCTTTAAGTTTGGGGAACAGGAAAAAGTCATTTGGTGCGATGTCTGGGAAATAGGGTGGTTGAAGTAGGATTTGTGTCCCGTTTTTCGCCAAAAAGCTAGTCATCAAGTGCGCTGTGTGAGGGCGAGCATTGTCATGGTGTAGGATCCAGCCACCATTAGTCCATTTTTCTGGCCTTTTTTTTCGAATCGCTTCCCTTAGACGGCGAAGAATGCCCAAATACATATCCTTGATAACTGTTTGGCCTGCAGGAAGATACTCGTGATGAAAAATGCCCTTTTTATCCGAAAAAGCGACCAGCAACACCTTGTTTCTGGATTTTTTGGGTCTAAGCTCACCCTGACATCTCCACTCGGCAGATTGATGCTTGGTTACAGGATCATAGCCATAGACCCATGTCTCGTAGCCTGTGATTATCTTGTCTTTCCATTCCGGATCCGTTCTTGTCATTTCCAACATGTCCTCACAGGTTGCAAGCCGACACAGTTTTTGCTCATTAGTGAGGAATCTTGGGATGAATTTTGCAGGAGTCTTTTTGATTTGGTTACGATCCTTCCAATCGTTGTTTTAGAGATGCCTGTGTCTTGCTCTAGCTCCAGCAAAGTGGTTCGAGGATTTTCTTTTATCAAATCGGTGATTTTTTGCACATTTTCATCAGTCCTTTGAAATTTTTGGGCGTCCTTGACGAAGATCATCTTCAATGGAAATTCTGCCAGCTTTAAATCTAGAATGCCATTCAAAAACAATTGTTCTCTTTGGGGAATGCTTTATTAAGCATTTAAAAAGTTTCGGTTGCTGATATTTGAAGTTTCACACAAAATTCTATGCAAATCCTCTGCTTCAATTTTCGTTCCATCGTAAAATCGCCGCAGCGCTATGTGTAACCTTTAAATAAATTAGAATAACTTTGGGGCGCGTGCACGTACCGCCTCGATATTGGTACCACCGTGTAGCCAGATATTTTTTCTATAATAAACAGTAAAATTCATTTACATTTTTCATTTATTTATTTTTTTATGGACCCAGTCCGGGAACTTATGGGACATACCTTGTATAACAAATGAAAAAATTAAAACGCAAATGTTTCTTTTTCACAAATAAATTAGAATGCTACTGTCCTAATTGATTTTCTCCTTGAAAAAGACAGACGACATGCGATATCATAATATAAAATTTCCTCAAGTTTTATCCATGAGAAAGGATATAGTATATAGATATATAATACAATATAATGCGGCTTATGATTGTAGAACGACATTTGAAAATTATCCCGCATGTGTTTCTTTTGAACGAAAAATTGAAATTTATATTAAGGAGAAATAACGATTATTTCTAACCTTAGGGATGAAGTATGAAAGGATGATTTTTATTTTTTATTTTTCCGTTTATCATTACTCTTCACAATTCATCCTTTCATACCTCATCCCAAAGGTTAGAAATAATCGTTATTACCCCTTAAAATAAATTTCGAATTTTCGTTCAAAAGTAACACATGCGGGATAATTTTCAAATGTCGTTCTACAAAACAGCTATATATGTTTAAGGGAAATCAAACTACATCAAAGATATGTTTGGAACAGTTTAATATATAAATTTTAAAGTGGAATATAATATGAAATAAAAACTCGACAATCGGGAAAAAACAAATTTAATAACATTTCTTCCCCAGAAATGCAGACGGAGAGCTGAGTTAGCTTTTTAAGGAGAAGAAAAATAATTTCCTTTTTTTTCAGTGTGTGATGTTAATATCAAGCTCTTTAAAAATGTTTTTTGTTAAAAAACAAGATTGTAAATAATGTTTTTATGTGTGTAATGTATTTTACCATGTAATCTTTGATACATCTTGATATTTATTAATTTTTTAATACATTTTTATTGAAATTCATTAAATAGTGATTATATATATTGAATTATTTTATTTTTCTTTTTATTTGATCGTTTTTTGGGAATTAAAACACTCATGGACAAAATTTAGGTAAGTGGAAAGTCTTTAATATCGCCTTTAATCTATTTCTTTGAAGGAGATAGAGAGAATTTTGTTCACACTTGGTTATCTCGTGTGTCTTCAATAATATTCACTGTGTATCAAATAGCTTTCAGAGTTATTGTCTGAATCTCGATATACATGTTAAATGGTACAACTTCCTTAAGTTTTGTTCATAAGTGTAAATTTCAGAGTCATTGTCAAAATCCCGATATACATGCTGAAAGGTACAACTTCCTTAAGTTTTGTCCATAAGTGTAACTTTCAGAGTTATTGTCTGAATCCCGATATACATACTAGTAGGTACGACTTCCTTAAGTTTTGTCCGTTAGATTATTTCAGAGTTATTGTCTGAATCCCGATATACATTCTAAAAGGTATAGCTTCCTTAAGTTTTTTCCATGAGTGTATCTTTCAGAGTTATTGTCTAAATCCCGATATACATGATAAAAGGTACAACTTCCTTAAGTTTCGTCCATGAGTGTATCTGTCAGAGTTATTGTCTGAATCCCGATATACATGCTAAAAGGTACAACTTCCTCAAGTTTTGTCCATGAGTGTATATTTCAGAGTTATTGTCTGAATCCCGATATACATGCTAAAAGGTACAACTTCCTTAAGTTTTGTCCATGAGTGTATCTTTCAGAGGTATTGTCTGAATCCCGATATACATGCTAAAAGGCACAAATTCCTTAAGTTTTGTCCATGAATGTATCTTTCAGAGTTATTGTCTGAATCACGATATACATTCTAAAAGGTACAACTTCCATTAGTTTTGTCCATGAGTGTATCTTTCAGAGTTATTGTCTGAATCCCGATATACATGCTAAAAGGTACAACTTCCTTAAGTTTTGTCCATGAGTGTATCTTTCAGAGTTATTGTCTGAATCACGATATACATGCTGAAAGGTACAAATTCCTTAAGTTTTTTTGTATGAGTGTACCTTTCAGAGTTATTGTCTGAATCCCGATATATATGCTAAAAGGTACAACTTCCTTAAGTTTTGTCCATGAGTGTATCTCTCAGATTATTGTCTGAATCACGGTATACATGGTAAAAGGTACAACATTCTTAAGTTTTGTCTATGAATGTAGATAACAAAAGAGCATTAAGATGACAAAATGATTTTCAGTCAAAATATCAGAAAAAAAGGATTGTCATCGAGATTAGATAGAAAGCATCGACACAAATAATCTTCATGAAATCATAAAAAAATATCAACAAATTGATAGCAGATTATAAAAATTTATATCAATGATTTTGCAGACGACATTTACGACGCCGTACAAGGAAAATTCCAATGGAAATTTCCATTGAGGGGAAGTACATGAAACCAATATTTGAGTAGCGTAGACAAATCTCTTAGCTAATATTTATTCAGTAATATTTATACATATCAAAGGTTCCCTATTTATCATCATTTCATCTATTATAAATACCCTACCATCATATTTTATCCACAAATACCAAAGTATGAGTAAATATTAAATTAACATCAAAGATGTCAACGCCTCGTTTGAATCATTGTTCGAATATAAACTTCAAATGCAAACATCTTTATCATCTTTCATGATATCTTATTCACATATCTTCAGTAAATACCATAGACTACCATAGATAGAATAGACCTCTTTGTTGATAACATGGTTCTGAACAATTGGAAGCATTCTGTGCAAACAGAAATTCCTTTTAGTATTCAACACGTCAATAAATATTACCCTTTCTTCACATCTGAATAAGCCTTTCTTTATCATTTATTTCTTTGGTGCATTGAGAAAAATGGAAACATAAAATGAGTAGTTTAACTCATCGATTTGCATATAAATGCGTCGTACTTTTCTCTATATACTGTTTTCTTTTATTTGTATTTACTTCTTTAAGGAATTTTACTGGAAATTTTATTGTAAAAGATGGAAGATTGGTATAAACTGACTAAATTCTGACAGCAAAGACACTGGATCGAATCCATCATTGGGCACTTTTTTTCTGAAGAATTTGATTCAAATGACTATCTCGATTCTTGTGAATTCCAACCCCACCAGTGTAAGTAGCATAGTTATATTTTAAAAATTTCCAATTTTCAGTAATTCCATGAATTTTTAGAAGTTCTTGTTGAATTTTTCGAAGGATTAGAAGTATTCTGATATATCTCTAGTCTTGATTGTTATTCTTTGAATGCCTTTTTCGATAGCGATAGCAAACAAAATACAACATGATCTCTGAGTGTAATTAGCTAAATAGGGCTTTCTATTCATTTGTAGCCAGTGGTATAACTACTCTATAGGTAGTCGCCAACTACTAACAACCGTGATTATCATGGCCAGTACCACTTGCACACTAATAAACAAAACTTGAGGACGTTCAATTTCAGAGTTATTGTCTAAATCCCGATATACATACTAAAAGGTACAACTTCCTTAAGTTTTGTCCATGAGTGTATCTTTCAGAATTATTGTCTGAATCCCGATATACATGCTAAAAGGTACAACTTCCATAAGTTTTGTCCTTGAGTGTATCTTTCAGAGTTATTGTCTGAATCCCGATATACATACTAAAAGGTACAACTTCCTTAAGTTTTGTCCATGAGTGTATCTTTCAGAGTTATTGTCTGAATCCCCGATATACATTCTAAAAGGTACAACTGCCTTAAGTTTTGTTTTTATTATTCAATTGTAGATATATATATTTTACAAATGTTGATGTTTATTATTTGATTATTATTGTTTATCTATACACCTTATTCACAAACAACGACCGTTCATCATCGTAACAAAATCTTACGTCCCACTTAGTAAATACCTTACCATTTTCTTCTTATCAAATCACCAAATCGCGTGGCATTTCAAAACGTTATCTCAATACCAATCCTATTATGGAGACCATTATTGAATATGGATTTCAATAAAAATCCTTAGTAGAGAATATGGGTCATCGTCTTTTGAATTATTTATTTGCAGTTGAATATATTTTTTAAAAAGGCTTTGGTATCATGGATTTTCTATTCGATTATATATTTTTTACCATATCTTCAAAATGTTTTATAAATATTAAAGAATGAAGTATTATATTGTAGAGCGTAGTATTTTTTTATTTTATTAACAGAGTATTATTTTTTTATGTTTATATTTTGCTACTCTGTAATCTTCCCAAATTGCTTATCTTTTGTTTAACATTTATGTTTGTTCTTGCCTTAAATAAATTGCTGCGTCATCCTGAAGTTTGTCTTTCCTAATTTTCCACTTGGAAATATTTAGAGAATATAAATAGAAGACAATTCGCTGAGGTAAGTGTTTCTTTCTGAATTTACAGAATATTTTCTCACAATTATTTTTTTTTTTTTTCATTTCAAAACGCTATATTTCAAGTGATAATCATTATTGAACGGGTTTAAATAAAAATAATCTAATTGTGTGAACATATTTTATAATTTTAAAACGTTTTTCACAATTTTATATCATGAACTTGTTGAAGAGCGATTATCGCTTGAAAGCTAGCGTTTTGAAATAAAAAGAAACTTCTTGTGAGAAAATATTTTGTAATTTTAAAACGTTTTTCACAATTTTATCATGAATAAGTGTTCATTGTTTTAATGACGATAAAATAAGTTTTTGGGTATAAAAGCCTTTCAACAGGTTCAAAGAGCTGTTACACCTGAAATCTTGTATTATCGTGATAAAAAAGAAAACTCTTTACTTTAGGAAATTTTTATTCTATTTATCATTCTACTCTCTATCTTATTTATTCATATTTATATATATTGTGTATCGTGTAGGTGAAATATTTTATTGGACTTCAGATTATTTGATTGTTGATTTCTAGTAAGCATCAATGAATAAATAGCAGAAGCGATAGACCATGCAGTCCATCAGCTTTCATGTTTACATTTTATTTCGTCCTGGTACAACCCCCATGAAGTTGAACATAATGTAGTGAGCCGGCGTGAGATATATTCTGTATATAACATATATTCTGCATAATATTCTGTATTTAACATTATATAATCTTTTATAAGAACAATGTAATAAAGCAGTTTCAATATCAATCTCTCTCTCTCGTTTTGTCTCTCACTTCCGATGGTTTACCCCTGCATCTGTAGTCCTGGCTCTTCGGCGTCGGGCTCAATCCCGAGGTAATGCAACTAACCAGTGTAGCGAAGGCTACCATCTACAAGTACCGTATTGGTCTTGAGTTGGGTAACACCAGCCATCACATCGACCTGCCCACTCTGGGGGAAATAACTCTCTCAGTCCATCGGTGACGGAGTCTGTCCTGTGGTTGGCGTCAACAGTGGAGCTTTGTAAATATTTCATTAGGTATATTTATCTTTATAATTCATTGCGTCCTGTGATTGTAAAACGACACTTGAAGTTACACCGCATGAGTTTCTTTTCAATGAAAAATAAAAAATTATTTCAAGGTGAAATATTGACTGTTTCTAACCTTTTTGAATGAGGTATGAAAGGGTGAATTATGAGAGTAATGATGAACGGAAATTCCCATGCCTGGACACTTTTATTTTTCCGTTCATCATTACTCTTCATAATTCACCCTTTCATACCTCATCAAAAAAGGTTAGAAATAGTCAATATTTCACCTTGAAATAAATTTTGATTTTTCATTGAAAAGAAACTCATGCGGTGTAACTTCAAGTGTCGTTTTATATTCATCTTTATTATTATTTAATTTTCCAGCACTATATAATATTGTATGAACGATGTAATAAAAGTAGATTCAATCTATATCTTAAGGAATTATATTATTAGAGATCATTACAGAATTACCTATCTTTCAAAAAAAATCAAAAATATATTTTCAGCAAAATGAGAACTGTTCTATAGGTTAATCGATATGCCGATTACAAAATTGGAAATCCCTTCTTTTTTATCAGATTTCGTTTACAAGATGGAGTCTTTATAACTTATACGTTGATGAGTCTTTATTATCTTCTGATATTTTTCTATTCCAGTTTTTTTATTTTATTATTACAGAAGCACGAAGTCTATCAGACTATTGTGCTATATTAGAATTATATACATATATATATTTAATTATTTACACGATGAATTAGTAGTGATTTATAAATCTGTGTACAAATTGTTCTAAACTTGCCAAAGGTTTCCTAAGATTGAGTATAGTTATTCTAGTCCAGTGGTACAGAGTTCAACTCTACTTGACAGCCAATCAAAACGGTACAAGAAGAAGACGTTGTGTGAAGTCAGAAATTATAATTCATTCTTATAAAAATAATTAAGCGATTTTCACAAAACACTCATTTTATGAATATCAATAACGTTAAGGAGATGACTTTTTCTTCATTTATGCACCTTATCCCAGTACAATATTACATTTGTACTATTTTTTCACATTGTGTAGCGTTCTCACGCAATTCTGGCCTTAACTACCCGTTTCATGATTTTTCAGGATGCCTTAATGACCAATTTTTTGGTCATTTAGGTACAGCTTGCACTACGCTGATGAGGGCCAACAGCCCTAAACGCGTCCGTGGTTAGCTTTTCTTGATTAATCAAGAATGGGTATTTGGTCAATTCTGGAATAATTAAAAATCAACGAGAATAGTTGATATTTATTCCGATAGATGGCGCCAGCCATCAGCAACTTTCAGTTGCACGATAAGGAGATGCCTTTTTCTTAATCAATAACGTTAGTAGAGATTGTATCTCTGAAATGAGAAATGATAAAACAAAACCTACAATATTTCTGGATTCTGCATATCAAAATCACGAAGAAATGACAGTTATAAAAAAAATCAACTAACACATTCATTTAAGCCTGAAAACCTTTTTTTTTCTATATTGATAATTTAATATTATATTATTTAGTTAATTTTAAATATGTATTTAAAAATCTATAAAATAAATTTAGAAATATATAATATTAATCATTTCTGTTTTCAAATAGATATAAGTATTTCTGCTATCAAAATTCACGAATTGCTTAAAGACAAATTGATTCAATTCTCAATAGAGGGAAAACCAGTAATTCAATCGGTTTCAAATTGTTTTAAAATTATAAAAAAACAATTGGAATGCGTTTGTTTATCTACGTATTGTAGAGGGTTAGTAGAATTATTGAATCCGTTTGTAAAGGAAGCGTGCACCAAAGGCTGTTGGAATTCAAAAGAAAGTCAAAAATAAATAAAATTAAAGGAAATAAAATCGATTTCTAAAGCCAAACTTTACTATCGGGAATTTCTAGAATCGAAATCTTTCCCCAAAAATAAAAAATAAAATAAAATAAAAAAAATACCTTAACTAAAGATTTGACATCCAACTTTCTAAAATTCGAATAACAATTTAACTATTTATTGTATCTATTCTTTTAAATCAACCTAATTAGGATTTTTATTGATTTTACCATTAATTGATCTTTTGGTCGCTATTAACAGGAATGCATTCCTTTTTTGGAATGTTGGTATTCAGCCGGGAGTTAGAAAAGAAATTAAGATGAAATTTTAAAACAGCTTTTTAAGATTTTAAAAGTATTTCTGATTTTAATTGATGGTAAAATATATCTTTTGATAACTTAATTACTGGATTATTTCTTTTTTTTTACTTTTTATGTTTCTATCTTTTTTTTTTTTTTTTTGAACATATAAATATGATACTATAGACATTCTTTTAAAGTATTAATTGAGAAAATATTCGTTTGTTTTTATATATAGTCTGAAAAGAATAATTAGAAAGGAAAATGATGCATTAGCGCGCCATCTGTTATGAAAAATTTGAACTATTTTTGACGCGTATGAATCTTTTGAAAATAAAATATATATATATACTACTGACCTTACTGCATTGTAAAATTATTGGGAGGGCCTGGCTCATAAGTAATCATAAAAAAGTGTTATCTATATATATATATATGAATGTATGTGTGTCTGTTTGTTTGTTTGTCCTTTATGCCTGACCAAACCACTCATTGGAACGCCATGAAACTTTGGGAAGTTATTTAGTATAGTACTGGGAAGGTTTCTAGCAAATAAAATTTTTGAAATAACTTTTCGCTTTAAAATAATCAAGATAAATATTCTAATTTATCTGTTATAATTCAACAATCTGCTCTAAATATTATCATGATGATACGATGATTTTGTAATGTAGAAAAGTAGGAAAGACAAAATTCAGGATGACACGGCAATTTATTTGAGACAAGAATAATGATACAATTCCAAGGCAAGATACTATTCGTTTAACTTCCAATTACCGAGGGAACCAATTAATATTGATTTTATTCAACTTATCGAGTATTTTTCAAGGGACCGGGAAAAAATGTTCACTTTATCGAGAGATTCGTTAGACAAACCTTTACTCGGGTAAAACCCGGGCGAAGCCAGGTACGTCCGCTAGTTATATATATATATATATATGAAAAAACAATAGAAAAAATAAAAAGGTCAGGTGTTTATAATAAAAATAAAGAAGGCATATCCTGACCAGGAGCACATGTGCTTTTCAGAAGGCAGAGCGCCATCTGGTGGAACAGAAACATTGATTTAAGCCCTTACTTTCTAATAATTATATATTATTATACCAATTTGAAACAATTATTTTATTATAAGGTTGTCTCAAAAGTTCGTGTTTTTCTTAAAACGTTGTTTTTCTTATTACTTGGCGAATATTATTATTACATAATACAATTACTTTTTATAGATAATACAATGACATTATACATAACGGGGAATACATAATAACATATAATACAATTACTTTATATATAATACAATGACATTATACATAACGGCGAATACATAATAACACATAATACAATTATTTTATATATAATACAAAGACATTATACCCAACGGCGAATACATAATAACACATAATACAATTACTTTATACATAATACAAAGACATTATACATACCGGCGAATAATATTGGTATTTCAATTTTTTGCAAGTGTTTACGAACTTTTAGAACAACCTTGTAAAATATTAAACAAAGAATAGTTACAATTTTTCATTATTCGATCACTTTGAGAATGTTCGATTCTAAAACTTGAGTTGTAAACTATAGAAAGAAAAATTCGGTGCAGACGATGCCCGCTAATACCATAAAAAGTCGATTACTCTGTGGTACTGCTTCAATCAACACAGCTATTACGGTAGTGTTGCCAGATCGGAAACAGACTCTGGTGGCGTCTGATTGCCTTTCCATCACAAGAAGGCATTCTTCTAATATGTCTTGGGATGCCAGAATAAAATCTCTATGTATATCCCATACTCTAGATTACGCCTATTCCTTTCTTTCTTCATAGTATTTCATAACGTTTACTCTACAATATGAATATAAAGCAATTACACGTCATCTATATATTGTGGCGAAGAAATAATTTATTATTTAATTTAATATTATTCAATGAAAATATTCAACTGATTATATATAAATATATATTACTCTATATTTGTGAAATCATAATAAAAATATTCCTTTACTTGCTTGTTCAATATTCTCTAGCTGTAGAGAGTGTGGTTGACAATTGTCGATAAGTCGTACTGACTTTATAATTAGTACGTTTTCATGTTATTCTTTTCATAATACTCATCGATATTGCCTACAATCAGTAACTATAAGAAGTGAGACATGGTATGTGGTGGTGATGTCTTGTCCATGCACCCTGATCACAATACCAGCCAACTGAGTTGCCGTATGGATGTCCTCTTCTGGATTGATATCTGCCATATAGAGGGCTGCAAGGATGGCCGGGCAACTGTATATATCATCCTGGTAGTGTCTTGTCCATGGAGCAGATCAAATCGGTACATGCACCCTGATCACAATACCAGCCAACTGAGGTGCCGTATGGATGTCCTCTTCTAGATTGATGTCTGCCATATAGAGGGCTGCAAGGATGGCCGGGCAACTGTATATATCATCCTGGTAGTGTCTTGTCCATGGAGCAGATCAGATCGGTCCGTGCACCCTGATCACAATAACGGCCAACTGAGGTACCGTATAGATGTCCTCTTCTGGATTGATATCTGCCATATAGAGGGCTGCAAGGATGGCCGGGCAACTGTATATATCATCTTTGTAGTGGTGGTGTCTTGTCCATGGAGCAGATCAGATCGGTCCATGCACCCTGATTACAATAACGGCCAACTGAGGTACCGTATGGATGTCCTCTTCTGGATTGATGTCTGTCATATAGAGGGCTGCAAGAATGGCCGGGTATATATGGTCCGGAGTGAGTTAGGTGTTGTAACAGTTATTGTAGTTCCTGTAGGATCTAGTCATGTCTGCTCCATGGAAAGGGAGGGTGCGATTGCCCCGTTAGTCAGCCATATTTCAGAGTTCCCTGTTCACGGTTACCGTAGCGGCTAAAGACACCGTACTTCGCCCTACAGGGCAGTCCCTTACTTGGGCTGCTTCTCCCGCCATTCACGTAGAAGAGGACTTCTGGACAGGGTTTGTTCCCCCCCCCCCCCCCCCTGATCTAAATCATTTAACTCTTACATCAGCCACTTTGTCTATAAAAATTCTATGAACTCTATCGAATAATACATGTAAATATTTAATTCTAATTTCTAAATCAAAAAAAGAAAAAAAGGCATCTCCTTATCGGGCAACTGAAGGTTACTAATGGCTTACGCCATCTATCGGAATAAATATCAACTATTCGTTGATTTTTAATTATTCCAGAACAGGCCAAATACTAATTTGTTTGATATTTTGTTTGTTTCCTTTGTAATAGCCGCAAATATTTCAATATCCCGCCTTGTTGATTAATAGAATGACATAAATCACTTAGGTAAAAATAATTAAAAATGATTTTACAATCCTTATACTAAAAAGTAAATAAAAGTAACAAATGGTTTATAAAAGTGCTGAGATAAATAAAAATACTGATATATATATATCCAATGATAATCGTTTTTTTTTTAAGTCAAAGAATTCGAAAGAAAGGTAATTGGCTTTAGAGCCATCGTCTGCTTATAATCCTTCAGCTAGGGAGGAGCTGCTTCCATTTGACTGAGTCCCAGTCCCATGGGCAATGTCAACGGACCATTTGTCCCCTAGACAGCTCTTAATTGCTCTTTGATCCGATGTTTTATTGATGGAGTCTTTCAGAATAGAACTCCTGTCCACAGAGTTTTATGCTAGAATGTGATGATGTCAGTTTTCCGTCTGATTTTAAATAATATCTCTTGTTAGAAGGTTATTCCAAAAAGTTCGTTATTTTTCTTAAAACGTTGTTATTCTTTCTTGAAAATAAAGATACTTCGGCCAATAAATCTTTTTATTACCTCTTGCCTTGTCATCTTGAATACCTCGGGAACAAAATTGGTCTTGATTATCTTAAAGATAGAAGCTGCCTGGCCGGCATTCATTTTTCTTGAAAATAAAGATACTACGGCCAGTAAATATTTTTATTAATGTTTTTTCTTATTACTTTGCGAATAATATTCGAATTAAAGATGTTTTCGAATTAAAGACATTCGAATTATCCAATTTTTCATGTAATGATAAATAGACAAAAAAAAAAACCTTCAATAACTATTTGAAATGCAATAGTGGGGAAGCTTCTCCGGAACATATCATGTTCAGAACTGACAATAGAGGACCTATTTTCCAGGCCTATAACTACCATCGCAAAATTGGAGAGGAGTGGACTTCAGGAATTGGCTTAACCATGGAGATAAGCAACACCACAAAGTGATGATTTGGATAAGCTGTCAGTTTTGATTTATTTTCATTTTTTAAACGCAATTACTTTATACATAATACAAATACATTTAGAATAACACAACAGGTTCCTGGAGATAAGTACATATTAATTAATGTAATGTCAAGCTTTCTGACATCCCTGTCGTTCTATAGGAGTACAATAAAGGAATAATAATAAACGCCATTACATGTAATCCTGTAGAAGGGAAAATATGCCCAAGAAAACTTAAGATATAGATGGTTGTCCTAAAAGTTCGTGTTTTTCTTAAAACTTTGTTTTTCTTATTAATTGGGGAATAATATTATATATAATAATACGTAAAACAATTACTTTGTGGTTATGCTTATCTCCATGGTTAAACCAATTACTGAAGTCCACTCCTCTCCAATTTTGCGATGGTAGTTATAGGCCTGGAAAATAGGTCCTCTATTGTCAGTTCTGAGCATGATATGTTCCGGAGAAGCTTCCACACTATTGCATTTCAAGCAGTTATTGAAGGATTTTTTTGTCCATTTTGAAATTTTAAGGTTTTTTTATGGCCACTTCTTGGTCACTATTATAGACGCGTATGATTCTTTTATAAATTAAACAATATCTACTATCCTTACTGCAATGGAAGGATTAATAGGAAGGCTTAAACAATTTCTACCGCCCTTACTCCCATTAATATTTACATTACAGTAAGGACAGTAGAAATTGTTTAATTTTCAAAAGAATAATACGAGTCTATAATAGCTTCGAATTTCCATAAAAGATGGCGTGCTGATACATCATAACATAGTAAGAAAACCTTGAAGCCATTTTGGAAAGTCATTTATTCCATATTTGACCATCTTCAAGTCTGGAAATCAAGGACGGATCATAGTTATCATTGGTTATTCCATTTATATCAATAATTAATACTTGTGGGGGGTCGGTGGAAGGATGCTCCAAACCGTTGGTTTTCGACCGCTACGACCTGGTTTCAATTTCCGCATTGGGCACTTTTTTCTGATTAAAAAAATGCTCCGATGGCCCTGATTCTTGCAAAAGTCCAAACCCACCAGCGAGTGCAAGTAACCAAACGGGGCTCTGGCACATTTCTAAGTGCAAAGTCGAACTGCTTTTCACATGTGTAGACATGTAGTGCACTTACAGTAAAAGCAGTCGCCTTCTACCCACCATAATTATCATGGCCTGTACCACGTGTACTAGGGAAAGTAATTAATACTTGTTAAGCCATTTTAACTATATACTGAAGTAATATCAATGATATTTTATATTCAAAATAGGAATACACTATGGAGGGGGCTATATCAGGAGAATATAGTGGGTAGGAGAAATCTATTGAATTCTAGAATCAATAAAAAATCAAGTGTTTTGGCCCCCTGCATGGTCCCTTCCATTGTCATGTCTACTCCCCCTAGTGACAACAATGAAATCACCACTGTGGAATCTACATTCTTTGGGGTAAAAACGGCGTGGAATTTAGAATTTATATTATTTTAGATTTCAATATTCTAATATTAATATATGATATTTTTAATTAAAAAAACAAAATATCATTTATTCTACAAACGTTTCAGTTAGCTGAACGCCAACCTTTTTCAAAGTATTATATCATATTAATATGTGAAAAATAGTACAATATCACATTTGTACTATTTTTTCACATTGTGTAGCGGTCTCACGCATTTCTGGCCTTAACTACCTGTTTCATGATTTTTAAGGATGCCTGAAGGACCAGTTTATTGGTCGTTGAGGTACAGCTTGCATCACGCTGATGAGGGCCAACAGCCCGAAACGCGTCCGTGGTTAGATTTTCTTGGGAGAAGGCTGGAGAGGCGACGGCAGAGCCGTGAGCACCCCGGGGGAGAGGAGGGCGAGTGCGCGCCGATTTGAGGGAACCAAGGCAATAATTAAAAATCAACGAAAATTGTTTATATTTATTCCGATATATGGCGCAAGCCATCAGCAACTTTCAGTTGCACGATAAGGAGATGCCTTTTTCATAACACATTAATATGTTATAATACCTTGATAAAGGTTGGCGTTCAGCCAACTGAAATATTGATAAAATAAATGATATATTTAGATCCAATTTATGCCTTTTTAAAGATTTAATTATGGATTCCTTTATTAAAAAAAAAATATTATTTTATGTAAAAAATAATTATATAAAAAAATAATAATAAAAAGGTTAGGTGTTGGAGGCCTGCCATCTAAAAAGTACATATGATCATGGTCAGGATATGCTTTCTTTATTTTTAATATTATCATATATTAGATTTCAATATTTTAATAGAATGAACAAGCAATCCATAGTGAGGTATATTCCATTGTGTTTCAAATTGCAGAAGATAAATTTTGATAATACTTAATTAACTACTCAATTTAACTCCACGCTTACACGCTTGTTCGGCGGTACATATACTAAGATTGGAGCGATACAGGGAAGATTAGCATGGCCCCTGCGCAAGGATGACACACGCAAAGTCGTGAAACGTTCCATACTCAATTTAACTCCGCCTTTGCCGGTCCCAAGCCCGGATGAAAAAGGAGGAGGGGGAGCAGTAACAAGCTCACTAAAACACCTGGGCTCAGTTGGCCCAGCTGATAGTACCCTGTAAGGGCTCCTAATCCAGGGATACAGGATGAGTCTGTACTTCATGTTAGGAGTGCTGTACATGGCGTCTGTTCCTCATGTCAGAGGCAGCCATTTTTTTTTTTTGGAGCTAAGTCGGCCTGCCACTGAGTAGTGCTCCCAGTCTTAATGACAAAGGCAGACAAATTCTACTTCACCCAGTCTTGATGGTTGTCGAATCTCCTACTACTCTAGTAAAGTTTTTTTTTCTTCTAATTTATCATAATTGGCAAGCTTTCGAGTGATTTTAAATGTATATATTTGGTAGAATATTTAAAAAGTTCTAACCACTATTGAGTGAAAGTAACCAAACGGGGATTGGCTCACTTTTACATGCAAAACTCAAACTGATTTCTATAGGTATAGAAATATGGTACACTTACAGTAGGGAATTCGCTAACTACTCACAATGATTATCATGGTTGTACTATTAATAATTGAAAAAAATGAAAAAATGAATATATTTTCATCATTGCCCAATATTTTAATTATTATTTTTTCACGGATTTTGGAATAGAAAAATTAAAAGGTCATTATTTTATCATCATTACATGCAATGTTTAAAAAAAAACGATAATAATGATCAACAAAAACAACAATGCATATAATTTGCATTTTTCTTATCATAAAACAACAACAAACTAAAATTAGCATTGTTGTTGTTGTAGTCGTGTCCAATGAAGAGCCTCAGATGCCTTCATGCATCTTTATCACAGCAGCAGCAATGTCCATTATCTTGGATGTGTAAAGCTGCTGCTCTGGGTCTATGTCAATTTTCGGCAAGGCTGCGGCCATTGCTGGGCCATATTAGCATTGTAAAAATATATTTTAAAATGTAAAACATAACGTTACAATATTAAAGAGAGCATCGATGTAATAGAAAGTACGGTAATTAGGAATAAGAGAGTAAACAAAAGTTATTCTATGTTACCATTGGTAGTAACGCCTTTATGACAGATGGCGGATGACAGTTATGATGACGTCATAGAAGTATCCCTCTTGAGTCATCAATCAATGAATGACGATCATGAGCGGCCTGAACCAACAGATAACCTCAACCTCTCGTCTGCTAATCCTAATTTGTTTGGTAGATAGCGTGAGACGCTTACTTCAACACCTATTGATTGATTTTCATACTGAAGAAATAGAATATTTTCAGAAAAAAACAAAGATATCGTATGGAATATTCATTTTGGGATAATGTAACTTGAAAAATAGTTTAAATTTTTATTTTAAATATATTATATGACATATTTCGAAATATAAAATATATATTGTATGGAAATATAATATTTACTTTCACTGATATTTTATATTTATCTTATATAAAGATTTTTCACTTTAATAACATATTTTGCCCTTTAATAATAATATTTCCATTTATAAGGAATATTTTTACCTTATTAGAAATTAAAACAAATATACACTACAAACATTACAATTATTCGAATACAAACAATAAACATGTATATATTATTGTTTTAAAACTTTTTTAAATCTAAAAATATCGATTTAAAATTGTCAAATAAAAATTTTAAAGCGTAAAATGTTATTAAAGTGTGTAAAATGTAGTCGTAAAATTGCGAAAGCCTATATTTAATGAACTCGAATATTTTAATTTCGTTTAAATAGATCAACTTTATTCTTGATCTCGATATCATTTGATTTTAATTCTAAAATAATAATTTGATAAGTCAGTTATATATTATTTCCGGGTACACAAGATACATTTATTCATTTCTGAAGGTATAATGTCTGTGAAAAAAGGAACATCAATAAAAATCATGAAGAACAAAGAAGAATGTTTTGACATGAAGAACAAAGGAAGCTCTTTAATTTTTAAATAACCTTTTGTATTTAGATATATAATCTTTTGCATTTAATCATTCCTTACTTTTGCAATGTTGTGCTAAGTATAAAAAGCCAATAAATATATTTTATATCGAAATGCTCCAATTCTTCAATCGAACATTAACAACAATTTCATTATATATTTCAGAGGGTTTATACTACCTAATATATATAATCAGCAAGCACACAAAAGAATTAAAGCTACCTTTTAACTATTTTTAAAACTTTGAATTTTAACTAATAAAAATCCAACAAAAGAAAAATACTATGTTCTCTATAATATATGAACGGAGAAAGATGAAGGGACGAGATTTTATTACATGGAATAACATAAAATAAAATACTATTTTCGCCATCAGGATGGCCATAACCCAGACCATCAATCTGTTTGAAATCATAGACAAGCCACCGTCTTCTGGGCGCGAAAGAAAAAAAAAAGGATTGTCGTTTTAAAACGGCCGTCTCAACAAATGGCACCATTTGGGCTCTTTTGTCTAGGACAGTTTAGTTTTGATGGCACCTCTCAATTCTAGACATGTCAATTCCTATGTACCATTCCTTTTCCCTTTTTCCTGCCCAAATATTCCAAAAGTTAAAGTATTTGTGACGCAGAAGATATAAATAAAAATAGTTTCAAAATGTAATAGTTCGTTTGGTGACATAACTATTTTTACAAAACACAAAATATTAAATGAAATTTGAAAATTGTTTCGCACGTATGAATCTTTTTAAAATAAATCAGTTTTATACTGCCCTTACTGCAATAATAATATAATAGATTTATTAGATATATCACATCCTTATAGAATATACTTTCCTTCAAATATATAATGTACATAAAAGAGAAAATGTATTGTTATTTGATAGTTTCCATACAAATCAAGCTTTTTCTCTTCTTCTAAGCAATTTAATTTCCCAGAGGATCCATTGAATATTTTTTCGTCTTTCATTTTAATTAGGCTTCCCTTATTTGAATAAATTGCCGCCGTTATTCTATAAGAAGGATAGGTTTAAAACATTATATCATAAATATTGCTACTTATAAAATTTTAATATCTGTCAAAAAGTAATATTTAGGAAAAATAATTTTTCAGTTAATGGAAAAATAATTAATAAACATTTTTGACCCGATGCTTTTTGTTTATTTTTTATTTTATTTATGTAGACAAGAAGCTTATATTTACAAACAGCACTAACTATAAAAAATATCTCAATATAAATATATAATTTTTCATTAATACGAATATTTTTCTTTTTAAGTAATCATAATTTGATATTACAACGTATTTAATTATATTTGATTTCAAAAAATATATAAAGGTAATATATTGTCTTTATCCTATTATATTAAGTATATTTTGTGTTGGCTAAAACGAAAAATAACAAAATATTTGATTTAAAATTTTCAATTTATATAATAAAATAGTATATATAATAAAGTTTAAAAATTATTTCTTTTAATATATATATATAATTTGAATCGCTATCTATTTTGCATTGAAATATATGAAAATACAATTTAATAAATAAACGAATTATATGTTTTATGATTAATATAGAAGTTTATATAGTTGATATAATATATGAAGCAAAACATTTGTATTTTCTATATATAAAATATAGTTTTAATTACACTTTAAAATATATAATTCAATTATATAACTATTTATTCTGTTAACTAAATGAAAATGTATAAAAATTAATATGTAATATATAGTTTCTCTCCTAAAATAATAACTATAAGTTAATAATATAATTTAATCTTTCTAAATTGATATAATAAAACATATATTAGAGATATATATTTTATTATATTAGCATTTTAACAAATATTTCGAAATTATATTATCTTCTGATTTTTAACAGCTTTTATACTTTCTTTGCTATATATACATTTTTGTTAATTTTTGTAAGTATTTTTCGTGTAACATTAATAGTCTTTCGAAAATTGTGAACAATTTATAATTAATAAATTTTTCAAATAAAATGACATTTATAAGATCTGATTAGAAATTGTTTAATTCGCCGATACTTTGATGGATTTCTTTTTCTTGGTACAAAATGAGTTGATGTTGAAGAACTCAGTGTCAACAGCGCTATGAAATGTCACCGTTTGCATACACTCATGGACAAAACTTAAGGAAGTTGTATCTTTCAGCATGTATATCGGGATTAAGACAATAACTCTGAAAGATACACTCATAGACAAAACTTGAAGAAATTGTACCTTTTAGCATGTATATCGAGATTCAGACAATAACTCTGAAAGATACACTCATGGACAAAACTTAAAGAAATTGTACCTTTTAGCATGTATATCGGGATTCAGACAATAACTCTGAAAGATACACTCATGGACAAAACTTAAAGAAATTGTACCTTTTAGCATGTATATCGGGGTTCAGTTAATAACTCTTATCTTGTTATACAGTGACCTTTATTGAAGACACACGAGATAACCAAAGTGTGAATGAAATTACATATATCTCCTTAAAAAAAGAAAACAGACAACCGGCGACAATAAAATATGAAATTTCCTTAAGTTTTATCAATGAGTGTATTTATAAAGTGTAGTATCAAATCAGACGCGATATCCCTACAAGATATGGTTGCGTTAAGCAACAACACTAATTTCAGAGAACTATTTTACATAAACAATTGATGAATTACAAGTTTTGATTAGAAGTTTAAAGAAGAAGAAAAGGAAAAGCAGATTAAAATCATGATTGATTTTACATCCTACCTCTAAAAGAACTTTGTTCTTCATTTGTTTGCAGACAAGTTGGCGAGTCCAGCGATGTCCCATACCCCAACAATCTCTTCATTACGAAGCATCCTGAAGATGCCAAGCTACGATCGCATGGAAGCCTCAAGCAGCGACGTTTCCAGTACACGTGAAGGTAAAGATATCAAATGGGACGAGATGAATATACTACAGACTTTACATCCACCTGACAAAGACTACGGATTCATTAAGATCAACGAACCCAAGACACCATTCAGTTATCTCCTTGAAAAAGAAGATATGGAGCTATCTGTATTGGATCCAGAATTACTAGCGAAGAAAATAACAATAGAATCGAAAAACCTACCGAAAGCTATGCAAATGGAAGATGACGATTCAAGCTACGAAGATGAAACGATGGATGTCAAAGCAATGAGGAAGGCATTCGAATACCGAAGGAAAGTACATTATAACGAATTCTACGCGGTCAAACTGGCAAGAAAACTGATGGATAAAGATATTGATGATGATAACGAACCTATGGAAGTTGGTCCTTCAACCAGCCAGAATAATCTGTGAATTAATTAATATTTAATTTGTCATCATAGTAATTCTTTTGTATGATCTAAATAAAGTCATTTGAAAAAAGCCTAATGTCATTTCTGCTATAGTTCTTGATGATTATTGGTTATTTCTGTTCGAGCAATATACACTCATGGACAATACTTAAGGAAGTTGTACCTTTTACCATGTATATCGGCATTCAGACAATAACTCTGAAAGATACACTCATGGAAAAAACTTAAGGAAGTTGTACCTTTTACCATGTATATCGGTATTCAGACAATTACTCTGAAAGATAAACTCATGGACAAAACTTAAGGAAGGTGTACCTTTTAGCATGTATATCGGGATTCAGACAATAACTCTGAAAGATACACTCATGGACAAAACTTAAGTAAGTTGTACCTTTCAGCATGTATATCGGGATTCAGACAATAACTCTGAAATATATTACAGTAGCCTTTATTGAAGATACACGAGATAACCAAGTGTGAACAAAATTGCCTATATCTTCTTTAAAAAATAGACGATGGCGACTTCAAAGATTTTCTACTTCCTTAATTTTGTACGTAAGTTAATAGGCACAGTGGTTAAATATAATAATTAAATAGCTTCAACAAGTATTCTCCATTAAGACAAACAGTATTGCTAATATTACAGGTAAATTGTTAATAATTTTGAATACTGAAGTCCTACTGGTAACAAAGACTTTTGCTATTATAAAGCAATAACGCGGTAAATATATATAGGGAGTGACACCATTTAAACACGAATGTTTCTTTTACAAATATAAAAACTTCTACTGTTCTTTGAGCGATTAGAGTTAGAGCTTTAATACTGTATTGGAAGGTTCTGTTTATTGCCGCTTCGACTTTGGCAATGGTTTCGTCCGATGGCCGTCCAGCACGCGGTTCATCGTGGACGTCTGTTCGGCCGTTTTAAAATTCTTTAACCCATCTGTGCACCATCCCGGAACTCATAAACCCTTCTCCATACACTTGACAGAGTTCAGTATGAATGTCCTTCGCTGAATTCTTCTTTGCGGCCAAAAGGCGAATTACTGACCTTTATTCACACCAGTCTTGGTGGGAAATTGGAGTGGGGAGAACAAGCTACGAACCCGCTCAGTCGGCTCACGCCTAAAAGCGATCCTCATGACAGTGGTGCCCTGTGGAACTTATTTAACGGACAACCTTCGTATATGCTACATTGTAGAGGGGAATTCCAGAAATGGTATTCAAGCAAACACTTTATTATAAAGACAAATCCAAGATAATAGACGTTGTTGAATTCCAACAAACCATCTAAGATAAACTGATATAGAGACATCACAAGTAAGATATATCAAAGAATTCCTTACAAATCCATGTCGTCACACCTCTACAAAACCTATAAGCAATTTTCCTATTGAAATTTCCAAAAGAAAATATTGGAAACCGATATCAGAGCTATTACATCATCCGTCTACAAATGGTATTCAGTTAGGATGTCCGATACCTGAGATTCTGATATTTTCATCAACTTCCTCACATCTCTCGCTAGTTATCATTTTATTAAAATCTTCAATCAACATTAATATGTAAAAGAAACATTCGTTCAATAATGATTTCATTTGCTATATATAGATTGTGTGTTATGGCTTTATATTAATTCATACAAATCAATAAAACGTCATATATATATATAACAAACTAGCCGAATGACCCGGGCAACGCCCGGGTTTTACCCGATTAAATGCTTTTATTCAAATACTATTCGTTACAATTATAAATTGGCGCCGTGGATGTCATTCTTGTATAATATATAAATGAGTTTTAAAAATTGTAAAAAAGAAAAAAAAATGCATCGGCCGGGAATCGAACCCGGGCCGCCCGCGTGGCAGGCGAGCATTTTACCACTGAACCATCGATGCATATGAGAAATGGCCATATTTTGGTATTTATTCCATTCACAAAAGCAAACTGTGACAGAATTAAGAATTGATTGATGACTCTGATACTTGTATATTTTAATGAAGATATTAAGATGCCAATGTTTCTTTTTCACAAATAAATCAAACTTCTACTGTCCTTACTGAGATGAAAAAGTACAATATTAGAGTTCTAAAGAAGCGGTCTGGTAGATTAAATTGGCGAAACCGTTGGGAAGGTGGTAAACCTTTTATGAGCCAAGCCTTCCCAATATTTTTTTCATCGTAGTAAGGACAGTAGAAGTTTGATTGATGTGTGGAAAGAAAAAATCGATTCTTAATGTCTTCATTCGTTATGTATTAATTTATGTCTAACTGGCCATGTTCTTATTCTTCTGGAAGGGCATTGCTTGATGCAAATATTTTTATGTAAAATATCCTAAAAACTTATGTTCATATTTTACATGAAAACAATTTCTGAGATTCTACCCTTCAATGTATACAATTTCTACTGTCCTTACTGCGATGAAATTATATTCGAAGAGTTTGGTTCATCAGTGGTAATATTATATATTTCAAGTCTGCATTAAATTTTTATTTACAATGTTTGGGTCTTGTTTAGAAATCAGTTTTGTACTTCGTCATTCTCTTGTTTTTGAGTTAGAGACTTATTTTTACATGGAAATATTGATTCTGTCACATGGCCTTGCTTAGATATTGCCGTCTATTTCAAGTCTGCATTAGGTTTTTGTTTTCAATGTTAGGGTCTTATTCAGAGATCATTTTTGTACTTGATTATTCTCTTGTTTTTAAGTTAGAGATTTTTTTTACATAAAGATCTTGTACAGTTAAACCTATCTATAGCACCCCCTCTTTAGACTCACCAAAATAGGGTGCTATAAAGATGGGGTGCTATACACAGGTCACTGTTAATGTAAATTGCATCGTACTACGTATTTAAAATCTGGCGCTATAGAGAAGGAGGCGCTATTTAGAGGGGGGCGCTATAGACAGGTTTAACTGTATTTCGTAGCCTTTCTTAGATATTGACAAAAACGTTACTTTGTACGGGTTAACACAAGATACAATATACTAGGGCCTACAGTAAGAGTAACTTAAACACAGAAAAATCGTGAACTCAAAAGTACAACACAAAAAAAAAAAGCAAATAATAAATCACGATTTGTTAAATAAAATAAAAAAACACAGTACTTAGCTTTATTGCTGCTTAGGTAGGGATCGGACCGGGGTCACACAGGTATGCGAGGAGATTGCCAGACAGGGATATAGCACGCAGAGAACACTAAAAGCGTCTCCACACGATAATCCACAACACTGGCCGTCTCGACCCATACCATAGCCCCCTTTATATACAAACATGGCCACATTCGTCCAATGAGAAGGCGGGAGAGATTTGTTCACAAACAAACGAAAACAAAAATTATTTCCACTAAAACCCGAGATAAGATATGATAAGATTGCAAATATTTTTCAATATAATTTGACAATATCACTGTCTTTTTCAAGTCTACTCTTTTGTTTCTTGTCGAATTCCTCAACACTATCATCAAGCATGCTGGGGGACATGGATTCCATAATCCGCAACGGCCTGTCCGAACTCAAGGCGGCTTTAAGCTCCTGATGAAATCCAGACGTTCCTCCGTCTGTTGTATATATTTCTCCCTATTTTAAAAATGGCTATAAACCTTCTCCCTACTGTTGACTAGATGTCAATTAACTATTTTTAATTGTCAATTGTCTCTTGTTTCAAGGCTTCAAGGGTTCTTGTATCTAACGTAGCATATCTACGCACCAGCCAAGTGGGGCAATGCTACTAAGTGCAGAGGTCAGATTTACCTGTAATAAAACAGCAGTAAAGGCCACTAAACACTGCCTGGCCGTTAAGAAAGACAGTAAACTGGAGGAATTAGGATGATTGCCAAGTATACTGCAGAGAGGAATACATTCTCATACTATACCTATGTAGAAAGTACATGTAATACTAACTTTACTACCAATTTACCCTCTACCGAAGATGCTAGCCCATGTTATCAATCTGTATTGGTATCAAGAGAATAAACATGTCTCAGATGCCTAGCATGAATTTTGACACAAAGAGAGTTTATTATGATAAAATAGTACAAATGTTAAAAGGAACTGGGATACGGTGGCTAAATTAAGAAAATGGCTTGTTCAGGGTTACGACATATACAGTTAAACCTGTCTATAGCGCCCCCTCTAAATAGCGCCTTCCTCTCTATAGCGCCTGAATTTAAATACGTAGTACGATGAGATATTTACATTAAAAGAGACCTGTCTATAGCACTCCCTCTCTATAGCACCCTATTTTGGTGAGTATCAAGAGGGGGCGCTATAGACAGGTTTAAATGTATACATATGAAAAAAAAAGGCATCTCCTTATCGTGCAACTGAAAGTTGCTGATGGATTGCGTCATCTATCGGAATAAATATCAAATACCCATTATTGATTAATCAAGAAAAGCTCAGCACGTACGCGTTTCGGGATGTTGACCCTTATCAGTATGGTTAAAACTGTACCTCAACGACCAAAAAACGGCATCCTGAAAAGAAGAAACAGGTAGTTAAGACCATAAGTGCTTGAGAACGCAAAATAAAGTGAAAAATAGTATAAATATGAAATTGTACCGGGATAAGGTGGATAAATTATGGAAACAGAATCTCCTTATTCCGATAGATGGCGCAAGCGATCAACATCTTTCAGTTTCACGATAAATAGATGCCTTTTTTCTTAAGAGATTATATTCCCAATAAATAAAAACCTATATATTCAAATATCATCAAAATACGATCATTTACAACTAGTGCCATTGTTTAATCTTCCAATTCGATCAAATATACAAGTAGTTAATTGTATACTTGTAGTCAAAATGCAATACAATCTTAATTTGTAGAATAGATTTTGGATCTATAATCATACTTTGTTGTTGTTGCTTATTCCTCAAATCGTTTAAACGATCTTCATTAGGTTCCATTGTCTCAGCTTTTCTATTATAGTCCTGGGGTTTTCCCAAAGGTCATTTTTGGAGGATTTGATACAATATAATAGATGTTCAGGACTGGGTGGTTGGGAATCGTATTTGGGTCATTTCGGTAAGGTTTTGATTTTTCCATTAAATTTGAGCAGTCTAAGATGTCATACGTAAGCGTGTTATAGACTTCTAAGGAAAGGCTTATAATCACATTTTTATTTTTGTTCCATTGTCTTAGCTTTTATATTATAGTCCTGGGGTTATCCCAGAGGTCTTTTTGGAGGATTTGATTAAATTCAATAGTTGTTCAGGACAGGGTGGTTGGGAATCGTATTTGGGGCATTTCGGGAATGTTTTGATTTTTCCATTAAATATGAGCATTCTAAGATGTCATACGTAAGCGTGTTATAGACTTCTATAGAAAGGCTTATAATCACAGGCTGGCGTGTGAGTGGTTCCTTAACAAAGACTTATAATCACACGCAAGCGTGTGAGTGGCTCCTGAGGAAAGGCTCATAATCACACGCAGGCGTGTGAGTGGCTCCTGAGGAAAGGTTCATAATCACACGCAGGCGTGTGAGTGGCTCTTGAGGAAAGGCTCATAATCACACGCAGGCGTGTGAGTGGCTCTTGAGGAAAGGTTCATAATCACACGCAGGCGTGTGAGTGGCTCCTGAGGAAAGGTTCATAATCACACGCAGGCGTGTGAGTGGCTCCTGAGGAAAGGTTCATAATCACACGCAGGCGTGTGAGTGGCTCTTGAGGAAAGGTTCATAATCACACGCAAGCGTGTGAGTGGCTACTGAGGAAAGGTTCATAATCACACGCAGGCGTGTGAGTGGCTCCTGAGGAAAGGCTCATAATCACACGCAAGCGTGTGAGTGGCTCTTGAGGAAAGGTTCATAATCACACGCAGGCGTGTGAGTGGCACTTGAGGAAAGGCTTATAGCCACACGCTGGTTTCTGAGTGGCTCCGTGTTTAGTAATTACAATTTTCATGTCACAGTATATTTACTAATATCCACTTAGAATTAACGATTTTTCTATCTTCAAGTGGCTATTATAAAATACTAATAAAACTTTTGTTATAAAACATAGTGCGCCTCTCCCGTTAAAATAAACATCAATACTAAACGACATCTATTGACTGTAAACTAGCGGACTCAGGTCGGTGACAAACTCACATCACCAGCTTTGGTAAACTGAGAAACGTCCACCTAGAGACCATGGTTTCTGGCTAATGGCCCTCGTCAGCCTAGGGTGGACTTTCTATCATGAGATCCACACGGGATCTAATGGAATCTTCACAAACCACCGACCTTTTTTTATCGTTAAATTTCCATCGTCAAAAAAAATTCTCAACAAACTATTTGTGCGATATGAATAACAATAATAATGGAAAACAATTCATAAAAAAAAGAATAAATTTTGCATAAAAGCTTTTATAAATATATTGATTTTACTTGAATAAAAATACAATTTATATAAAGACCACTTTAAAAAATGGACTTAATAAACATAGGTTTGTTCTTATAGACTACAAAATGACTATCTTTTATAAAATTTGGAGTACGTGATCCGTGGGTTGCATTCATGATGGGAGAAGTAGGCATTATAAAGTAAAAATGGAAGTTTTTCCATGGATATAAAAACACGAATTTGTAGCAGTTGATGGAACGCCTTGATCGTCTGATCAATATATAGAAGAAGAACTCCATTTACGTAAAAATCGTTTTAGGGATTTGAGAATTCGTGTTTCAGAAAATCTGAAAATTCTCTTTGTGTGAGTTAGAATCTAAAATACCTAGAACAATATTCCAAAACAAAATCAATAAGCGGCATAACCTACAGAATTATATTCCCAGAAGACTCTCTGTGAATAAAAAAAAATAAGAACATTTTTCGTCGAGTGCAGCGCTTTAATATTAAAAAATGGGAACCTCTTCTGAAATATTTCTTATGCGTAAATGCATTTTATCCAAATATTTATTTATTTATTTACTCGGTATGTTTTTTTTTCTGGTCCGCGAAACATTTTACCAAACGATTCAAATATCGCTTGAAAATCGTTTTGTGGAATTGTTTAGAGTTTTGTAGGGTTTTATTTTTCAAATACTTTTTTTATATACCCTTCATTTTCGCTTAGTTTTGCTATTAAAGATTACGTTTATATATATATATAAAAATAATAATATTAACTTAATTTGTATAGTTTTTATATAAAATTTTAAAGTGTTTGTGTATTTTCGAATGTAATTGAAGCATGAAATATGTAGATTGATAATAAAAAGTTCTAATTTTTTTTGTTTGTTAATTATTTGAATAAAGTCATTTGTTGAAGTTGAAAATTTGTATTGAACTGTTTCAGCCATTTTTTTTTCTTTCGATAATCTTTTGATAACTGTTATCTCATTCATTTATGCTTATCTTTCAGAACTGTCTTTTGCTTTTCAAATGTGTAGACATGTGGTGCACTTACAGTAAAAGCAGTCACCTACATCTACCCACCATGATTATCATGGTCTGTACCACGTGTACTATGGATAAGAAAAAAAAGAGCTGTCTTAATTCACCCTTTACCAATATAGAATCTTTAGTAATCTCTTTCGACTGAAATTGAAAGGATTCTGTTCTATTTTTTTTATGTATTTCTATTGCTTCCCTTCATAGCTTATGCCTATAATTCGTTTATAATAGCATTACTAAGAACTCTTATATTATGATGCATAGCGCGCCATCTGTTATGAATATTCGAAACTATTATAGACGCGTATGAATTTTTTGAAAATTAAACAATTTCTACTGTCCTTACTGCAATAGAAAAATTAAAGGGAACTCTTCTTAATTACTAGATATAAATGCAAAAATTCATACAGCATATATAATCAGCAGTCTTTCTATATCAAGAAGAGAATTGATATCACACAATAACAATAATTAAAATAAAAAATGCTCCAATGGCCCCCGATTCTTACAAAAGTTCAACCCCACCAGCGAGTACAAGTAATCAAACGGGGTTCTGGCATATTTGTAAGTGCAAAGTCGAACTGCTTTTCACGTGTGTAGACATATGGTGTACTTACAGTAAAAGCAGTCGCCTACCTCTACCCACCATGATTATCATGGCCTGTACCACGTGAACTAAGGATAAGCAGAAAAAAAAACATAATTATTTTAAACATTTTTCTTATATTACATAGTTGGTATTAATTGTGAATTATTGTTAAAGTTATTTAATGAATCTCTTTTTTTTTTTTTTTGCTTATCTCTAGTACACGTGGTACAGGCCATGATATTCATGGTGGGTAGAAGTTGGCGACTGCTTTTACTGTAAGTACATGTCTACATATGTGAAAAGCAGTTCGACTTTGCACTTACAAATGTGCCAGAGCCCCGTTTGGTTATTTGCACTCGCTGGTGGGGTTGTACTTTTGGGAATCGGGAGCCATTGAATATTTTTTTATCAGAAAAACTACCCAATGCGGGAATCGAACCTGGGTCGTAGCGCTCGAAAACCAACGATAATGATTCTATATTCTCGCTGTGTTTGGAGCATATGTACATTCATGGACCAAACATAAAAAACATATTTGGCCAATTTTCTTATATATTTCCGACACTAAAGAGGAATTCTTGATATTTAACGACAAATGAAGAAGCTTTGAAGACAATAGATATGTCCATAAATACATGCTTTAGAATTTCTTTTTGATAGACAATCTATAAAAAGGTATTTTAAACATAAATTAAATATGATCTATTAGTGTGTTCAATCTCTTTTGATAGAAATTTAGATTGTTTATAGCATATATTTCTTTTTAATAACCTAACAAATGCTCAATATAAGGGCAGTAGAAATTTATATTGTCGCCATTTATCGACTTATTGTAAGAGACTTGGCAATTAAAGATGAAAGATTACAACGTATAATCGTACAAGTATTTATTATCCCCCAAAGTGTTAGAGATATGAAGAAAGGAGAGAAAATAATGTTTATAAAAAATATTATATTTGAATTGATGATAATAATATGTTTTTAAAGTAATAATTATATATATACTAATATTAAAATTATAAACTTTAAATAATATACAATTGTATTGAAAAATAAGGCTTAGATAGCTATTGTTTACCGGAAAATGGCATCATTTGAGCATCGTCTGATTTCACAGCGTTGCCAGATTAAAGCAATAAATTAAATATATTTAATTATCTATGAAAAATAAATTTCGTAGAAAATATTTTTCAAAATAAAAAAATTATAACTAAAATAATATTAATTTATAAATATAAATACATTAATGCACATCATATTTATAATATTTATTTCTTCAATAATATCAACATTTCTTCAAATAAGGGTAAAACCGTAACAATAAATTTATATTTCCTCACCGTTCTAGAAGCCAATCGACCTCAACAAATGGTATTTGTATCCTCAGGAAAAACCATTGTGTGAGAAGAACAACTTCGATGTACTGAGCTAAACCTGATAAAAACTCGATAAAAAAGGACGCGAAGGTGGAAATGCTGGCTATCAACAGCTTCCAAATGTTTTTCTAACGTACACTTTCTATTTTATCTTTCCTTTTTTTACCGAGATTTCTGTGCCACAGGCAACATCGGCTGGATTTTATGTAATTAGTGGTTGTGCTCCGTATAATGGCAATGGTTAAACAAGGTGAAAACATATAGAACTTGTTTGTGCGCGTTTCATATAGGTAGGAATAGATAGACGTAAAACATAGACAATTCGTAATTTATAGTAAACGGTTTGCGGATTTCGACAATTTAGAAAGAGGGAATCATATATCGCCGCAACTCTTTTTATTAACGCGATTAATGCCCGAAAGCTTCCTTAATCGCGTTAATAAAAAGAGTTGCGGCGATATATGATTCCCTCTTTCTAAATTCGATATTTATTGATTAGAATTATTGATTGAATAAATATCATATTTATCATTTAATTTCATTATTATTATCTTTATTAAACGTAGTATAGTCCATGATAACCATGGTGGGTAGTAGTTGGCGCCTTATTTTACTGTAAATGCACTATATGTGCCTATTAGAATAGAAAGTTGCTATAAAATATTAATATAAACTGTAGCAATTCCTTTCTTTATTCTTGAAAAGTGGCATGTATATCGGGATTCAGACAATAACTCTGAAAGATATCACTGTGACCTTTATCGAATACACACGAGATAACCAATAGTGAACAAAATTGCCTCTGTCTCCTTAAAATAAAAACCAGAGGACTGGCGGCATTAAATACTTTCTACTAACTTAAGTTTTGTCCATGAGTATATATGACGTGTTATTATATATACTTTGTAAAACGACATTTGAAAATTATCCCGCATGTGTTTCTTTTGAACGAAAAATCAAAATTTATTCCAAGGAGAAATAACGATTATTTCTAACCTTACGGATGAAGTATGAAAGGAGAATTGTGAAGAGTAATGATAAACGGAAAAATAAAAGTGTCCAGGGATGGGAATCGAACCTACAGTGTTCCGCTTACCGGGCAGATGCCATGTCCACTCGGCTACCCTTGTTATTTCTTCTTTGGAATAAATTTAGATTTTTTTTTTTTTCAAAAGAAACACATGCGGGATAATTTTCAAATGTCGTTTTACAACAACAATCCGCATTATATTATATTGTATTATATGTACTTTGTTCACATAAATATTACTGGCACCAGAGACAAGTTTACTTTATGGTAGCTGCAATGACTATAACGAGAGATGCCATCAGGACTGGTAGAGAAGAAACTAGAAGAATGTTGAAGTAAAAACTGTGATCTCTGACAGAACAATAGCTTAGAACCGAAGCTGTAATCTATAGAAAATACCAAAAAGTAGGAAACAAAGTGAAGACACACGAGATAACCAAGTGTGAACAAATTTGACTCTGTCTTCTTCAAAAATAATATACGAACGGCGATATCAAAAACTTTTCACTTCCTTAAGTTTTGTATTATATTGAGTGTATATATAAGGGACTAGCAAACTTAGCGCGCCTTACGTCGCGCTTTAAAGCACATACAATTTAAAGCACATACAATCCTGCCTTCTTCACAGACATAATAACATTATAACAACATTATAACATAATAACAAAATCACACAAACAAAAACGAATATGGGGGATTCTTTATTCATTTATTTCAACTATATAACACTATATAATGTGACATAGATCAATTTTCGATATATATTGAAATTTTATTCTATTTTGAGCGTCTATTTTGAATATTCACTAAATATCGAAATGAATATTAACTAAATATCGATTAAAGAATATAAATATATTAATATTTAATAAAATAAAAAATACGCATAGGCATATTTAATATAAGCAATATTAAAATAGCCAATTTCTGGCGTAATTAAATATAAAAATGACCTTAACAAAATAAAAACGGTGCTAAAATGAGAAATTAAAAATGAAAAATGTTATTAAATTGTAAAAAGGCAAGTATGAAAAGTATTTAAAGTTTAATTTAAATTTAATTTATATATCAAATTATTTCGTTTTATTTCAATCAATGGCCGAGCGTGTCGCTAACGTCGAGCTTAACGTCGAGCTAAATGCGTATTTTTGCTAACTGCGTTATTTTTAAAAGTTTAAATATAATTTTGAAGTTACCTGAATAATTCCGGGACTAAATGTAATATGTATACGAAATATTGTCGTATAAAATAAAATATTAAGAGAGGAGTTAGGGAACAAACAAACAAACTAACAAACAAACATTTTTTGCGCTTTAATATAAGGGATATGGGGTCAGTGGACGAGTGGTATAATCCTTCAATTTCTGACAGTCACGACTCTGGATCGAATCCCACCTTCAACAAATTTATTTTGACTTGCAAAAGTAGAATCCCACCAGTGAGTGCAAGTAAACAAAAAGAGGCTCTGATACATTTTTAAGTAGAAAAGTGGACATGTGGTACACTTACAGTAAAAGTAGTCTCTAAATATTTAATAGGTCTATATCTAAAAACAACAAGTATAAACAAGACCTTGACTTAGAAAAATGGCGTAAAAAAACTAGATATTGGATGAAAACAAGGACACACCATTTAAAAAAGAAACTGATGTTGAACCTCAGCATCTGATATACACTTATGGACAAAACCTATGGAAGTTGAAAGTCTTCGATTTTTTTCAAAAAAAAAAAAACAGAGGCAATTTTGTTCACCCTTGGGTATCTCGTGTGTCTTCAATAAAAGTTACTTTGATTCAAATTTCTTTCAGAGTTATTGTATGAATCCCGATATACATGCTAAAAGGTACAACCTTCTTAAGTTTTGTCCATCAGTGTATCTTTCAGAGTTATTGTCTGAATCCCGATATACATGCTGAAGGTACAACTTCCTTAAGTTTTGTCCATGAGTGTATCTTTCAGAGTTATTGTCTGAATCCCGATATATATTCTAAAAGGTACAAATATTCCTTAATTTTTGTCCATTAGTCTATCTTTCAGAGATATAGTTTGAATCCCGATATACATTGTAAAAGGTACAACTTCCTTAAGTTTTGTCCATAAGTGTATCTTTCAGATTTATTATCTGAATCCCGATATACGTGCTAAAAGGTACAACTTCCTTAAGTTTTGTCTATAAGTATATCTTTCAGATTTATTGTCTCAATCCCGATATACATGCTAAAAGGTACAACTTCCTTTAGTTTTGTCCATGAGTGTATCTTTCAGAGTTATTGTCTCAATCCCGATATACATGCTAAAAGGTACACAACTTCCTTAAGTTTTATCCATAAGTGTATCTTACAGAGTTATTGTCTGAATCCCGATATATATGCTAAATTGTAAAACTTCCTTAAGTTTTGTCCATTATTGTATACATGACCTTTGTATATATAATAAACAGTTGAAATATAGCTTTTTATCTTTAATAAAAACGTGATGGATTTAATTAAAAATATTCAATCACATTATTTGGCATTTTGCTCGCTCAATCTTCTCGACATAATGAGGTAAATCAATAGTGTTGTATGATTGTGGGTTGGTTCAAATCATTTAGATTTATAAAGCAAATAGGAAAATAGACACTAAAATTAAGCTCCATCTATTGACCGTCGCCGCAAACTAGCTGCCTCGGGTCGGCGACAAAGCCACAACACCAGCTTTGGTAAACTAAGAAGTGTCCACCTAGAGACAAAGGTTTCAGTACTATGGCCCTTCTCAGTCCAGGTCGGACTTTATTCTATTAGTTCAACAAGGTATCAAATGAGATCTTCACAATTTTCTAAAGAGGTGTTAAGCTGTTAAAGTGAATAGGCCCATATTAATGGTAATATATTAATGACAATTTTGCCAGTGGGAAGAAGACATTTGTTGTAAAAATGAAACTCTTAAGCAAAAAGAAGTTTCGTGACCTTCTTTTAAAAATTAATCAAAATCATTCTATTCACTATAACAGAAAACTAACAGAAAGGGAATCCTAAATAGATAGTCAAAATGTGAGTAAAAAATATTCTAAATCGAAAAATCTAAAATAAATCAATGAGTTGAAAACATTCTGTCGTAAAAATGACATTTATAAGATCTACTTGTCTTTTTTATAACTTTTTTATTGGTCAAACAGAAGTTGTTCGTCCATTTTGTTTTTGATTTTACACATTAACGTCACACCAGTCAAGTGGTATTGAGCTAACACAGGGATCGGAAAACTACGAGCCACATGCAGCTCTTTGGGTGTGAAGCTCTTTATATAGTTCCATACATAAATATTATTTATGTGAGTACTATTCATTGTTGGCAAGAAAACAATTTTTAGCTCTTTAAAAACTTTGAAATTTTGTAAATTGTAATTTTTGACTCTTCTGACTAAAGGTTTGCCGACCCCTGAGCTAGCAGATAGAAATAGCGCATAGAATTTTTTTCTCAAACAAAGATGTCCATTTACAAGTTCTTTCTGAATTTTGAAGTGACGGAGATAAAGAAGATCCCATGGACATACTCATGGACAAACCTTAAGAATGGAGAAAGTCTTTTATGTCCCTGATCGCTTTTTTTATTAAAGAGACAGAGGCAATTTTGTTCATACCTGGTTATCTCGTGCGTCTTCAATAAATCTTTACTTTTAAGTGATACGCTAAACTAGGCACGCTGGATTCTGTGGTCACTGGACATGTGTCGGACCTGGAGGTTGTTGGGTTCTATGCTGTCTGGAGTATAGGAACTCCATCTATGCTTCCTTCCTGTTGGAATCTGTATAAGACCGGTGATCTTAATAAACCTGTATATATATGTGTCAGGGAATATCGGGGAACAGGCTAAATCAATGTTTAGTTGATTTCTGTTCCACCAGATTGTACTGGGATAAGGTGCATAAATTAAGAAAAAGGCATCTCCTTATCGTGCAACTGAAAGTTGCTAATGGCTATATTAAAAACAAAGTAGGCATATCCTGACCAGGAGCACATGTGCTTTTTAGAAGGCAGAACGCCATGTGGTGGAACAGAAATCAATTAAACATTGAATAAGCCTGTTCCCTGATATCGCTCTAAAAAGCCCTTGTGCTCAAGGTCAGGATATGCCTACTTTGTTTTTAATATAAACACCCGATCTTTTTATTTTTATTTTTCCTGTAATAAATATTTTTTTTTCTATAATTTTTCTATAATATAAAAATAGAATTAAAAAGATCAGGTTTTAGTATTAAAATCAAACAAAGGAATATCCTACCATAAGCACATAAGCTTTTCAGAGCGCCATCTAGTGGAACAGAAATCAACTAAGCGCTTATGTGGTCAGGATATGCCTTTTTTATTTTAATCTATATATATATATACATTAAATAAATGTCTTATTTTATTTTTTTCAAATTATAATATCAAAAGCAAATTAATGTGTTAAGTCGACCGCCAGATGTCGCCGCTTTTCCCTATATAAACCTATTGTTGTTGTTTCCCGTTGGCCGGCTCAAATCTTTTTGTAGATATGTAAATGTGTAATATATTATTTTTCTTTATTATACTAGCCTTTAGTCAGGTATGTCTTCCTTAATTATGTATTTTGTGTTCCATTAGTACAATTAAAGCTAATTCTTATCTAAACTATTTTCATTATTATTACCACGACAGCAATATCACAAACATACCTATGTATCCACAAAATAATCAGCAAGTAATAATTCTGCATATCTAAATAATATTCAAAATTCAACAGAAAATATTTTTCGTAATATATATAAATATCAGGGAACAGGTTAAATCAACGTTTAGTTGATTTCTGTTACACTAGATGGCGCTCTACCATCTAAAAAGCACATGTGCTCCTGGTCAGGATATGCTTTCTTTATTTTTAATATATATGTGTGTAAAAAATGGTGCCCTGCCATCTAAAAAACTAATGTAAGTGGTCAGGATATACGCCTATTTTATTATACATATGTTATATTAAAATATTATATTATTTAAAAAAAATATATATTTCATATATACAAATACTCTGTTAAATCGACCGCCAGAGGTCACACTTCCCCTATAAAAACTCATTGTCGTTATTTCCCGTTGGCCGCCTCAAATCTTTTGTACATTATGTAAATAATCTTTTGTTTTACTTTGTTCTACTCGCCTTAACCCAGGCGGTACTTAATTAAATTATGTTTTTTTATATATTCATAAGTTCAATTAAAGCTATTTTTGATAACTAATTTTATTTAATCATTGCCACGACTTATCAACAAATATCTCTATTCTCAAAATAATCAGCATCAAGTATTATTTCTATATAACTAATTATCAAAAATCAAACAAAAAAAATATATTTTTTTCTATTATAACATATATATATATGTGGTGAAATACATAAAAATATCTATGTGTTTTAATTTATATTGTTTAAGAATATTATTTTCGGTCAAATACTTTATGCGTTCGATGGTTTATAAATATTCAAATAACACAAGTCCAATCTACATAGAAAAAAGTCAAAAATTAATTACCTACAAAAATGTAGAAATATAAAAAAAAATATTCTCCAAAAATATTTATTATCTCCATAAAAAATATATTAGCAACGTTGCCAAAAGTTTAAATATTTCTAGAATGTGTCGTCTGCAAAAGAAAAGAAAGAAATATGGCGCATGCCGACAATAAACCATCATTAAATATGGTTTTGAATATTTTGGACTTCAACACCTTTTTATCAATCAGGGATAAAAACAAACGTGCGTAGCATTTCAACAAGTCATTTGAATAAAGTTTACAAATTTTTAAGTCATCAAAAGAAAGGGGTAAAATATTCCTTCAAAATATGAAGTTTTTTTCATAGAAATTTGATATTTTTCCTATCGTAATTGCTTTACCGATATTTGTCAGCTGGGACAGTTCTTTTTACCTGAGTTAGTGCCATAGAAGAAACAAATCAATTTCTTCAAAATGACCTAAAGTTTCTTTCACACTGTGCGACACTTTTCTACTATAGCAAAATAAAATGGCGATTGAAGAGGAGTGTCTTATACCACCTTTATTAGCAAGCTTTCGGACGTCCTTCTACAGGATTTACGGTGACAAAAGCCTGTAGAAAGACGCATGCGTCCGAAAGCTTGATAATAAAAGTTAATATAAGACACTTCTCTTCAATCGCCATTTTATTTTGCTATTTTAACTCGAAGAGTTTAATTCAGTCACTTTTCTACTATCTTCATAAATGGGCTTCGCTAAAAACTTTCGTTAATTAATCATTTTTAACCAAATTGTAAAAACCAAATAATAAATGCTCTGTATATAGTTCAGCTAAATATAAAATAATCAATAGAAGTAAGCACACGTTTTCTAAGTCCCGGTCGTTACAGTAGCTGAGTTTACAACATATAGGACATAGAGACTGCTGTGATAGAGATGCACGGAGACATCTGAGGCTCTTCATTGGACACGACAACAACGGAGTACGCTATGTATATAGTTTAGAGTTATATATAAAAAATATTAATTTAATAAGCCCCAATTTATGTCCCGGTCGTTACAGTAGCTGTGTTCACAAGATAGAGGACATTGCATACGATTTGATAAAGATGTAGGGGGACATCTGAGGCTCTTCATTGGACACGACAACAACAGAAAATTGACAAGGACTCAGAACTCCACAAACTCAACATAGAGGACATTGTGACTGCTGTTATAAAGATGTACGGACACATGTGCGGCTCTTCATTGGACACGACAACAACAGCAGCAATAGAGTTCGCTCTGTATATAGTTCAGTTAAATATAAAATAAGCAATTTAAATAAGAACACGATTTCTAAGTCCCGGTCGTTACAGTACCTGAGTTTACAAGATATAAAAACATTGCATCCGATTTGATAGAGATGCACGCACACATCTAAGGCTCTTCATTGGTCACGACAACAACAACAACAGAAAATTGACATGGACCTAGAACAGCAGCTTTACACACCCAAGATTAAGAACATTGCTGTGATAGAGATGTATGGAGACATCTGAGACTCTTCATTGGACACGACAACAACAGAAAATTGGCATGGACCCAGAACTCCAAAAACTCAACATAGAGGACATTGCGACTGCTGTGATAGAGATGTATGGAGACATCTGAGGTTATTTATTGGACACGACAACAACAACAGAAAATTTACATGGACCCAGAACAGCAGCTTTACACCCAAAATAGAGAACATTGCAACTGCTGTGATAGACATGTATGGATACATCTGAGGCTCTTCATTGGACACGACAACAACAACAACAACAACAGAAAATTGGCATGGACCCAGAACAGCAGTTTTACACACCCAAGATATAGAACATTGCGACTGCTGTGATAGAGATGTAATAGAAACATCCGAGGCTCTTCATTGGACACTTCAACAACAACAACAGAAAATTTACATGGACCCAGAACAGCAGCTTTAAACACCCTAGATAGAGAACATTGCTGTGATAGAGATGTACGGACACATCTGAGGCTCTTCATTGGACACGACAACAACAATACAGTTCGTTCTGTAAATAGTTTAGTTAAATATCAAATAATCAATGAAAATAAGCACACGATTTCCAAGTCCAGGTCGTTACAGTAGCTGAGTTTACAAGATTGGTGATCCTCGAGACAAATTATCTACCGACATAATCAATCCTCAGTTAAATTGGCTAATCATTTTAATTACAAATTAAGCCCGAGTTAATTGATTCTCCACAGAGTGAGAGAAATCTACCAGAAATTACACAGCTGGAATAGCTCTTCTCTCTTTGGTGTTGGACTTCTGCACAGTCTTCGTTAGCATGTACCTAATATTTGGTCAAATTGAATTATTATTCACTGAAAATTATAAATATATACATTTTATCGCTGCATTTTATGGCATTCTGTCAACCGAAATATTGGCAAATAAATATCTTATTCAATCTAATATATGCCTTTTATTATCGAAAGATTTAAATAGGGATTGCTCTTTTTCCATAACGTTTAACGTTTTTATCATTGAAATAAGAAGAGTAGAAAATTTATTTATTTTAAAAATATAATTATACGCGTCAAAAATAGTTCAAATTACATATGTTTATATCAGATAATAAAAATACATATATTGGATTGAATAAAATATTTATTTGTCAATATTTCGGTTAGCTGAACGGCAACCTTTATCGAGGCATTACATTTTTGTATACACAAACTCAGCGCCGTATAGTGTTATAATGTTTTCATATATAAGGTTATTATTGTTAATATTATTAGTGTTAATTATAACACTATGCGGCGCTGAGTTTGTTTATACAAAAATGTAATGCCTTGATAAAGGTTGGCGTTCAGCTAGCCGAAATATTGCCAAATAAATCTTTTATTAAATCCAATATATGACTTTTTATTATCTAATGATTTAAGTATGGATTGCTCTATTTTCAGAACAATATGTTTATATGTAAATATGGGGTCTATATCATCCTTATGCAAATATCGATAATGAATAATCCCAATTATATGAACACAATATAAAACTAAGTCTAATAACCATAGAATGGAAACCTCTTCTTTAAGTATTTGGTCAAAATGTTTAAAAATAGATAATTACCCGCTATTGAAGAGAGATTTTTCTATAATAAATACTTTTTAAAAAGTAATTAAGAATCAATTAAGTTTTTCAGTATTCTGGTTCAATGCTGTAATTTATTTAGTATAATAAATGTATTAGATAAAATTATATGTTTATATTATGATGCATTAGCGCGCCATCTGTTATCAAAATACGAAACTATTTTAGACGCGTATGATTCTTTTAAAAATTAAACAAATTCTACTGCCCTTACTGCAATGGAAAAATTAATGGGAGGGCCTGGCTCATCAGCGGTTTCGCCGGTTTAATCAACCATATCGCTGTTATAATGCATTTTCTATCTTCCTTTTATAGTGATTCTGATGCTAGACTCTTGGAATGTGTATTTTAGATGAACTATGGATATAAGCTTTGAGGACAGCAGAATTACATACAATTATAAATATATAATAAGAAACATATGTTTATATGTTTAGATAAAAAGGGATATATTGGATTGAATAACATCATTCTTTTCAATGGTAGACACCAGCCAACTTAGGTCAATCCAAATAATGTTAACCAGTGCCCAAACAAGCAGACTAGTTGCTCAGGCCCTATATAATTTTTACAAGGCAGTAGGTGTAAAGAGGGAGAAAAGAGAACTTGGAAGCTCTTGTTCTTACACCTCAGAATGACGACGAAACATTGAGGGGCCATCGTGTTGGTCGACGATGAGATTGCGGAGCTGGTAATATGGATGGCTGTGCTGGAGTAAACCTCCTTTTTTGTGTCTGGATGCTATATTTATGGCGAACTAAATAACTTAGTCCCTATTTCTGCTCCGCGCTTATGGAATTGAAGACTTGGGGCGATGGCGTCGACCTTTCATATTAAATCTTACTTTTCCTTATTACTAATAATTGTATATAGTTGCGGAACTACTGGTTTCCTGTGCTGCTCTTTTCCTGATATTGCACCTTGTACGGAGAATCTGTATAAGACTAATGTCTTAATAAAGGCTTTGTGTGTGTGTGTGTGATTGAATAACATATTTATTTGCCAATATTACGGTTGGCTGAATGCCATTTCAAATCAATATATGCCTTTTTATTACCTAAAGATTTAAAAATGGATTGCTCTATATTCAGAACAAATATGTTGATATATGTGTGCACATAACGTTTTAGAAATTTATCGTTCGAATTCCTGAATCGTGACAGATCTTTTGGTAAGATATTCTTTATTATTGTAAACAGATAATACTTAAAGGTATATCCTGATCGTGCTACTAAAGGTTACTGATGGCTTACACCATCTATCAGAATAAATATCAAATAATTGTTAATCTTAATTGTTCCAGAATTAGTTTTTCTTGATAGGCCATGTCTTACCTCTTCTAAATTTTATTGATTGCAGTATGAAGGTTGTAGAAATGCTCACTTTAAATAAACATTCATGTATAAATCTTAAAGAAGTTGTACCGTTAAGCATGTATATCGGTATTCAGACAATAATTCTGAAATATATTACAGTGAACTTTATCGAAACCACACGAGATAATCAAGTTTTATTGTTTTCATTATCCCTAATACACGTGGTACAGGTCATGATAATCATGGTGTGAAATAAATTGGCAACTGCTTTTATGGTAAATGCACCACATATCTACACATGTGAAAAGCAGTTCGACTTTTGCACTTAAAAATGTGCCAGAGCCTCATTTGATTACTTGCACTCTCTCTGGTGTGAACATAATTACCTAGGTCTTCTAGGTAATAATTATAATTAAAAACAGACGACAAGGGATATCAAAGACATTCCACTATCTTAAATTTAGTCTAGGAATGTGTATATATGTTATATTAAAATATTAATTATATTCAAAATTATATTTCATAGACCGCCAGAGGTCACGCTTCCCCTATAAAAACTCACTGTTTTTGTTTCCCGATGGCCGGCTCAAAACTTTTGTACATTATGTAAATAATCTTTTCATTTTTTTTATTCTTACGCCTTAAGCCAGGCAGTATTTTTATCAAATTTGTCAAAAGCATTACATATTTGTACAAATAAACTTAGCTGAGTTTTGAAAAAGGCATCTCCTTATCGTGCAACTGAAAGTTTCTGATGGCTTACGCCATCTATCTGAATAAATATCAACTATTCTCGTTGATTTTTATTATTCCAGAATTGGCCAAATACCCATTCCTAATTAATCAAAAAAAGCTAACCACGGACACGTTTCGGGCTATTGGCCCTCATCAGCGTGGTGCAAGCTGTACCTCAACAACCAAAAACCTGATCATTCAGGCATTCTGAAAAATCATGAAACAGGTAGTTACGGCATGAATTTTTCACATTAGCTGAGTTTGTTTATACAAAATTGCAATGCCTTGACAAAGGAGGGCCTTCAGCTAACCGAAATATTGGCAAATAAATAGTTTATTCAATCAAATATATGTCTTTTTATTATATAAAATTTATTTTACTCTTTGTCACTTTATTGATTAAAGAAAATCCATAGCAAAAATTGATGATTGTTGGGCTGTTGAATTTGCTCTAACCTTTAATTGAAGAAATCATGTCTTGCCAACATGTCACTTTCTGAATTTCTAGACCACGACATCAGTGAGTGGAGTAACCACATAGTACCATGGCAACGTATTATTACAATGTTACTACATTGACATTTATAGACATGATGTATAATTACAATACAAGCTCAAACATGAATTACTTCCACTTTTTTTTTCTTTAGTTGTTTCCCCTATATATTTGAGGAATGAGCAACAACAACAAAACTTAAGGAAGTTATATTTTTAGTATGTATATCGGGATTCAAACAATAACTCTGAAAGATACACTCATATACAAAACTTAAGGAAGTTGTACCTTTTATCATGTATTTCGGGATTTAGACAATAATTCTGAATGATACACTCATATGCAAAACTTAAGGAAGTGGTACATTTCAGCATGTATATCGGGATTAAGACAATAACTCTGAAAGATACACTCATGGACAAAACTTAAGGAAGTTGTACCTTTTAGCATGTATATCGGGATTCAGATAATAACTCTGAAAGATATTACAGTGACCTTTATTGAGGACACACGAGATAACCAAATGTAAACAAAATTTCCTCTGTCTTCTTCTTTTTCTTAAAAAAAAAAAAAAACAGACGACATCAAAAGCTCTCAATTTCCTTAAGTAGTGTCTATAAATGTAATTTAGTTATATTTTGTTGGCATTTTTAGAACATCTTCACTATAAAATAGCCATTTATTTTTTTAAATATTTAGATTTATAAAGGTTTTATATAGCTAAATTATTGGCACACGCTCAGTATATATAACTATATGAAGGAACCTAAATGAAATCTAAATAAAAGCTAGTTAAAGAATGGCTAAGCCTAATGGTATGAGGCGTCTGGTTACATAATCCTTTTGGTAGGATGATGATGATAAGAGGTGAAAGGAGCTCACATTTTACTCTGTGAAACTTTAAAACTAAATAATTAGATTGAAGTGATATGGCGGAGAAAGATTTTAAAATTTACTCTTCATTAGCTAGAATGTCTTTCTCCAAATGACGTCATTAGAGAACTTTCTCTCTTTTTTTACGCCTAAATTAGAAGGCATACTTACCAATATGGAGAAAAGGATTTTAACCAAACGATATTCTTTTACATTGTGTTTTAAAATTTCAATGTATGTTCACATTAATATACTTAAATTATGAATATATTTTTGTTATAATATAAAAAAGAGATTTTCTTCTTGAATTTAGATAATGTTGAGGATTATGCTATGGAGTTATTTGTTGGTTATTTTTAGTACTAAATGGTATTGGTAATGCAGTCGTGGTTAAAATCTTGAAAATTAAATAATAAAAATAGTAAATATTAGAAATTGCTTCAATTGAGCTTATGAGATATATAAAAACATAATTTGATAAAAGTACTGCCTGTCTTAAGGCGTAGGAATAAAAAATGAAAAACTTATTTACATAATGTACAAAGGTTTTAAGCCGGCCAGCTGGATACAACAAAAATGAGTTTTTATAGGGGAAGTGTGACCTCTGGCGGTCGATTTAACAGAGTATTAGAATCTTGAAATATATTTGAAAAACATATTTTTATATAACATATATATAATTCGATTTTTCACAAAGCTTATTTTATGTAAAAGGTTTTACTCAAAGCGCGTATGATTCTTTCAAAAATAAATCAATTTCTACCGTCCTTACTATAATAATAAAATAATGGAAAGGCCTGGCTCATCAGTGGTGAACCTTCTCAGCGGTTTTACCAATTTTTTCTACCAGATCGCTTCTTTAGAACTCTAATACTGTATTGGATCATTCTGTTTATATATGTTATACTGAAGGGTGGAATCTTAGAAATGGTATTTAAACAAACTATGGACATAAGCTTATAGGACAGTAGAATTATATATAATATTTGAATTCAGCAATGATCTTCCGTAAACAATGGGGACAAAATAGTCATATATTAATACAAAGTAATAACACGTCATCTATATATAACAAATATAAACATTAAGAAGCGAATGTTTTTTAATACATGAATTAAAATTCTACTGTCCTTACTGCGATGGAAAAATATTGGAAATGAAGTTATGTGGGACAAACGGCGTTCAACGTCAAGGGAAAGAAAAGACTTTAAAAACTCCCCCTGAAATATTTTAAAATTAAAATAAGAAAACTCGAAAAAAATGTTTTGTGGAAGTTCTGAAGTATTTCTCCGTCAAATTCTCATCCATCATAATTTTCATATTTCGGAATGGAGAATGGACATGAAGAACTGAGCTTAAAATGGCCCTTGAGACGTTTTTTTCCATACGTACATAGATACCATATACCTTACTTATTTGGACAATACATTTACAATATATCCAGATGACAAAATAACCTACAGGACATGTAACAACTGCCCTGGTGTGGAACTAAAACCTACTCATATATTTTCATGTCCAGCAATGGCCGCAGCCTTGCAGAAAATTGACCCAGAACAGCAGCTTTACACACCCGAGATAGTGGACATTGCGACTGTTGTGATAGAGATGTACGGAGACATCTGATGCTCTTCATTAGACACGACAACAACTAAAGAAAATTGATATTGATCTAGAACAGCAGCTTCACACACCCAAGATAGAGAACGACTGTTGTGATAGAGATGTACGGAGACTTCTGAGGCTCTTAATTAGACACGACAACAACAAAAGAAAATTGACATTGATCCAGAACAGCAGCTTCACACACCCAAGATAGAGAACGACTGTTGTGATAAAGATGTACGGAGACTTCTGAGGCTCTTCATTGGACACGACAACAACAACAAAAACAACTTATCGGGAGGATAAAATACATAAACAATAAACTAAAAAAATAATCAAAAATAGAAAAAATATCAAATATAAAAAAGTCATATCTAGATCGCGCTCAAATTAACTTCATATTTACGCAAACTTGGGCTCAAATACCTATTTCTTTATTTCTTAGAAAGCTTCCAGAACCAAATTTTGGTCGTTGAAATACTGCCTGCAACATGCTGACGAGGGCAACGCGTACGTCGTGATTTTTCTTGATTTATCAAGAAATTGGGTTGGCCAAATATCACTTTTAAAATATAAACGTTTGATTTGTTTTTGTTCCGCTAGATGGCGCTCTGCCATCTAAATGGTTATTGTGAGCGAGGTCAGGATATGCCTTTTCATATTTAATATACAATGTCCACCTCTCCCTTTAAAATTCCATTCAAACTGAATTTTATATCAATTTTTGTATATGTATGTTATATTAAAATATTATTTTATTTAAATTTATATTTCATAGATTCAAATACTCTTCTAAATCGACCGCCAGAGGTCACACTTCCCCTATAAAAACTTATTGTTGTTGTTTCCGGATGGCCGGCTCAAATATTTTGTACATTATGTAAATAAAGTTTTCATTTTTAGATTCTTACGCCTTAAGCCAGGCATTACTTTTATCAAATTACCTTTTATATATATATATATTCCTTTAGCTCATTTAAAGCAATTACTGATCAAAACTATTTTTATTATTATATTTTCAGCATTATTATCACGACAGCAAAACAATATCGTAAAATACTCATGGATAACCAAAATCAAACAGAAAATCTCATTTTATATATAACATGTATATATGAAATTTTTAAAAGACAAAATAGAAATTGAGCATCAGTATATTAGCGAAGAAAGAAAGAAGTTCTTCTCAAAAGTAAAGGACAGCCAACTTACCTCAGTACAAAGTATTTTAACCAGCGCCATATCAAGCCGAATGGTTGCTCTGTCTCTATATAACTTTTACAAAGCAGTAAGTAGGAAAAATAACTTGGATTTAGACAGGATGACATGACAATTTATTTAAGTTACGCACCAACTAAAATCTATAAAATACAAGATAAGCAATGAAGGAAGTTTCCAGAATAGCCAAATATGAATAATATATATATATCAAAAAATAATAAACTGTATATAAAATATAATATATACTTTGCTACAATATTATTGAAAATTTATTATAATAAATATTTTAAAATAATCTATATTCATACCATTAATTTAGTGTTTTTAATTCCAACAATATATTAAACGTTTTTGATAATATGTAAATAAACTTTATTTCTTGTATAATTATTGTTCTAAAATGTAAATTTAAATAATTTTCACTCTCTTTCTTTAAAAACTAGAAATAATTATTTATATTTAAAACCTATGTAAATAAAATAGATTAAACATTTACACACAAATATATAAATAGGATATAGCGTGTGTTATAATAAATAAATAAAATCATTGAATTTATACAATTTATATATTCGTTGAGTTTTTATATAAAGGTATGTCGGCGGCAACATAAGCGTTTAGAATGCAGACGATCTTGTAACCAATCTCAGTGATGTGCATCCAAATCTTACCTTTGCCATTGTCCACGCTTTCTCTAATGGAACAGATGCAAAATAATTGGCGTCGCTTCGTAGAACAAGAGATACAATTCCTGCTAGGAATTCTTGATAAAAGAAATGCAGATAAAAACATTAATTAATTTCACAGATTAAAAAAGATGACCAAAAAGATGTAAGTTTGATACATAAGAATTTTTTTTCTTCCAATTTACTCAGACTAATCTATTTACTAGCATGTCTTGTATATTTATTGCCAGTTTCAAATAAGACACGCTATATCCGATCTGGATAATTCCATAAAATAAAGCCCAACATCCAGGACTAGGAGTGTTAAGCGCCAAATTTCGAAGACTAGGTAGTTAAGCCTAACATCGGTATTTAAGGTTGCTAAGCCTAACATCGGTGTTAAGGGATGCTACGCCTAACATCGATGATTAGGGTTTGTTACCCTAGTTACCGATGTTAGGCTTAGCCCCTCTAGTTACCGATGTAAGGCTTAGCACCCTTAGTTACCGATGTTAAGCCTAACATCACGGACTAGAGGTGCTAAGCCTAACATCGGTAACGAGGAGTGCTAAGCCTAACCTTGGTAATTAGGGGCGCTAAGCCTAATATCAGGGACTAGGGGTGCTAAGCCTAACACCGGCCGGGAGAGTCAGTCGGTCATGGAACCCGGCCGCTGAATAATCATGAGTAGGTCTACTCCACTTTTATTTCCTCCACGTTTTCCTGGAATTTTATTTACTTTTTACGACGTGAATCTTCGTTGTTGTGGCCCCAGGATGGATCATCAACTTCGATACTCTTGCTCTCAGTTTTATATCAATACATCTCTGGCTATTTCTCTCGATATACACTCATGGTCAAATTTGAAAAAGTTGAAAGAATTTGATATCGCCAGATGTCTGTATTTGTTAAAATTATTATTATTGAAGGAGATAGAGGAAATATTGTTATATGATAGCTGCTATAACTTGCAGAGACTCTGGTTTAAATCAATGTATAATACATTTCTTTTCCTCCAATTTACCCAGACTAGTCTTTTTATTTAAATGTCTCATTATATGTGATTATATTTAATAATAATAATAATGCTTATATCTGGTATCATTACTGTTATTCTCCTGGATTACCTTTAGATTTCTGCTTGGAGAATCTGTATACGACTAATATGTCATAATAGAGCTTTTTATAAATTAATTATATATCAATGACACTAATGTTATAAACCAGGAACTATATAATAGTTATAATTGGGTGATGCTAGATGATAGAAGTGTATTATAAAGGTTATAAAAACAAAGTTATATAATTCATATTCATTTTTGAGTGTTGGAAATTTCAAAAGTGAAATTATGGCGAAAATAAATCAGAGAAATTAATATTTATAATCAATGCTAAGTTCTATATTGATGTTAGAAAAGATAATGTATTGTTTTGATATATTTTTAATGGGAGAAATGCCACCTATGATAAATTAATATCTGAAAACAACTTTATGTTGTTATAAAGTAATTATATATCAATGTTACACTAATGGAATAAACAATAAGAACTATATAATGGCTATAATTGGGTGATAATAGATGAAATATGTGTGTTATGAAGGTTATAAAAACCAATCTATATAATTCATATACATTCTACAATCATTGTCAGAAAGATCAAAAGTGAAATTATGGACAAAATAAATCAGAAAATAATCAAGTTTACGTTCTTTCTTGATATAATACACCAAAATACATTGTTTTAATTCATTAATAATGGAAAAGGTACCTCTTTTGATAAATTATTTTTCCAATAGCAATTTTATGTTGTTATAAATGAATTATATATCAATGGTATAACCCAGGAACTATATAAAGGCTATAATTGAACTTTAATAGATTATAGGTGTGTGTTATAAGGTTATAAAACAAAACTATATAATTCATATACATTCTACAATCGTTGTTAGAAAATTCATAAGTGAAATTATGGCGCAAAAAATCATAATACTTCATCTTTATCATCACCATTACGTTTTGTATTGATGTTATAGAACAAAATACATTGTTTTAATTCAACTTTAATGGGATAGGTGTCATCTATGAATAATGAATAGTATCCAAAAGCAACTTTATGCTTTTATAAATGAATTATATAGCAATGTCACTGATGGTATAACCCAGGAACTATATAATGGCTATAATTGGGTAATGCTAGATGAAAGAAGTGTATTATAAAGGTTATAAAAGCCAATCTATATAATTCATATGTATTCTTCATTGTTAGCAAGTTCAAAAGTGGAAATCATGAGACAATCTCATAGTAACGTTCTTTATTGAGATAATAAACCAAAAAACATTGTTTTAATTCATCTGTAATGGAAAAGGTACCTTTTTGATAAATGAATATCATCCAATATCAACTTTATGTTGTTATAAATGAATTATATATCCATGACACTAATGATATAACCCAGGAACTATATAACGGCTATAATTGAATGTTAATAGAGTATAGGTGTGTGTTGTAAAGGTTATAAAAACTAATCTATATAATTCATATGTATTCTACAATCATTGTTAGAAAGTTCAAAAGTGAAATTATGGCGAATATAAATCAGAAAACGTAATATTTATAATTAAAGTTAAGTTCTATATTGATATAATAGACCAAAATGTATTGTTTCAATTTATTTCTAATCGGAGAAATGTCATCTATGATAAATTAGTATCATACAAAATCTAATATATGTTGTTATAAATGAATTATATATCAATGTTACACTAATGGTATAACCCAGGAACTATATAATGGTTATAATTGGGTTATTAGATGATAGATGTGTATTATATAGGTTATAAAAACAAAGTTATATGATATAAATCAAAGATATATAGGTGATAGTAAAGAGATATACAACAGATTGGGTCTAAACATCAAGTTATACCATAGAAAGATGGCCATGATACAGGAAACAAGAGAGTTTCCTTTGAACCAATTAATCTTCAGAGATATTTAATGGCGTGGAAAGTGGCGGAACAAGATAAACTGTGAAACACATCTTGTGATTGAATCTTTTACACCAACACTCTTATCTCCTCCGCCTTGGAAATCGATCTTTCTTACATAGGCTGATAGAGCTGTTGCCACAAGATTAGATTCGTTCATTATAGTTGGCTGAAGGTCATACATTACAATCAACACAATATTAAACTGTAAAACGACATTTCAAAAATTAGCCCGCATGCGTTTCTTTTGAACCAAAAAAATCGAAATTTAGTTTTTAAGGAGAAATAACGATTATTTCTAACCTTAGGGATGAAGTATAAAAGGATGAATTGTGAAGAGTAATAATAAACGGAAATATAAGTGTCCATGGATAGGAAATAATTAATTTATCATTACTCTTCACAATTCATTCTTTCATACTTCATCCCTAAGGTTAGAAATAATCGTTATTTCTCCTTAAAAATAAATTTCGATTTTTCGTTTAAAAGAAACACATGCGGTATAATTTTCAAATGTCGTTTTACAATCATAAGCCGCATTATAATATTAAACCACTATACATAATCAGAATGATAAAGAATGTCTGGCAAGCATTCACTATTCTTAAAACTAAAGATACTTCGGCCAGTAAATATTATATCGACGTTATGACCAATATCTATTGTCATTTTCAGAAGCAAATAAAAATCAAAGTATTTGGTAATATCCCTAATTTTAATTTTTAACAGCTTGCTAAATGGCTTTATCTTTTATTTGCTACTGACGATGACACAATATATTTGTCGAAACGTCGAAATAATAAAAAGATTTCCTGACAGAAGTATTTTAAAAGGACCTTTCCTGATCGTTCAATTATTTCCTGTTGGCTTACGTGGTGAAGTTGAAATTTTAAGAATCGGCTAGGGTTCGGTGAAAGGATGGTCTAACCCTTTTGTTTTTAACAGCTACAACCCGGTATCAAATCCCGCATTGGGCACTTTTTTCTGATTGAAAAAATGTTACAATGGCTCTCGATTCTTACAAAGGTCCAACCCTACCAGCGAGTACAAGTAACCTAATGAGGCTCTGGCATATGTGTACGAGTGCGAAAGTGCTCTCGTAAGTGCGAAAATCGAATTGCTTTTTACATATGTAGACATGTGGTGCATTTACAGTAAAATCAGTTGCCAACTTCTACCCACTATTATTATAATGACCTGTATCACTGTACTAGGGATAAACAAAAAAGTATGATAGAGGCTGCCTGGCCAGCATTCATAGTTATTAAAATTAAAGATACTTCGGCCAGTAAGTCTGTCTTTTTATTATTAGATATAAATAGATTTTTGTCGAAACGTCAAGATAATATTGAGATTTACTGACCAAAGTATCTTTAATTTTAAGAATTATTATGCAGGAATTAAGAGGGATTCTTATCGTGGGAGTCTACTGAATTGGGATTCAATACTGGGACACCGCTGTCAAAATTAGATTGTTCATACCATTCCTTTACCAACCACTATGTAAATAGTGAACAATATATGATTATATCATGAAACATTAGTGCGTCATCTGTGATGAAAATTCGAAACTATTATAGACGCGTATGATTCTTTTTTTAAAATAAAACAATTTTTATCATATATATTTATAATTGTATGTAATTCAGCTGTCCTCAAAGCTTATGTCCATAGTACATGTAAAATACCCATTCCAAGAATATAGCATCAGTATCACTATAAAAAGAAGATCGAAAAATTCAATATAACAGCAGTATGGTAGATTAAACCGGCGAAACCGCTTGGAGGGTATCATCACTGATGAGCTAGGCTCTCCCATTCATTTTTCCATTGGAGTAAGGACAGTAGAAATTGTTTATTTTTTAAAAAGAATCGTACGCGTCTATAATAGTTTTGAATTTATGATTATAAATCTATTTAAAGATTAGAAGTGTGTGTGAGATGAAGAATGGTTGAAACAATACTTGGTGGTGAATGTACTACATATATATATTGTATGTGTGACAGAAACAAATGTAGGATTGGATGATTGGACACGTTCTGTTCCTAAACTACGTCACGTAGTGTTCCAGACGGTACAATGATTAGATAGAGACGTCTACACATGTATTGGAATACTTTCTTTGAATTCTTTACAATGTCTACACGTCACCTTCCATTCACGTATTAATGGTCTACGTACCAAACACATTATACAAAGCAATAAGACGCCATCTATCGATAGAGAATGTAACAATACAGAGCGAATTTTATATTTTTCGAATTATCCAAATTGTTTACGTGAATGCTTAGATGAAACTTATAGAGAATTGGATCATATTCTATAGAACTTCCAAGTTTTTATGAGTAACAGAATGTAGAAATCATTGGCAAGATTATATTGACAAGACTGGCTTCTATAATGGAGATTGCTTGTCAACTGGTTCAACTCTATAACCAGCATAGGAATTGAGTAGAACTTTGTACCTGAACAGGAGTCGGCAAATGCGGCTCGCAAGACACATGCGGCTTTTTGGATTTGAAGCTGCGGCTCTTTATATAGTTCCATACGCAATTATTTACTTTATCTTGTATAATATGTTTATAACTGTTATAACTGTTTCTGTTTAAAAAAATGTGAACGAAACATGAAATGTGTTCATTTGTTATATTTAGATGACCTGCTATTGCTTTATGCAAATTTTGTTACACCAGGTTGCGGTTTGGCAGATTCTTCAACCTTGATTCTCTCCTGTGCCGGGTCTTGTATCTTACCAGAGCGTGTTTCAACCATCCTACAAATTTATATAAGGGAATAATGAGATAACTCTACTTTAAGTAGCCTCCAGAATTATTCATTTCTTATATGCTACATTTGCTTACATTTGCTACATTATGCTTCTTATGCTACATAACCTTTTTATAATATATAATCTGTTTAATGATGCATTAGCGCGCCATCTGTTATGTAAATTTGAAACTATTATAGACGCGTATTTTAAGTGCTAAAATGAATGAATTATTTCTAAAAACAAATGAAACATTCCAAAGCTTTTTACCGTTTAGAATTCCAACATTTTTCCGTTCGAATTTTTATAATGCCCAGTTTACAAAGAACCATGGAAACTTTAAGGGATTTTTATCAAAAATTGTAGCGATTGAGGACTCTAGCTGTCACTGTGACAAAGAAATCCAGGACTCGAGACACCTACTGCTGGAATGCCCACTCTTCTTTACCACTAGACAACAGACAATGTTGTAGATCTATATCAATTTGTAAATACTTGAGATAATTATCACAGATTTAACTAACTTTGTAAATATATTTATGATTATCTTTCAAACCTGAAAGGGTCAGGTCCCTATTATATATTATTGTTTCTCTTTTTATTTTTAATTACTTTTTCTTGTATAATATGTTTATAACTGTTTCTGTTTAAAGAAATATATAAATCGACGCAATTATCCCTAGCCGGGATATCGCGTTTTGTGTGTTGAAATAAATAAAAAAAAATAGACGCGTATGATTATTTTAAAAATTAAACAATTTCTACTGCTCTTACTGCAATGTAGGTAGATTAAACTTGCGAAACCGCTGGTAGGGTTCACCACTGATGAGCCAGGCCCTCCCATTATTTTTTTTCATTGCAGTAAGGGCAGTATAGATTGTTCAATTTTTAAAAGAATCATACGCGTCTATAATAGTTTCATATTTCCACATATTCTGTTTAATTAAAATAAATGAATATATTTAATATGAAATTGAATTTAAAATATATGATAAAATAATACTATATATTGAAATAAAATAGGTGCATTAGACATGATGCAACACTTCCCCCTCTCCAATATACAGTTAAAACAGTCTTAGGGCCCCCTCTAAATAGCGCCTTCTTCTCTATAGCGCCTGATTTTAAACATTAAAATGTAAACATTTTAAATTAAAAGTGACCTGTCTATAGCACCCCCTCTCTATAGCACCCTATTTTGGTGAGTCCCAAGAGGGGCCGCTATAGACAGGTTTAACTGTATTTTGTAACGTAGAAATCAAGTCTTTGTATATCTTAAGATGTAAGCATATTTATTGATGACGTCAGCACGACTAGTCGACAATTATCAACAAAACTATATACAGCTAGAGAATATTGAACAAGCAAGCAAAGAAATGTATTGATCATTATTTTACATAAACAGAGTAATATATGCAAAAACAATAGAAAAAATAAAAGATAAGTGGGTCAGGTGTTGATATTAAAAATAAAAAAGGCATCTCCTGACCACGAGCACATGTGCTTTTTAGATGGCAGAGCGCCATCTAGTGGAGCAAAAATAAACTAAACGTTTATTTAGCTTGCTCCGTGATATTTGGCCAACCCAATTTCTTGATAAATCAATTCGTGGATGCCTTTTCTTTATTTATCAAGATATCGGGTTGGCCAAATATCACGGAGCAAGCTAAATAAACGTTTAGTTTATTTTTGCTCCACTAGATGGCGCTCTGCCATCTAAAAAGCACATGTGCTCGTGGTCAGGAGATGCCTTCTTTATTTTTAAGAGTAATATATATTTATATAATCTGTTGAAAATATTTTAATTGAATAATTAAATAAAAATATAAAATATTAATTATTTCTTCACCACAATATAGATCACTTTCAAATTTTCAGTTAGAATTCCATAACGATGCAAAATATCAGTAAAACTGTCGTATGATATAAAAATCGAGCCGCAAATTCCTTAAAAAACTTAAGCCTCAAAATAAAGACAAAAAGTTGGAAATGAAAAAAGAATTTACTAAAGACAGATTAGCAAACAGCTGATGTATTTCACATCGCTGTTCTATCAACAAGGGCCTATAATACCTGTTGGTATTCAAGTGTAAATAATTGAAGCTTTACATTTTTCTCACTTAATACCTTCTAAACCTCGATATACATTGTTTTTATTTATTTATCTTGATAGTTAGAGATAGTTTAAATGGTTAGTATAACTGTATTAGTATTAATTTGTTTTTAAAATGTGGATTTCAACTTAGGAAATACTGTTTTCGTGTTTTGACACTTATCGCTTGTACACGTAGTAAAGGCCATTATAATCATGTACAACTTCCTTAAGTTTTGTCCATAAGTTAAAATAATCTTCCATAAGAAACTGTATCTGTGAACCATCAATTTTATGAATTTATAATAAGATTATTAAATTTAATCACAATAATAATTAAAAATTACTTCTATATTAAACTAAAATAATCAATGTTATGCAACTTTTCCATCTACTCTATTACATATATACATGCTAAAAAGTACAACTTTCTTAAGTTTTGTCTATAAGTGTAAATACAAATCTTGCATAAGTAACTGCATCTGTGAGCGATTAATTTAACTGATTTATAATAAGATTGCTAGATTTAATCGAAAATAGAATGGAAAATAAATTATAAATGAAACTAACAGTATCAATGTTATGCAACTTTTTTATTCTACTCTATTACATATATACATTCTAAAGGTACAACTTCCTAATGCTTTGTCCATGAGTGTAAATAAAAAGCTTCCATATGTAACTGTATCTGTGAGCGATTATATTTGTGAATGTATAATAATATTACCATATTTAATCCAAAAATAATGGAAAATTACTTCTAAATTAAACTAGCAATATCAATGATATGCAACTTTCCCATTTACACTCTTTTACATATACACATTCTAAAAGGTACAACTTCCTTAAGTTTTGTCTTTGAGTGTAAAATAAAAAGCTTGCATTATTAACTGCATCTGTGAGGAATCATTTTTGTGAATTTATAATAAAATTACCCAATTTAATCGATATTATAATGGTAAAAATTATATCTAATTTAAATTATTAGCATCAAAGATATGCAAATTTTCCATCTACCTTATTACATATATACATCCAAAAGTACAACTCCTTAAGTTTCGTCTATGAGCGTAAATAAAAATCTTGATTAAGTAAACTGCATCTGTAAACGATAAATTTTATGAATTTATTATAATATTACCCATTTTATAATTTAATTAGAATGAAAATATACTTCTAAATTAAAATATCAATATCAAGCATATGCAACTTTTCCATTTACCTTATTACATATATTCATTTTAAACAAATGCATAAGGACATTATTCTGTGTTATTTCCTTTCAACATAGTTATTGAAAAGTTTCTCATATCAATTAGGGAAGAAACAGCTTCAATAAATGCAACCGAAGTTGTGGACATTTTAATAAAATGCAAAAGATCCTGGGGGGAAATTGCCCATGGCTGCAATTTGTGGCGGGAAATAAAACAAAAGCAGACGATTATATGCCAGAATCAATGAAGGCCTCTTGTTACTTTCAAATTGGTTTCTCAACATTTTATTAAAATGTTGTATTAAAGTTTGATTTAAAATTTTTATTACAATTTCTCCTCTTTCAATATAGAAATTAAAGTTCCCTGTTTCTTTTTGGTATTGACTTAATCAATTTATAAAATGTCAAATTTTGGTAGTTTAAAGTAGAAATTATATATAGATTGAGAGATAAATTAATATAGAAATGTTGAATAATTTAATGTACGTTTTTCTTTATGATTTTTCTGAAAATAATTTAATGAAATATATATTACTATCTTCAGGATAACGGTTGCCTTGCAATTATTCATTATTAAAAAAAAAAAGATACTTCGGCCATAGAAAAAAAACTTTTTTCTAATTGACTCAACGTTTCGACAAAATATTTTGTCCTCGTTAGGAAATATATATATTAAAGCATTTGGCAATGCGATTTTCATATTAAAATCATTTTTAACGCCTTGCAAAATGATTAAATTTTCATTTTTCCTGACGAGGACAAAATATTTTTTAGAACGTTGAGATAATAAAATTTTCTGACCGAAGTGTCTTTCATTTTATATATAAAGATATACAGTAGAACTACCTCCCTGTAAAAGACAACACCTAATTACAGAGCCAAAGTGTCCTTTAGAGAGAGGTGTCTTCTTACCAGAGAGTTGAAAAAGGTAAAAATGGTAATTTTGCAAATGAAAACTGTCCTTTATAGAGAGATGTCCTCTAGCGTAAGTGTCCTCTCATGGAGGTTTTACTGTATTGGTGATGAAAACTGCCCTTTATAGAGAGGTGTCCTCTAGCGTGAGTTTCCGCTCATGAAGGTTCTACTGTATTGGTGATGGAAACTGTCCTTTATAGATAGGTGTCCTCTAGCGTGAGTGTCCTTTCATGGAGACTCTACAGTATTGGTGATGGAAACTGTACTTTATAGAGAGGTGTCCTCTAGGGTGAGGGTCTATTCATAGAGGTTCTACTGTATTGGTGATGAAAACTTCCCTTTGTAGAGAGGTGTCCTCTAGCGTGAGTGTCCTTTCATGGAGATTCTACTGTATCTGTGATGAAAACTGTCCTTTATAAAGAGGTTCCTCTAGCGTGAGTTTCCTCTCATGGAGGTTCTACTGTATTGGTGATGAAAACTGCCCTTTATAGAGAAGTGTCCTCTAGCGTGAGTTTCCTCTCATGGAGGTTCTACTCTATTGGTGATGAAAACTGTTCTTTATAGAGAGGTGTCCTCTAGCGTTAGTTTCCTCTCATGGAGGTTCTACTGTATTGGTGATGAAAACTGTCCTTTATAGAGAGGTGTCCTCTAGCGCGAGTGTCCTCTCATGGAGGTTCTACTGTATTGGTGATGAAAACTGTCCTTTATAGAGAGGTGTCCTCTAGCATGAGTGTCCTCTCATGGAGGTTCTACTGTATTGGTGATGAAAACTGTCCTTTGTAGAGAGGTGTCCTCTAGCGCGAGTGTCCTCTCATGGAGGTTCTACTGTATTGGTGATGTAAACTGTTCTTTTTAGAGAGGTGTCCTCTCATGGAGGTTCTAGTGTATTGGTGATGAAAACTGTCCTTTGTAGAGATGTGTCTTCTCAGTGAGGTTCTACTGTATTACTATATTATGTTTCTTTCTCCATAAAAATAGACTACCGGTATTATAGAAATATGAAACTTTCTTCAGTTTTTCTCTAAGTGTATTAATTCTAAATTAATTTCAGAGCAAAAGATGATCTTCTAGTTAGGCAAAACAAAACTCTGACGACAGGAGCCTATTCTGCTACGTGCAAATGGGAAAATTAACAGGTATAATGATGGCGGTGCTTACATAATGAATACTAACGACATTATGATCGTTTTATGATGATTATGCTCATTTAGATTCAAAATCATTTCGAGAAAATGCTGGGTATTGACCCTTGACCATTTGGGAGACGCCCAAAGGTGTTGGCCATTCACCACATACTTTTATAATCATTAGTTAGATTGTAAATATGAAATATATGCAAATCACAATGCAGGCTCCGAGGGTAAGTTTCTTATTTTATTAAATGTTCTCACAAGCTTTCGGGTACTGTAAACCTTTCTTCAGGAGTATATAAACGATATTAAGCTAAATTTTTAACTATTATTTAGATCTAATAAACATTGTTTTGAAAATAGAGCAAACCAAAAAAAGGGATATATTGGATCAAAATATCATTTATTTTATCAATATTTTAAATGGCTGAACGCCAACTTTTTACAAGGTTAACATATTAATATGTGAAAAAATAGTACAAATGTGGTATTGTACTGAGATATGGTGAATAAATTATGAAAAAAATGTCCGTGGTTAGCTTTTTTCTTGATTAATAAATAATGGGTATTTGGCCAATTCTGGAATAATTAAAAATCAACGAGAATATTTTATATTTATTCCAATAGATGGCGCAAGCCATAAGCAACTTTCAGTAGCGCGATAAAGAGATGCCTTTTTCATAATATTAATGTGTCAACAACAAATTAATTCTATTGATGTTGTGTGGCGCTGAGTGTTTTGTTGACACACATTAATATGTTATAACATCTTGATAAAGGTTGGCGTTCAGCCAACCTAAATATTGGTAAAATAAATTATATTTTGATCCAATATATGCCTTTTTAATTAAACTCATTGTTATAATACCTTGAAAAAGGTTGGCGTTCAGCCAACTGAAATATTGATCAAATAAATGATATTTTGATCCAATATATGACTTTATAATCAAAAATTAAATATTATAATCTATTTACATATTTCAGAAGTGCTAAGATAACTATTTATCATAGTATTTGTTTATAGTGTAATACAACAACAACAACAACAAAAACCTTTATTAAGACACTATTGTCTTACAAGGGGATTCCCCTAAAAGGTTATATATGTACATGAGTGAGGAGGAAAAGCAATTTAGAGGGGAGGGGGAGCAATCAGCCGTTGTCTGTGGAGTTGAGCACTTCTTCTCTCATTTTATCAATCGCCTTGAAAATTTTAAAATATTTATAAACAAATGTTTTATCCAGCAGGAGAGCAGTAAAGATTTTATATACATGTTGTGTTATAGTGTAATATAATAGGAATTGAGTTTTCCTTCATATATACAGATTTAATAAAATATTGTTTATTCAGGGTTGTTTTGGCTATATACAAATCTACTATAGACTTCTAATATGTCAATATGTATATTGATACTACAGTTAAACCTGTCTATAGCGCCCCCCCCTCTCAATAGCGCCTCGCTCTCTAAAGCCCCCGATTTTAAATACATATTATGATGTGATTTACATTAAAAGTGACCTGTCTATAGCACTCCCTCTCTATAGAACCCTATTTTGGTGAGTCTCAAGAGGGAGCGCTATAGACAGGTTTAACTGTATTGTGATTTTTAAATAACATGGCTGCAAGGATTAATCTTTTATGCAAATTGTATATCATTCGGACTATGAATAAAATAAACGCCACACATATTATATAATTTAGATAGTAAAAAGGCATATATTGGATTTAATAAAAGATGTATTTGCCAATATTTCGGCTGGCTGAATGCCAACCTTTATCGAGGCATTACATTTTTGTATACGCAAACTCAGCGCCGCATAGTGTTATAATATTCCTATATTACTATCTTATACTTATATCACTATATTTTAATACTATTATATACTCTAAAAGATAAGGTTTAAATATGAAAATTCATTGATACCTGTTTACTTCAAATGCTTTCCTGACTATAAACTGTATCAAAAATTCTCATTTGATTCTTATTAAAATTGCTTTCAATAGATAAAAATGATATAAAAACGACATTACCTGGTATCTGTGAAAGAAAATAATCGAAATATTATTAAAATTTGTTTTTTTTTTTTGTTTTCTTTCTGAGATACACAGATACGCCCTTTTTATGTTATATATTGCTACAAAAAAACGATTAAAATTTAAATTTAGATTTTAAATTAGAGAATAAATCAATTGTATATAATTTATATTCTCATTTTTTTATTATTACAATACCAAAATTGTTATTGAATATTCATTCTTTCGTCGATGTTAGAAAGTTGAGAAGTGAAATTCTCGTGAAAATGAATCTGAATACTTAATTGTTACTAAGTGTTTTTGATATAAGGGGTGTCCCCCCCCCCATACACTTATTGAGAGAGATTACAATACTAGAATAATAATACTATTAATAAAAATGATTATAGTTATTGATAGCTAAAATTGCTTTTCCTCCTCACTCATGTACATATATAACCTTTTAGGGGAATCCCCTTGTAAGCCAATAGTGTCTTAATAAAGGTTTTTGTTGTTGTTGTTGTTATTGATAGCTATGCTAATTAATTTTGCGCTGTTTGTTGTTGACACACAAAAATATTTATAAAAAGACAGACCATTTTTTTGGTCGTTGAGGTACAGCTTGCACCACGTTGATGAGGCCCAAACGGCCCTAAACGCGTCCGTGGTTAGCTTTTCTTGATTAATCAAGAATGGGTATTTGGCCAATTCTGGAATAATTAAAAATCAACGAGAATAGTTAATAGTTATCCGATAGATAGCGCAAGCCATCAGCAACTTTCAGTTGCACGATGAGAGATGCCTTTTTCTTAATTTATGCACCTTATCCCAGTACAATATCACATTTGTACTATTTTTCCACACACATTAAAATGTTATAATACCTTGAAAAAAGGTTGGCGTTCAGCAAACTGAAATATTGGTAAAATAAATAATATTTTGATCCAATATATGCCTTTTTTATTGAAAATTAAATCTTATAATATATTTACATATTTCAGAAGTGTTAAGAAAACTATTTAGAATGGAGATTGTTTAAACGACTTGAGAAATAAGCAACAACAACAACTAGTTAATAAGTCTTTAAAAATAGATAATAAAAATGCAATAATTAGATTGAATAAATTATTTATTTGCCAATATTTCGGCTGGCTGAACGCCAAACCTTTATCAAGGCATTACATTTTTGTATAAACAAACTCAGCGCAGCATAGTGTTATAATATCACAGTTGACCTTTTTTTCAACTGTGATATTATAACACTCTATGAGGCGCTGAGTTTTTTTATATAAAAATGTAATGCCTTGATAAAGGTTTGGCGTTCAGCCAACCGAAATATTGGCAAATAAATCTTATATTCAATCCAATATATGCCTTTTTATTATCTAATGATTTAAATATGGATTGCTCTATTTTCATAGCTAAAATGCATTCTATTTAAAAAGGCTGAATTTATTGTGGTATGGTAATATCAATTTTACATAAATGCTGCTTTAACAATTCAAACAAATTTATTATTTAAATACAAAGAGATGTTTAAAATAACTAACTAAAAATTCGAGAAAAGTCTTTACTTTAAGCTATTACTTTTAAAAACAAACAAATACTTGGTCAAAACATAACATATTGATTTCACAGATTTGTTTACTAAACTCAACAGTTTTATTCCCAAATAAACTCATGTGTGTTTATACACTGAAATAAATTTTTAAAATCTGCCTTTAAAATATATTTTGTATTTTCAGAATGCTTTTTGAGATTATGATATTGCTTTTTGGATTTTTATAGTGATATTTTTAATTAAATCACATACACATCTATATAATTTTATTTACCAGTTTCAAACAAGACTCGCTATATCCGATCTGGATATTTGCGCGTGAAACTATTTACAATAATTCATATTATAGTAAAGTAGGTAACAGAATTTTCAGAAACAAAACAAACAACTAAGAAAAAGAGCATTGAATAAACATATACATTAAACAAATAAGCAACAACATAAGCAGATAGAAGAAATCGCAAGGTAGTTATTTACAATATGTTAAGCAATGATGGAAGTTGATTTAATGAAGTTATCTGTAATAATTAGTATCGTGGAGAAAGTTGATCAAGTTGAGCTATTTACAATGAGTTATATTCTAAAGTAACTTTATATAAATCTATATAATTGGTGACGAAAATCCATTCTATTTTAATTAATATTTTTAAAAAGCTGAGGAAAATAGGAAAGTTATATATATGCAAATTTATAAAGGAATAATAATATTGCCACGTGGAAAATTAGGGAAGACAAACTTCAGGATGACACAACAATTTATTTAAGGCAAGAACAAACTATGAATGATAAGCAAAAGATAAGCAATGTGGGATGTTTACATAGTAGCAAAATATAAATAGAAAAATAATACTTTGTTAATAAAATAATGATTACTTTGCTACATTATTGTAACAAAGTATTTATTATTCTAGCAGAGTATTATTTTTTAATGTTTATATTTTGCTAGACTCTGTACACTTCCCTCTTTTTGCTTATCTTTTGTTTATCACTCATAGTTTGTTCTTGCCTGAAATGAATTGTTCTCTCATTCCGAAGTTGGTCTTTCCTAATTTTCCACGTGGCAATATTAATGAATTGTCTTATGTGTGGGCTGAGTATTTGTGAGCGCGGTTAAATATTAAATTTTGTTCATAGAATATTTATAATTGCTATATCCGGTACCACTGCCATTAACAGTGTTAATCCAAGTTAAGCCTAAATTTAGGTTAAAACAGCTTCTCAATGACGCAATGAAAATTCGTTTTTTTTTTTTTTCAATTTGATTATAAATACTCTAATAAATCAAAAATTTAAAATCCATTTTAAATTTAAATATAGTTGGAATTTGAAAGGCTGTTAACCAAATGCATTTTTTAATAAATATTCAAAATAAGACAAAAATATACATAAATATAAAATTTAAAGAATGATTTATCAAATGATGTGACGTTAAAGAAAAATCTTGCAGATATTTCAATTTTAATATAATTCTGTTTTCTATCCATTATCAAATAAAATATAAACTGCAATTTTATTATTGTTAATTATAATACTAATTGTTTTAAAATACAATTTTTTTTCACACAATAAGTTTATTTTTATTTTGAAATGTTAGCTTTCAAGTTGATAATTTATTTTCAACGTATTATGAAAAAATGATTTTTGCATCTTTGAACGTTTTTCACAAATTTAACATGAATATAAAATAATAATTGTGTTAAATATAATAATTAAAAAATAAATAATATAAAAATAAATCTTTAATTAAAAAGGCATATATTTGGATCAAAATATAATATATTTTACCAATATTTCAGTTGGCAGAACGCCAACCTTTATCAAGGTATTATAACATATTTAATGTGTGTCAAAAACATACAGCGTGTGGGTTGACACACTTTAAAATGTTATAACACCTTGATAAAGTTTGGCGTTCAGCCAACTGAAATATAGGTAAAATAAATTATATTTCGATCCAATATATGCCTTTTTGATTAAATATTTATTTATGGATTGCTTTATTTTCAATATATATAAATGTAAATATTTTAAAATATTCAATGATCATATAGGAAATTATTTAAAACAAATTTCCCTGTTATTTTATTTTATTCTTCACACACATATATTCATAGTTATTTAACAAAGAGTTAAATCTAAATATTTCAAATAATTTACATCTTCAGTTATATATAATTATAGCATTTCATATCTAAATATAGATTCACAAACTTCGTTTACCTCTCTTATATGTAAATATTATCGTGATGCAAATATAGATTCTGGTAGCACGGAATATGGAATAGGATACAGAGTAATATTGTAATATTGGCTGACAGAAGACAAATAGAGGATTCAATAACAGATATTCATGGTAATATTTGTGTTTATTGAGTAGTATTGGGTGGCTCGTTTGGCACGTTATTTAGAACATATTTCTAACGTTTACTATTTAGAAATAAGGGATAGTCATAATACTTTGTGTTTTAATATTTATTTATATTACAACAAGGTTAACCCTAATATATAAACAAAAAATATATTATGCAAAATTAGAGAAAGAAAAGAAAGTACAGTGTTGCCAACTACCTAACTATAAAGAAAAATCAAAGAATAATTAAATATTTTACATGAATAAATACAAAGCATGTTACAAAATGAATAACAAATGTTTATACAAGGCCTTATTCATCAGTAATCTATATTCTTTTGATAGTTTACTTTAATGTTTTTCATTAAATATTTTGATTGAAATATTCATTTATACCTTTGAATTCTGTGGTGTCAATTTTGATCAGGAATCGTTTGTTTTAGAATTTGCCTTGAAGTACTTTTAAAAATAAATATCATTTGAAAAGAATATATTCTAATTATATTTAAATTTTATTATGTTTCACATTTAAAATTATCTATACATTGATATACACATATGTTACGATATAGTTTTCTTAAAAAAAAGGATTTTAAAGGAAGGTTTCTGCAATTAATAAATTGTAGTTGTTTGGTAAAGAATTAAAAATATTTATTATCATAGAGTTTATTTTGAACACTTGCGAGTAAAATAAACATTTAAAATAATTAAGAATATAACTAGGGAATAAGTAAAATAATAATTATTTTTTTAAATGTGAAATTTAACAGGCTGAATTCTATGCACATATTGACTGTCTTTTGTTGTATAAAACTACTTGTAAATTAGCTATATAAAAGTGCATATATTTTTAAATTCTGATAATGTATTTCGACTGATTGAGAAAACTTATGGAAGAGGAAAGATATTGATGTCGCTGTTCGACTGTGTATTTTATGGAGACAGAAGCAATTTTGTTTACATTTGGTTATCTCGTATGTTTTCAAAAACGGTCACTGTGTATCAAATATCTTTCAGAGTTATTTGTTTGAATCCAGATATATATGCTAAAATGTACAACTTCCTTAAGTTTTGTCCATGAGTATATTTTTTATAGTTATTGTCTGAATCCCGATATACATGCTAAAAGGTACAACTTCCTTAAGTTTTGTCCATGAGTGTATCTTTCAGAGTTATTGTCTGAATCCCGATATACATGCTAAAAGGTACAACTTCCTTAATTTTTGTCCATGAGTATATCTTTCATATTTATTGTCTGAATCCTGATATACATGCTAAAAGGTACAACTTCTTTAAGTGTTGTCCATGAGTGTATTTGTATATCTAAGTTAAAAAGCTTCGTGGATGTTATAATGTTACAGGAAAGGCCGATAAAACTGAAGATATCAAATCAGGGCTTCAACCTCTGCTCCAGAACAGGTGTCTGGGAGAATAATGGAACGTCTGCTACAATTTGTCAATATCCCATCTTCAGCAGAAGATCCTGTCAAACGATAAGCCCAAAATTACATGATCTACAATCTCTATCTACTAGTTGAAAAGGAGATTTCATCTTTCTTGCCTACATTCTATAATGGTATTTAAATATTTCCCCTTTTTTAAAACTTATTTTCTTTTTTATGTAAGGATCATTTTTATATAAAATTTAAGATTATAGAACCATAATTCTTTAGGTATAAATGAATTACAAAAGGTATATACTCATGAGACCAAAACTTAATAAAGTGAAAGTCTTCGATATCGCCGGTGGTCTATTATCATTTGTTAAGGATACAGAGGCAATTTTGTTCACACTTGGTTATCTCTTGTGTCTTCAATAAAGGTCACTGCGTATCAAATATCTTTCTGAGTTGTCTGAATCTCGATATACATGCTTAAAGGTACAGCTTCCTAAGTTTTGTCCATGAGTGTATCTTTCAGAGTTATTGTCTGAATCCCGATATATATGTTAAAAGGTACTAATATCTTAAGATTTGATTATGCGTGCATATACGGATTTCATTTTAAAGATTTATATAAATTTAAAGCAATATTAGAAAGTTATTAGAAGAAAATTTGATTCAACAATAGAGATTTTTTCCGTATTTACCCGTCTTTTAATTGTTGAATCGTATATTTACTTCACAAATTTTGAAATATTGTTTTTTATTTAGTTTAAATAATAACAACAAAGAAAATATATATAACCTTCGCAATTTATTTATAATTGAAAAAGTTTCTTGATCTCCAATTTTCGACTTTAAATGAAAAAGGTTTCTTGAACGAAAAAAAAAATTATAACAAAAGAGCCCCATTCAGTTAATTAACTCGTTGGTGGGGTTGGACTTTTGCAAGAATCGGGGCCATTGTAGCATCTACTTTTTTTTTATTGAATAAAAGTGCGCAATACGGGGTTCGAACCCAGGTCGTAGCAGTTTAGACCACTAGCCCAACGACCCTCTGATAACTTTCTAATAGAGTAATATATGAACTGTTCAGAAATGTCATCTAATAATTATTTGTTATCATTAGTGTCTAGCAAGAGGCGTCCCAAACAAGTGCCAAATACGGGACTCGAACCTGGGTCGTAGGAGTTGAAAACCAACGGTTTAGACCACTCGCCCAACTTTCTAATAGAGAAATATATATACTGTTTATAAACTCTGTTTTCCAGTCTTATCATTAGTTTACAGCAAGGGACGTCCCAAAAAATTCGATTGAATCTGGGCCGTAGCGATTGAAAACCAAGAATTTAGACCACTCGCCCACCGACCCACTGATAACTTTCTAATAGAGTAATATATAAACTGTTTATAAACTTCATCTGATAATTATTTGTTATCATTAGTTTCTATCAAGGGAATTACAAAAAAGTGCCCAATACGGGATTCGAACCTGGGCTGTAGCGATTGAAAACCAACGGTTCAGACCACTCGCCCACCGACCCACTGATAACTTTCTAATAGAGTAATATATAAACTGTTTAGAAATGTCATCTAATAATCATTTGTTATCATTAGTTTCCATCAAGGGAATTACAAAAAGTGCCCAATACGGGATTCGAACCTGGGCTGTAGCGATTGAAAACCAACGGTTCAGACCACTCGCCCACCGACCCACTGATAACTTTCTAATAGAGTAATATATAAACTGTTTAGAAATGTCATCTAATAATCATTTGTTATCATTAGTTTCTATCAAGGGAATTACAAAAAAGTGCCCAATACGGGATTCGAACCTGGGCTGTAGCGGATGAAAACCAACGGTTCAGACCACTCGCCCACCGACCCACTGATAACTTTCTAATAGAATAATATATAAACTGTTTAGAAATGTCATCTAATAATCATTTGTTATCATTAGTTTCTATCAAGGGAATTACAAAAAAGTGCTCAATACGGGATTCGAACCTGGGCTGTAGCGGATGAAAACCAACGGTTCAGACCACTCGCCCACCGACACACTGATAACTTTCTAATAGAGTAATATATAAACTGTTTAGAAATGTCATCTAATAATCATTTGTTATCATTAGTTTCTATCAAGGGAATTACAAAAAAGTGCTCAATACGGGATTCGAACCTGGGCTGTAGCGGATGAAAACCAACGGTTCAGACCACTCGCCCACCGACCCACTGATAACTTTCTAATAGAGTAATATATAAACTGTTTAGAAATGTCATCTAATAATCATTTGTTATCATTAGTTTCTATCAAGGGAATTACAAAAAAGTGCCCAATACGGGATTCGAACCTGGGCTGTAGCGGATGAAAACCAACGGTTCAGACCACTCGCCCACCGACCCACTGATAACTTTCTAATAGAGTAATATATAAACTGTTTAGAAATGTCATCTAATAATTATTTGTTATCATTAGTTTCTATCAAGGGGCGTCCAAAAAAAGTGCCCAATACGGGATTCGAACCTGGGTCGTAGCAGTCAAAAACCAACGGCTTAGACCACTCGCCCACGGACCCTCTGATAGCTTTCTAATAGAGTAATATATAAACTGTTTAGAAATGTCATCTAATAATCAGATTACTCTGTTTTCCAGTTTTATCATTAGTTTCCAGCGTCCCTATAGACCTTGCTATCGATATGGTTAATAAAGATGGTTGACAGCTTAATTAAATTTTAAAAAATAGTTTTACAAACCTGAGGTAATTATTAGAAAACAAAATTAAGGTTTTCCTATGGGAATTTTCATATCTTTCATGTTACTTTGTATCTGTGTCTTCTGTTTCTTTCTTTATATCTTTTATACGAATGTTATGTAAACCTATATGTAATTATTGATAGTGAACTAACTCCTTTTGCTTTCTCTTTCTCATAAGAATTATTTATTGCTGTATTGTGAAATAATATATTATTAAATAATTACACATTAATATTTTCGCAATGTATTTATTATTTTATTAACAGAGTATCATTTATGATGTTTATATTTTGCTACTATGTAAACTACCCTCATTGCTTATCTATTGCTTATCATTATTAGTTTGTTCTTGCCTTAAATAAATTGCTGTTTCATCCCGAAGTTGGTCTTCCCTAATTTTCCACGTGGCAATATGTTATAACACCTTGATAAAGGTTGGCGTTCAGCCAACTGAAATATTGGTAAAATAAATGACATTTTGATCCAATATATGCCTTCTTAATTATAGATTTATTTATGGATTGCTTTATTTTTCAAATAAATAATATATGCAAATAATATTGAATTCTTTATATAAGGAACTATAACATTGTTTATTGATTAAATATATTCAAATATATGTTGGTCTGTGAGTTTATTGTATTATTTATATTGTGTGTAGCAAAGTATTTATTATTTTATTAACAGAGTATCATTTTTAATGTTTATATTTTGTTACTCTGTAAACTTCCCTCATTACTTATCTTTTGTTTATCATTCATAGTTTGTTCTTGTCTTAAATAAATTGCTGTGTCATCTTGAAATTTGTCTTTCCTAATTTTCCACGTGGTAATATTATTAGTGAACTGACACTCCTTTCTATTTTCATAAGAATTATTTTATTCATTGCCGTATTTTGTGAAATAAAATATATAAATTATATTGAATTCTTTATAGTGCAAACTACAATATTGTTTATTGGTAAAAATATAGTAATATATTAGATAATAAAAAGGCATATATAGGATTGAATAAAATATATATTTGCCAATATTTAGGTTGGCTGAACGCCAACCTTTATCAATGCATTACATTTTTGTATACATAAACTCAGCGCCGCATAGTGTTATAATATCACTGTATCACACTATGCGGCGCTGAGTTTGTGTATATAAAAATGTAATGCCTTGATAAAGGTTTGGCATTCAGCCAACCGAAATATTGGCAAATATATCTAGGTTAAAAATAATCGTTATTTATCCTTAAAATAAAATTTGATTTTTCGTTGAAATACATGCTGGATAATTTTCAAATGTCGTTTTACAAATATATCTTTTTGAAAGAGAAAGAATATACAATATTAGGTATGGGGTTTCTTTTAATTTTGCTAAGGTTCGATTTCAAGCAAAATTTCTGCTCTTAAACCCGTTGAATAAACCCATTGAAGAGCAGATATTTTGCTCGAAAACTTGCAAAAATCAAAATTAAAAGAAATCCTTTACCTTAATATTGTTTATTCTTTCTTTTTCGCATAATTTCTAGGTAACTGTTACTCACAAATATATCTTTTATTCAATCCAATATATGTATTTTATTATCTAACTAGCCGAATGACCCGGGCAACGCCCGGGGTTTACCCGATTAAATGCTTTTATTCAAATACTATTCGTTACAATTATAAATTGGCGCCGTGGATGTCATTCTTGTATAATATATAAATGAGTTTTTAAAATTATAAAAAAAAATTGCATCGGCCGGGAATCGAACCCGGGGCGCCCGCGTGGCAGGCGAGCATTCTACCACTGAACCAAAAGCAAACGGTGACAGAATTAAGAACGCATGACGCTGATAACTGTATATATTAAAGACTTAAATATGGATGGCTCTATTTTTAAAGCATAGTTATATATATCTCTAATAATTATTTTAAAACAATAGCACAGACTGTGTACTTTTGCATGTATTGACAATAAAATTAATTGTCAAATTATCTAAAAATTCAAAATAATGAAGTTTAGGTAGAACTAGCGGTTAAATTGATCATCCACAGTTTTCATCACCTTCAGCGATGTTTAATCACCTCAACCGTCTAACAAGACAACCAAGTCAAATATCCCAGCCGCTATCACACCATCTACACCGATCCATCTACAAGGTGACGTAGTTGATGAGTTTGTCTTGTAGATCACTACTGATAGCTAGCGCCATCCATCCAATGGGAGGTTCCAGTAGCCAACGGTTAAAGAAGAGGCCTTCAAATAACTTTGGGGATAGAATTGGGGGTTGAGGGCTTTGTGAATTCCTTTTTTTTTAACGTAAGGCGGAAAGGTTAAGGAATTAGTAGCTCCGTCAACTTACCCCCCTTTCTCTCAAATTTTATGCCTTTTTTTAACCCACTGTTTCCTTGAATAGTTTTTCTTATTCCAATTTGTCAATCCTAAGGTAATTTTTTGATAGAGAATAAGGTATAAGTTTGAACTTGATTTTATATTTATATGAAAAATAGACACTTCGGCAAGTTAGAGTTTTTTTATTTTCTCAGCGTTTCGACAAAAATATTTTGTCTTCGTCAGGAGAAGTAAAAATAAAGCATTTGGCAAGGCGTTAAAATTGTTCTGAGGTTGCAAGGGCGTTTTAACGTGATTTTTCGAATTTAGTACAACATCTAAAGCACGAGTCAAAAACAAATATTAAACTCGTCAAAGACTATGATCTTGGAAATAAAAAAAATATATATAATAATAAAATTATAACCAAGATAAATAAAGTAATATGATGATAATAATCACAAATATTACATATTATTTTATTAATTTATAACTATTATGTACAATTTATATATAGCTTTTAACTACTTTTTAAAATTTAAAAATGAAGTATATTGTTGTGGAATATTTTCAATGTTTTATATGCCTAAATACATTCTTTATTCTTTATTTCGACTTAGAGCGCTATGTCCTCCTAGGTACACTTGCACTTTAAAGATAAACAAAACATTGAAAGAAAAGAAAGATATTTGAAAAATGTACAGAATTAGTATGCAAGTTAGTTAGAAACATGATACAAAGATACAATGCGAACTATGAATATAAAACTATAATTAAAAGTAATATATTGGATCAAAATATCATTTATCAATATTTCAGTTTGCTGAACGCCAACCTTTTTAAAGGTATTATAACATATTTATGTCAACAAAAAATTCAGAGCATCACATAATGTTAATAGAATTAAGTTTTAAAAGGCTTATTGTATTTGTTGTTGACATAAATAGGTTATAAAACCTTGAAAAAGGCTAACGTTCAGCTAACTGATATATTGGTAAAATAAACGATATTTTGATCTAATATATGCCTTTTTAATTACAGATTTATTTATGGATTGCTCTATTTTCAAAAGGAAATAATAATAAAGCCATATATTGAACATATTTTAAATAAGATATTCAGAATTATGTGAAAGTGGACAAGTGGGTAACACCCTCGATTCCCGACAGCCATGAACCGGGATTGAATCCCACGTTAACATTTTGTTTGATATGTGAATAACCTTCATATATTATTCATTGTTGTAATTATCATAAACTAGGTTGCTCTTGTTGAGCGGTACCTAATAAAGTAATTTTGGAACAGAACAGAATTATTATTAAATATATCAAAACGTTTTGGAAGAATAATATTCATATACGAAAAGATTTCTCTTTTTATGGTAGCCATTTATTTATTTAATACAATTTAAAGCGCTATGTTCATCTAGGGACACTTGCGCTGTCATACATGTATGTCTTTACATTTGTCTATATATATTTACAATAATTGTAGGCCAATAGCCATTTGATATTAACAAGGAGAAAGAAAGAGAAAAAAACTAGAACAGAGAACTGGGAGCCAAAGTCGAACCATGATATACAGGTTGACTTTTTTATCTGAATTAGTTAAAATTGGTGTTGTGTTTCATTCTTTATGGCTTATTCCTCAATAGAATCGCCGAATAACGTGATCTATTTGGATGAGGAAAGTGAAGACTAGAACGCGGCTGATTATATACTAACACTATCCCCGACGCTTACCATGCTCTCCTGGCCTTTATGTAATTTTTCTTATTTATATACTTAAACTCCATATCAGACATATCATATACTTCATTAATATTTCTTGTCTCCAGCTATGGATTTGCATATCTTTAAATTGTCCTCTATAATTATTATTTTACAAATAGTTAAATTACTCATTTGCATGCTTCTTTTCTATAGTTATGTAAATAATTTGTGTATATGTATTCACTTCAACCATTAGTTTCGTTCAGAGTGTCGTATTTATACTTCATTGCCTGTTGAAGGGTTTTTGCCCGAAAGCTTGCGTCGTCGAATAATTAAAGAAACTTGTCTTCTTTCATCTGGTGAATTCGCTACATATTTTACAAAGAAGAATCTTCTATATCTAACACTATCTTGTTTTCTTTTGGTTTCCTTTGGATAGTAGTCCGCCAAACCATATTCTTTCTATTTTCTTTTGACCGGCACAAAACCTTCTGTAAATATGTAATATTTTTCTCTATTCTTCACGTTCCAAGATAGGTATTTCTTTATCAAATTATCAATAAAATTGGTAACATTTTTGTATAATATATAATGATTACTCAATCAATATACCTCTATCATCACCTCTTCATTATTTATATTTAATATAATAATAGTCAAAAAAGGTCACATCTGTATACCATTGGCATAATGCTCATGTATCTAAAAAGCAAGATAATAATTTCTATATCAAACCTTCATTATAAAAGCTAATAATCCCTCATCAAAATATATTATAAAATATTAAAATCAAAAAAGGCATATTCTGTCTACGAGAAAATGAGATTTTTAGATAGCAGAGCGCCATCTAGTGACACAGAAATCAACTAAACATTGATTTAGCCTGTTCCCTGATATTTGGCTAACCTATTTTCTTGATAAATCAAGAAAGTTATCCACGAACGCGTTCTGAACTGTTGGCTCTCGTCAGAGTGAAGCAGGTTGCACCACTGCGACCAAAAATGTTTTGGTACCAGAGGCTTCTTGAGAGACTAAGAAATAGGTATTTAAGGCCAAAATTGCCTAAATTCGCTAAACGTGTGAAAAAATGAGAGCTGAGAGAGTTAAACAGACAAATTTCTGGATTCTAAATATCAGAAGTATTAATAAATGGTAAAAACACATGGTAACAAAATGCGTGGGCCAATATGTTATACTCAAAGTCTTTTTTATTTTATTCTGTTTCGAAACCAAGAAGAAGAATTGAAATTCAAGCATACCAAGATAATGAATAATATAAAGAATACTAATTTTTGCAGAAGAATTTTAGAATTATTCTATGGATAACTGCAAAATTAACTCATTTTAAGATATTTGACCTGTAAACCCTAAGTGAAAAATTCAATATTATGACAAATAAAACAACCGCATTCAATAAAATGTTTTATAAAATGTTCTGCAGATAATATTTGTTTAGAGATAAAATCAATTATCTTTTCTCAAAAGATAAAAAATGATTTCAATTATCTTTGAGATAATAGGGGTTGTACAATTAAAAGAGAATTATTCGAAAATAAAACCCTTCAGTGAGTTATATTTTAATGCCTCTTTAAGTTAAAGCAAATGGCCTTATTAAAAATCACCAGTGGGCTTTAAAAATCGTTTGGTAATTAGGATCTGTCGTTTTATGGCTTTTTTATTCCACCAGGGGACAGGGTAGACTATCGTTGACATGGCCTCTCTATGGAAGAAACCAATTTCAATCTCTTTAGCGTATATTGACAAGGGTAGTAAAGGTATGTATGCTAGGGATAACTATCGTTTGCATATTTGCATATATTTATCATCATAAAGTTAAAATGCTGTTATGTTAAATATTATCCTCAATTCAGCGCCATCTATCTGTAAAAATTATAAATAATTAAACACTAATGTTCTTTTAATATACAAGTATACTTGTATTTGCATATATCTGGGTAACTATCGTCTGCATATTTTTATCATCATAAATTTAAAATGCTGTTGCTATGTTAAATATAATCATCAAATCAGCGCCATCTATCTGTAAAAATTATAAGTAATTAAATGCTCTCTAATATATAAATAATCAAACGAAATTTCAACACTCTTATCCTGCAATGAAAAAAATTGAACAAGGGAGTGCATTTAGCTATAATTAATAACTATTTCTACAGCCCGTATACCCACCCTCTTTCAATTTTTATTCATTATAATATAAAAGCAGTGTTGAAATAGCTTTTAATTATATATATTTAAAAAGGAAAGTGGCATTAGAATATTTCTAATTATTATTCAAGGTTGTTATATGGTAATGTTAAATCAAACAATTAGTGTTGTGCTGGCAGTTAAAATATGTAATTATAAGGGAAAATAAAGTTTAGAATTTTTAATATCACCTCTCGTATTATTAAAGACATCGCTGTAAAAAGAATAGTAAATCATGTACTGTGTATGTATAGTTCATTATATGTATTTATAGTTCATGATACGTGTATATGGCCTATAATACGCATAACCCTTAAAACGTGTGTATAGGTCATATTATGTATGTATAGTTGATTATACGTGTGTATAGCCTATAATACGTGTATATAGCCTATAATACGCATCTAAGGCCCTTAATACCCGTGTTTAGCCCTTAAAACGTGTGTATAAACCATACTACGTGTATATAGCCCATAATACGTTCCTATGGCTAATAATAAGTGTGTATAGTTCATTATACGTGTATATAGCCCTTTATGCATCTTTATAGCCTATAGTGCGTATGCTAGCCCGTGATACGCATATATAGATCATAATACGTGTGTATAGCCGATAATACGCGTGTATAGCGTATACAAGAGTGTATAGCTTATAATACGTATATATAGATCATAATACGTGTGTATAGACGTTAATACGTATTTATATAGATCATACATAATACGCGTATAAAGGCCATAATACGTGTATATAGCCTATAATACGTATATATAGATCATTATACGTATATATAGGCCATAATACGTGTATATTGGCCATACTACGTGTGTATGGCCCATAATACGTGTGTATAGCCAATAATACACATGTATAGCCCATAATATACATGTATAGCCCATAATATCTATATAGATCATAATACGTGTGCATATATCATAATACCCATGTGTAAAAGCCACAATACGTGTCAATAGCCCATATATTCTCGTGGGAATAGAACAATATGGAAGTAGAATATGTAAGGAGAGATATCCATAATAAATAAGGTATATGAGAGGAAATAGAGAAAGTTCGGACATCAATATTTCAATGGCGGGTATCTCCCCAGACATATGAATAAGTGATCATTTAAAAATTGCAGAGATCCCTTGTCGTAAATGATAGATCATTCTTTCCGACAATAGACGTGTATAGGTATAACCACAACTCTCTACATAGCAGATCTATTGGTATTCTGAATATAGTGCAATCCATAATATCTATATTTAAAAAAGGTCAATTTGTGGATTTAATAAGAGTTTTTATATATCCTATACCATATTTATCCATCTTTTACGAGTTTTATTTTTGTTTAAAGCACACAGCATGTCGCGAAATTCAGTTATGATATATCACAGAATATTTCTTTATCTTATTATTACAGAAGCACGAAGTCTATCAGACTATTGTGCTATATTAGAATTATTTACATATATATATTTAATTATTTACACGATGAATTAGTAGCGATTTATAAATCTATGTAAAAATTGCTCTAAACTTGCCAAAGTTTTCATAAGATTGAGTATATACAGAAAGATGGCATTATGTCAAAGTAAGCAAGTACAATTTGGTTAGTCAGAGGGCAAACCAATAAAAGATGGTGTTTCAACATCTAGACAGCATTCACATGTTGGATCATTTATAACTCTCAAGACAAAGAGAAAAGGGGTCCTTTGCCTGTGAAGAACAAAGTAGTGTATTTATCAGGGGTAAAATCATATAGATCATAGATGGTTTTATCGCCCAACAAGCTTGTAAGACATCCAAGGCTCACCTGAAGCGCGCGACCTGCTGTTTGTTCCAAAACAAAAACAAAACAAAAAAACTTGTAAAAGATTACGATTGGTCCATCGAAATATTAGAAAATAAAACCTCTTATTAAATCTAAAATAAACATGATAAAACAAATTTATTAACATGGCCTATATTACATCTACTAAGGATAATAGAAAAAAAAAAAGGTTAAAATATAACTTTGGATTGTTATTAAATACGCCTCATTTATATATTTATCATCAAATCAGACGCGATATCCCTACAAGGGATGCTTACGTCAAGAAACAACACTAAACTTAGATACTATATTACATAAACAATTGAATAATTACATGGTTATGCTATTTAATTTACATTTATAAAAATATTACAGTTTCTTTTTAACTGATCTTTATTATTAACTTTTTGAATAATATCTACTGAGGACTTTTCTTGATTTCTATTTTTTTTACGTTTCATTAACCTTATAAGGTTTTCTAATCAATGTCAATATTGATTAATTGGCATATTATTATGCTGAAATATTTTAATAAGAATCACGAAATTTAAAAAATGTATTATATTAAAACGTTAAAGAAATTTTCTCAAAAGAATATATAAACAATTTTTGAATTAAAAATTAAAAATTTTTAAGATATGCCGTGTATAATTAAAATATATATTTTGAATATTAAAATATAACATCGAGAGACTATTTAAGGTGTTCTGTTCTTTTTCCCACCAGCGGCGCGAGACTTATAAATAAACTAAAATGGAAGCTCCCTTGAAGGATTGCACCACGCTTGAACAACGTGCAGTTATTCGTTTCTTGAATGCAGAAGGTATTCAAACATCTCAAATATGCCAAAGAATGAAAAATATCTATGGTGAGTCTTGTTTGTCTCAAAAAGACATTTATTAATGGGTTAACGAGTTCAAAAATGGACTAATTCCATATTTCCTTAATTTGGACCAAAATATTAACCGTATTCGGGTTTCAAAGACCGCATACATCATGTAAAATTGTATATACAATCATTAAATTAGGTTTTGAAGTTTTAGAACATCCTGCATATAGTCCAGACCTAGCCCCCTCTGACTATTTCCTTTTTGGACTACTAAAGAAGGAGTTAAAGGGAAAACGATTTGACTCGGATGAAGATGTCCAGAAAGTGGTGCAAGATTTTTTTTCACACGCTTCCTAAGAGTGCCTATAAAGAGGGTATTTACAAGTTGCCAGAACGATGGAGACGATGTATAGAAAGCCAAGGTGATTAATTTGAATAAATCAAGTCCTAATTTTTAATATCGTTCTTATTTTTTTATATAAATTATATTTCACCTTATTTATTGATCCCACCTTGTATATAGTTCAAGTTTTCTTAATATTTAAAGTATTTGACCAAAAATTAAAGAATAGGAGATATTATAAAAATATATATAATATATAATCTCTATCTATCTATATATATTCATTAGGTAATATTTATAAATTATGGGAAAAAAGCGTAGTGTAAAATGTTAATATATTTTTTGATATTTGCGATGTACAACAAATCATATAATATACATGAATGTAATCTATAAGAAATGTAAATATATTCCCATATTAATCTATATCTACTTCAATTTATATATATATATATATATATAAAATGTAAAACATTAAATATTTACGCTACATTTTTCTCCCAATATAGAATTTAATAAAATAAATAATATAAACAGGTGATACGTATTTTAAAATTCTAATAGGTATTTATTCAATGTTTTATCATAGAATTTAGTGAGCATTTTTGCATATAAATTGCTATTTTGGAATTTGAAAGGAAACTAAATTATTGATTATATACCAACATAAATATGATACAAATCTAATTTGATTAAGAACATTATTTAAAATAAAAAGAGAGATGATAATATAAAAATAATTATAATTGAATGTTATTAAAATCGTTTGATATTAAAATTACGTATAGCTGTATAAAATGACCTAATAAAAATTGCAAAATGTTTTATATTTATTTGATTTATTATATTATAATTATGAGAAAAAGATTAAAAAAAAAAAAGAGTTTAATGAAATCTTTTTGATAAGATATTGGCTTTTATCAGACGTTATTAAAATTTAATATACACTTATTATTCTAAGATTTTGCCTTATCTTTTTTAATATTATTGATATCTCGTATGATAAATATTATCTTTTTTCTCTCTTTCTCTTTAATAAATATTTGATATTTAATATATACGCTTTTTCACAAAAAAAAAAAAAAAGATTTCCATTAATTTTAATAAATATATATTCATTTAGTAAAGGTGATAAATCAGACCATTCTATATAAATATTTTATTATTTGTAATTATAAAAGAGATAAAATATTATTATGCTGAAATATTTTAATAAGAATCACGAAATTTAAAAAATGCATATTAAAGCTTTAAAGAAAATTTCTCAAAAGTATATATAGACTATTTTAAAATTAAATAAATCTTCATTTTTGAAAAAATACTGTATATAATTGAAATATAATTTTTAAAATGATATGATAGTTATAATATATAACAAATATATATTAATATATTAAATTTGTATATATTTCATATTTTCAAATATATGGGTTTTCAATAATCCAAAATATATCTAAATATATAAAAGGTACTATTATATTTCCAAAATGACAAGTTTTTCAAACTATTTTCAGAAATGGCTTTGTTTTTAAAATTTGTTTTGACGTATGAAGGAAGTAAATATAAAATATGTAAAAAATATTTCCGAGTGAGACAACTTTGAGCGTTTTACAACAAAAATATTTATATATATTCAATGTTATAATAAATTATTCGTAACTTTTATATTATAATAGTTTTTTAATATGTAATGTAATGTAATGTAATGTAATGTAATTTGATTTATATTTTAATTCAATCTTTTGGATTTATATTTTTACTCATATCGCTCATATTTCTTTCTTATCCTATTATAGAATGTTTTTTGAAAATAATATTTAACACTCTTTGGAGTAAAAATAATTGAGTTCTGTAATATATAATATGTTTATATGGTTTTGACCAAGGACTTGGTTGTTGTTGCGTGATGTAATCAATATATAGCTCGAGATATTCATGTTTTTAGTTCTTATGATAATTCTGTAATAATAAAATATTATGAAAATTTATAACTTTTCAGTAGCATACAATCTCTTTTAATAGAAACTACACTACCTAAGTTTATTGAATATTAGGTAGAAGAGTTTAATAGTTTAAAAGGATTTTTCAAAATGTATACATTTAATTTCGATTAAACTTCTAGGTATGTAGAAATTGTAAATAAAATAAACACACTTATATACATTAAGGTTCGATTGTTTATATATATAAAAATATGATTAAAACGCTATACCAATCTAAATAATATTTTCTTTTATCAAAATATTATACTATCCACATTAATCCTATATCTTATCGCATCGTTCATGGATAATTTAATAATTTGGTAGCATTATTCAATTGAATATCTTAGCTAGGAGAAAACTTTAGCTAATATATTATTTTGGAATTTATTTTCTGTATTAGTTTGATTCTTTTCTTCTGACGCTAATTAAATTTTGGTAAAATGGTTAATTTAATATTGAATTAATTTCTCTAGTTATTACTCAAAGTAGTTATTTCATATATATTTGTGTGATAGTGGATAATGTTGATTTTAATATGAAAAGGATTATCTTGAGCATGAAGGATTCCAACCCAATATGGTAACAATTATTTTTAAGCTGTAAAGAGTCAATGGTTGATATTTTATCAATTAATTTATATATTTTATTTAACATTTTGAGTAAGTTTGAATATTATTAAGTATTCATTTTCTATTTTATTTTCGTTTATAAATGATTCCATTCTTTTTCAACTGTTCTTTATTATTAACTTCTTGAATAATATCTAATGAAGACTTTTCTTGATTTCTATTTTTTTTACGTTTCATTAACCTTTAAAGGATCTCTAATCAATGTCAATATTGATTAATTTGCATATTATTTCTCTTTTACAACTACTTTTGTCAACCGCATTGGTATTTATTGTGATACATATATATTTTAAATAGAATGCTTTACATTTTAAACTTTTTTAATATCTTCTGAAAACCTTTCTTAATCTCTTATTTCTATGACGTTTCATTGACGTTATAATATTCTCTGATCATTTTAAAATGTCAATATTGATATATTGGCAAATTATTTCTCGTTTAAAATCACTTTTTGTTATCTTCATTGGTATTTATTGTGGTATAGCTTTCTAAATAGAATGCTATACATTTTTAACCTCTTCAATAATATCTACTGAAGAGTTTTCTTAAACTCTAATTTTCTTGACGTTTCATTAACTTTATAAGGTTCTCTAATCAATGTCAATATTGATTAATTGGTTTATTATTCTTCGTTTTCAACCACCTTTTTCATCTTTATTGGTCTTTATTGTAATATAGCTTTTTGTATAGAATGTTATACATTTTAACTTCTTGAATAATATCTACTAAAGACTTTTCTTAATCTCTAATTTCTATGACGTTTCATTATATTTACCCCTGTACAGAACCAAGTACAGTACATCAGATAGACTGGATGTCCACCATTAGACACCCCGGATAGTTGACGACTTTAGTACGTGGGAGCTTCAGGAATTCGTGTTAACTTAAGAGAGACAGAGACGTTTCATTAACCTTATAATATTCTATGATCATTCTAAAATGTCAATATTTATCAATTAGCATCTCAACAATATCTATCAAAGAGAAATGGCTATTAGTATTCAAAAATATGGGTGTATAGAGGTTAAATACCGATTATAAGTCATCATGGGGTTTCATCAATTATGTCAGCGGGATAGAACAAAGCGGCCATATTTAGCAGACGAGAGTGGTAACAACAACACGATCGGCTGCCATATTAAAGCCTTATCGATCATCATCAACATGGATGCCCATTAATCAACCAATATATGGCAATCAAGACCTATTCAAATCATTAATAAATGCCAGTCCATGTCAAGTAATTACTAAGAGAACAATAGGGACATGCTTCTCATGTACTTGCTTAGTGGATTCAGCCCTTTCTACTAATATGGATAGGACAAAATGGTTGATACTTGATTTATGGATAGAAGATGAGAATTACCCATCTCAAAATCTGCTTCGTCGTTTAATTTTTCTGTCAAATTATACTATTGTTTGGAATTTTTATAGATAATCTTATGAATTATTTGAGGTTGTCTCAAAATTTCGTGTTTTTTCTTTAAAAAGCTTGTTTTTCTTATTACTTGACGAATAATATTATTACGGCCAATACATAATAATAGAATTAATTTATTTTTGATACAAAGACATTATACATAACGGCGAATAATATTATGGCGAATATATGATAATACATAATACAAAGACATTATACATAACGGAGAATAATATTATGGCGAATACATAATAATACAATTTCCTTAAACATAATAAAAAGACATTATACATAACGGCGAAAAATATTATGGCAAATACATAATATAACAATACATAATACAATTACTTTATACATAATACAAAGACATTATACATAACGGCGAACAATATTACGGCGAATATACATAATAATACATAATATAATTACTTTATACAAAGACATTATACATAATAATATTGGTATTTCAAATTTTTGGAAGTGTTTACAAACTTTGGGCACAACCTTGTATATAAGTTTATACCAAGTCCTTTCTTTCTTCTTTCACGGTATTTGATACATTGTAAATAACATGGCTGATTATTGTTACTATTACTGTTGTATATACCCTCTTCTACTCGGGGGATCTGTATAAGACCGAAATATCCTAATAAATCTTTTTATTTTTGTTGTATATGAATTATATAATTTATAGAAGAATTTTCTCAAGAAATCGAGCCTTTTCAATGAATTTTGATGCGTCAGTTGATGACGAAAATTTCAGAATGTCACTAAAGATTAATAAGAAATTATATGGATTCATAAATTTATCAATGTATCTGTGACTAAATAAATTTTATATTTCCTTCAAATATTTAAAGTTATAATGAATATCTTAACATATTGCGAAGAAATATTATGATTTTTTGTATTGTTGCAATTTGATTTATTTGCTTTTTGGTCAAAATATTCATAATATTATTTTAGAATAATTTTATATGATAATATGAAGTTTTATTTATAATGTTTATATTTCTGTATGTTCCTTTCTTCTGTTTATATTTCAAAAGAGTATTATATTATTATTGTATATATTTAGTATCACAGACACACTCTGTGACTGTACATCACTTTGAAGATTGAAGTAAAAATTGAATCAATGTTAGCAGAAATCACGGATTAGAAGACTTGGAATACGAGGAAGACAACAAATAAATTAACTAACCTTTTAAAATTAATTTCTTTATTATATTTTATAAACACATACAGCTTTATTAAGACCCCAATCTTATACAGATTCACCGTAATAAGGAAAGCATAGATGGAACTCCTATACTCCAGGTAGCACAGAATCCAACAGCCTCTTTATCTTTTATTCGTTTTTATATAAACTCGCTGAAAAAAACGTGTACAACATAAATAAGGAATAATAAAAGATCAACGAACATTTTAAACGTATATTCTGATGTAACAATATATCAAGAATATCGTCTGCAACTATTTAAATAACTTTAAAATTCTTTTTAGATGTATGAATATAATGTCTTTTGGTATCTTATTAAATTTGAAATTTCTTTATATATTTTCAAAATATCAAATATTCTAACTCAATTTTATAATATATAATTTTTTTATTTATAAATTAATTATTTTTATATGTAAACATAAAGTACTTCCATTATATTCTATGAATGATTTAATTGTTTTTAAATACGACCGTGGACCAAAAAAGGAGCATGTGTTTATAATTCTTGAATAATATTCCTTAAAAACTACAAGCATTCTTTTATAGAATATTCTCAACTTTTCATAATATAAAAAACAGTACAAAAGTGAATTTGTACTAGGATCAGGTAGATAAATTAATAATAAAGGCATTTACTTTTCCAAGAAATGCCTTTTTTCTTAATTTCCATAATATGTTCATTCTTATATATATTTGCCTTCAGATTTCTATCGACAATTTCATGATGTCTAAAATTTTATAACAATGAATATGCATTCGTTTTTATATTAAAATGTAGTTTCAGTCAGAGAAAACGTTGTTAATACTTCGAAAGATATGGCTTAAGAAAAGCTCAATTTATGAATGCTATAGTCGTTTTAAAAATGGATAAAAAGCTCAGTCCAATATGCTTCAAAATGTCGGATTGCTATAGAGATGAAAATAGATAAAAGCATCAACCAAATTGCAAAAAAGAAAGTGTCAGATGTTTGCCTTTTTACTTGTGAAACTGCTGGGAGGGTTCACCACTGATGATCCAAGTCCTTCCATTAATTTTTCATTGCAGTAAGGGCAGTCGAGATTGTTTGATTTTTAAAAAGAATCATACGTGTCTATAATAGTTTCGATAAAATATATATTTGTTATCCAATAAGGCGTGATATTGAAGTAATTACGCCTTTTACCAGAAAAACAAAGGAGCCAGATAAACAAACTGAAACTTAGACGCTATCTATTGACCGACGCCACAAACTAGTGGCTTCAGGTCGGTGACAAAGCCACAACACCAGCTTGTCACCGACCCTAGACCACTAGTTTGCGGCGACGGTCAATAAATGGCGTCTAGTTTTGACGTCTATTTTAACGGGAGACGCGACCTTTGTCCCTTTAGATGAATATCCTCCCGGCAAAATTTCCATCTATGTGAAACTTAGATTTAATATTTACATATTTACATGAATCAAACAATAAATTTCATAAAAATCTATATAAACAAAGTGGTTGGTGTGTAAGAGAGTTACATCATTTATATTTGTAAACAATAAGACTCTCGTTTAAATTACTTTATATACCTTTTTAACAATCATTTAGAGACTGTTGGGAAATGTTATATAGATTCGTAGAGGAATAGAAAGAACCTTTATTACCTAAAGGTATAAAACAATAAAAGAAGGACAAATTATATGTACATCAGCAGCTCACGCCGGCCTGCCCTATCCAATAAACGCTAGCCAATTAACAATCCAACAAGGCTGTGCTATATAGGCAGAGATGTCAATTAACATAAACAATACTAACACTATGCAAATATCTTCATATCAAATATCGTAGAAATATCTGCAATTGTCAATTTTAACATAGACTAATACGGTCTCACGCAATTCTGGCCTTAACTACCCGTTTCATGATTTTTCAGGATGCCTTGAATGACCAGTTTTTTTGGCCGTTTAGGTCCAGCTTGCACCACGCTGATGAGGGCCAACAGCCCGAAACGCGTCCGTGGTTAGCCTTTCTTGATTAATCAAGAATGGGTATTTGGCCAATTCTGGAATAATTAAAAATCAACGAGAACAGTTGATATTTATTCCGATAGATGGCGCAAGCCATCAGTAACTTTCAGTTGCACGATAAGGAGATGCCTTTTTTTTATAAATAGACTAATAGGTTTTAGATTTTTTTTCTGCAAAGAAAACCGTAATTGGGTTTGATCTATTTTCGAATTAAAACCAATACGCGCAAGACTTGAAAGTAAAAAACTTGTGATTAGTTTCAGTTGGTACAATAAAAATATAGTTTATCCTTATTAATTCTTACAATTTAAATGTTCAATTCTATTGACACATTTACTATTATAAACATATTATAAATATTTTATAAAACAATATAATGTGGATTATATTGTATTATAATTTACTTTATATATTATTTACGAACGGAAAAAGATGTCTAGGGTAGCCTAGTGGACATGGCATCTGCCCGGTAAGCGGAATACTGTGGGTTCGTTTCCCATCCCTCCATCCCTGGAAACTTTATTTTTCCGTTTATCATTACTCTTCACAATTCATACTATCATACTTCATCTCTAAGGATAGAAATAATCGTTATTTCTCCTTAAAATAAATTTCGCTTTTTTTGTTCAAAAGAAACACATAGGGATAATTTTCAAATATCGTTCTATATTATAAATATTGCCACGTGGAAAATTAGGGAAGACAAAAACTTCAGGAGGAAACAAAATTTATTTCAGGAAAGGACAAACTATGAATTGTAAACAAAAGATAAGCCATGAGGGAAATTTACAGAGTCGCCAAATATAAACATAAAAATGACTACTCTGTTAATAAAAAATAATAAAAATTAATAAATACTATGTTACAATATATTTGATAAATATTTTAGTAGAATATATCATAATTATATTAATTCATCTCTAAATTTTATTGTTATGAAAAATTATAGATTGGTAGAAAAGAAAGAAGGCTGATAATTAGAAAGATATTTTATTACATAAAAGGTATTTATAAACAATAAGGAAGTACAAGAGATAAAATTATATATACACCAGCAGCTCTCGTCTATCAGCGGCCTGACCTATCCAAGAACCTAACTAACCAATCTAACAAAGCTACGACATATATATATTGTTGCGCATGGTTAATTCGCCTATTTTTAAAATTATTTATAATATTATCTTCCATATATTTCAAATCTAAATTGTATATTTATTTATTTTTATAAAACAGATTATTACTATAAAATATTATGTACTATAAAACATTTGTATTTTGAAACACTGAATACACCACCTGCTTTAAACTTTGATGTGATAAATAAAGAGAGATTCTAGTTGTTACCTAAATATATAGTTGTCTTATTATTGATTGGTTTAACCTTGTAGAATGGTTGAGACACGTTCTGGAAAGATGCAAGACGCGTCTGAGGAGAGAATCAAGACTGAAGAATCTGCCAAACCGCAGCCTGGTGCAACATTAATAGGCAGATATGTAAATTAGCGTAGACAATATTACCACAATATGCAAATTAAACAGAGCATTACATCGTAGAATTATCCTAGAATTGACACTTTCAACACTTCCTCTCTCAAATTCAGAATATTTCTACATTCCAAGTTCAGAAATTCATCTCTCTTGTATGACCTTTGGTAAATTCTTATTATTAATTACTTTATTAACATCCTATAACGCGATATCCCAAACTCAGGGATATTTGTGTCAATACATTTCTTTACATCATTACAAATCGGCTATATACAAGCTTATTAAAATAAAAATAAAAATAAAATCACCAAGGATGAGTACCTTATATTTTATGCTTTACGTTTCAAGCTTTCGGGTATTCCCTTCTACAGTAATAAAAACCAAAGAATGAATCTATACCCGAAAGCTTGAAAAGTGAAGCATTAAATATAAAAAATTCATCCTTGGTGATTTTTATTTTAATAATGGTCGAAGGATATCAAGTCGATATATACAAGCTTATATACAATTCAATTATTTTACATAATTATCCAAAGAAAATTGGTCAAGAGAAATGAAAACAAACATACAAAAGCAATTCTCTCAAATTTCTTTCCTTCTTTTTCCCAGTTCAAAAAATAGTTGTATATATATTTACAAAATCGATTAAAATATTTATGTTCTTTCCTCATGTACGAATAGGTAGACTTTTGGTAAAGATGGCGGCGATTTTTTACTAGGTAGGCGTATGAACAATATCGATAATACCATCTTTGCATATGTCCTTGATATATAAAAGAATACTAAAACTATTAATTTGCTCTTCTTTTTTAACAAGAATCTGATAATTTAAAAGACAAATAGGTTTCCTCGATTAATATAAGCTAATATAAACCCTATTTAATAGCATATAAGCAAATATTTAAAAATTGTCATATCTTTTGAATAATCTAACAAAGAATGTGCGTGTGCATTGTACTTCGAATATTTAGAAATATATAAGAAATATAAAAAATATTTGCATATCATAAATCCTCGAAACTTAATGAAAATTCACAATTTATTTTTTTTCTTCTAGAAATAAACCCTATACTTTGCGAAAATTACTATTATAATTTTAAAGTTTGAAATAAAATACTCGAATTTCATTAAATTGTATCTATTACACTTAAAACTTACTTATTTATATTTATGAAAAAAGTGATAAATATATAAATTTGGAAAATAATGTTCAAGAAATGACAAGCTCTATATAAATATTAGACAAAAATAGTAAAATGACTAAAAATACTTTTTACAACCTGGGTTACGTTATGTTCGTCCGTTAAAAATAAAATGATAATTCAGACTACAATACAATTTTAAAAAATAATATCGCTTTAATTTATATCTTAGTGAAAATATCCCCAGGACAAAATAATAAATTTAACAGGCGATATATATTTTAATAATCCCATCTTAGTATAAAACATGTAAATGTTTTTAAAATTTTAATATATTTTGTGAATAATTTCTATTTGCAATAATATTTCGTTGAAAAAAAAAGACACTGACAGCGTATAATATTATTTCGCTGTCATTACAAAACAAAATTATTATATTATTAAATTGTAAATTTAAATTGTCATATTATAATAATTTCTACATTGCACATACAAAATTAAAATTCTAAAAAATAATAATTTTAGTGTCATTTAATTTTCTATGGTATATAAGCATTTTAATTAGTGTAGGGTAAATTAGGTATTTAGAATTTCTTAAACATAATTAGATGTTTGTAATTTCTATTAAAATATGTGGGTTTATGTGAAATATTTTATATATTATGTGCGAGAAGAATTTTAATATTTCTTATTTTTATGTGAGTAAAATATATTTGTAAATATAAATTTATTCTATAAAATAAGATATTCAAAACATATATTTATATATTTAAAATATATATTTAAATAGATTGTATATGTTGAATATTTAATATGCGTAATGTATAATATACATATAGTAACATATAAAAGCACAGATATATTGTAAAGCTAATACTTAATTCGGATTCGTAATATATATTTGGTTTAAAATGTATTTCGTATTTCAATTGTTTTAATATATTGGTAGACATTTAATGTAAAAAGAAAACTGCCTTTAAATGTAAAAATCTCAGAATATCAAATCCAATCGTATTTTAAAATGTGACGTGCTCGCTATAGAGTGAGAAAAAATGCAAAGTGAAAAATAAAAGATGTTTTATATTGATTAAAATACTCCTTTTTCTCTATGTGTTGGGCTGGAAAACATTAGACTTTTTATATATTGGATTTCTTTAAAGATACTTGAAAAATCGTCCTTGTTTAAAATGTTTTAAAAGAAGCATTTGAAACGACTCTCTCGTTTTGCATATTTATTTCCTTTCTTCAACTACAAGAAAAGAATGTTTACCATTGTTACACAGACTTTGACTTTAATCATCATAGATGCTGACGTCACTACTATGACGTAACTTCCAACTACTACCTTAAACCTTGCTGTTATTGTTTACCGCTAACTTGTCTTAACAATATATGTAATGGAACAAGTCGTTCCTTAAATAAATATATATTTGTTTTTATCAGAAGGGATGTCCTCGTAACTACAACATACGTGAGTACAAACAAAACAACCAGAAATCCTCAAAAAGAATAACCATATTTTGCTAAGCCTATATCAATTTGGTAGCAGTGCGTTGTTGGGCGCGCGAATTGGACTAACCGCCAATTGATCCATTTAAATCATAAAGAAAATAAATAATTGGACTAACCGCCAATTTAGAAAATAAATATTGAATAAAAATGGATACACATAACTTAGCAAAAATCGAACAGTTAACAGAAAACAACTATACCACGTGGTCCATGAAAATGGAAGCAATTCTAGATTCAAAAGATCTCTTCGAGGACGTAATTGTTAATGACGAGCCAGACTTTACAAATAATAAACTAGAATATGATATTTGGAAGAAAAAGAATCGGGAAGCATACAGCCTAATAATATTGTCACTTTCGGATGACTTAACAATCATCTTTCGAGGCGATAAAAGAGCCAAAAGAATTTGGTACGACATAAAGAAAAGGTTTGAAGGATCTCTAGAAAATAAAAGGATAGACCTAATGTTGGATCTAGCCAGACTAAAATTGAACCCAAATGAAAATGTCAACATGTATATTGTACGAGCACAGAAACTGGTACAAGAGATCACCCAGCTAGGAAAGACTGTAACAGAAAGAGAACTTGTACGATACATTGTTGAAGGACTCACACCTAACTTTGACACGATCGCAGCAGCACTGTCAATAAACAGAGAAATCTCCTTACCAGACTTGAGACAAGCTCTACTGGATTTCGAGAAGAAAAGACAGGACAGAAGCAAAAATCATGAAAATGCTTTCAGATCATCAGGCAACCAATTCAAAGAAAAATCATGCTTCATTTGCAAAAGAAAAGGACATTTCAAGAAAGACTGTTGGTTCAACCCTGACAACAAAGGAAATCAAAAGAATACAACAAACAAAAATAACATGGCCAGTACAAGGAACTACCATAAAGGACCAAAACAAAACAAAGACACAGCCAGGTCAGCAATCCAAGAACGAACGGAGGAACCATCCCAACGAAGAGACTCCACTTCAGAATACGCACTACATGTGATCACAAGGGAGGAACGCCCGACGACTCAGGACGTGTGGATAATTGATTCTGCGTGCACAAGCCACATGACTTCCCATGGTGATTGGATCGAGCACAAGACGGAGGAGAGAAGAAGCATACAAGTGGCAGAAGAAGGGAGGCACATCGAATCTACCTCATCGGGATTAATCCAAGCTACTGTACAAGGTAAGGACAAACTTAACAACGCTGTAACCCTGCATAATGTCCTCCATGTACCACACCTGAAAGGAAATCTAATGTCCATTCCAAGCGTAGTAAGAAGAGGGAACTCTGTTCTTTTGAACTCTGAAGGAGCATACATATACTCTTCTGATGACAAGCTAATAGGAACAGGCAACTTTGATGGTAACATGTACACATTGAACCTATCACGTTTACCTGAAGCAACTCATGTTCCAAATGAACATTGTTTGATTTCAAAGGACAATTCTAGGACTGCATGGCACAGAAGGTTAGGACATCCTAGTGACAACAAATTAGACCTGATTTTGAAGAACAATCTTCTAAAAGGCTTGGACTCTATAAATGGTACCCTTGATCAATGTGATGCTTGCTCATTGGGAAAAATGACCAAAGTACCCTATGTTCACACAGATGGCAATCAGGAAAGCTACCCATTTGAAGCCATTTATGTCGATCTCTGTGGTCCAATGAGAATAAACTCCTTGGGCGGAAGTAAATATTTCTTGACCATCGTAGATGGATTTTCTAGGAGAATATTTGTAGAATTTCTCAAAGATAAACTCTCGGCAGCAGAAGTTTTGAAGAAGTTTATTGTAAAGAGAGAAAACGAGCTAAACTCAAAACTAAAACGACTTAGAACAGATAACGGAACAGAATTTATCAATAAAAACCTTGAAACCTTCATAGAATCCAAAGGAATTAAACATGAACTAACTACACCGTACACCCCAAGAAGCAATGGGAAAGTTGAAAGAGCTAACAGAACACTATTAGACAAAGGCCGAACACTTCTGGCAGACTCCCAATTACCCCTACACTTCTGGGCAGAAGCTGTGAATACAGCTGCATATCTGTACAATCTAACTCCCACAACTAATGACCCAGACACTACCCCTATGGAAAAATGGAAAGGTAAAAAGCCATCCGTCTCTCACATCATGAGATTTGGTTGTGAAGTCTTCTATAAACTCGAGAATCATCAAAGACACAAACTAGAAGCTAAATCTAAGAGAGGAATATTTGTAGGCTATTCAAGATGCAGAAGAGCTTATCGAGTATTTGATATCACAGCGAGAGTCATTCTTGAAACCGCAGACATTCACTTCAGAGAGAACAATAATGTCATCTCGGAAGAAAAGCAAAGTGGTAATAATACAGACACTGACACATATTTCTTCATTCAGGAGGATGAACAACTGGACAATCATGTTCTATCAGATGTTGATATTGAAGAGCCAGCACCAGATACCATGATCAACAGACAGACAGAGTCAAGTGGATCAGACAGACCACAAAGAACTCGAACAATACCTAAAAGATTCGATGACTACGTTCTGGCTACTACGAATGAAACCATTCCGAAAGACTATGAAGAAGCCATCGCATGCGAAGACAAGAAACATTGGGAGAACGCAATGCTTGAGGAAATACAGAACATGTACTCGCATCAAGTATGGGAACTGGTACCTAGACCTGTAAACGCTAAAGTTGTCAAAAGTAAATGGGTGTTCAAAATATCTAAAGACCAAGAAAACAAAACTTACAAAGCTAGACTTGTTGCAATGGGATACAACCAAATCCCAGGAAGAGATTACAACGAAAGTTTCAGCCCTGTAATTAAAAATGCCACCCTCAGGACTATTTTGTCAATGGCAGCAACAAAAGATTCAATCATTAAACTATTTGATGTAAAAGCAGCCTATCTAAATGGAAACATTGAAAATACAATATTAATGGAACAACCTGCTGGATTTGTCCAAGACAGAAACAAAGTTTGCAAACTCAACAAAAGTATTTACGGTCTACCTCAATCCGGAAGATCGTGGTATGAGAAATTCAGTCAAGTACTTCATGACTGTGGACTGGAAAAACTCAAATCTGATCCTTGCCTATTTAAATGGAAGAATGAAGACAAATACTTCTATGTAGGGATATATGTTGATGACTTTATCACTGTCTCAGATTCTGAAGATACCTCAAACAGATTCATCAATAAATTGAGACATCACCTGGAAATAAAGGATGTAACATGTAAAGGCATGTTTTTGGGAATCAAGATCATACAAGACAAGGAGGGAATTTCGCTACAGCAAAGCCACTATGTACAACAAATATTGCAGAAATATGGAATGGAAACTTGTAAGGAAGTTCCAACACCAGGTTCCAAAGAAATCAATTTGGACAATCATATTGAAGATGACAATTGTGATCAGCACACTTACCAAGAAGCCCTTGGAATGCTAATGTTTCTAGCTGTTAACACCAGACCCGACATCGCTTACATCACTAGCAAACTTTCACAGTACTCCAGACAACCAAAACAGATGCACTGGACTGCAATCAAAAGAGTGATGAGGTACCTGCGAGGAACAATTGACCTAGGAGTGAAATTTGAAAGAGGGAAGACTGGAATCCTGAAGTCCTACGCCGATGCCAGCTGGTCGACCACCCATGATGGAAAATCCTACGGCGGATATGTATTGAAGCTCGGCGAAGCAACTATAGACTGGAAAAGTAGTAAACAACCACTCGTCGCCCTCTCCACAATGGAAGCAGAAATGATAGCTGCTTGTGAAAGCTGCTGTCAGATCAAATGGATAATAAACCTGTTACGAGAGCTGGAAGAATGGAATTTCATGGAAAAACCAACTGCGATCTATACAGACAGTCAGTCATTGATCAACTGGATCTCCAGCCCTAAACAAAGTAGTCGCTGTAGACATATCAACAGAAAGTACCACTTCTTGAGAGACTGTTATGAATCCAGAGACATCTGCCTTCTGTACAAGCCATCTCAGGACCTGGAGGCGGATATCTTCACAAAGGACCTATCCCGAGACCAGATGAAGAAACACCTGGAGAGCCTCAGCATCGTGGGAATAAAGCCAAAGTAAGGAGGGAATTGTTACACAGACTTTGACTTTAATCATCATAGATGCTGACGTCACTACTATGACGTAACTTCCAACTACTACCTTAAACCTTGCTGTTATTGTTTACCGCTAACTTGTCTTAACAATATATGTAATGGAACAAGTCGTTCCTTAAATAAATATATATTTGTTTTTATCAGAAGGGATGTCCTCGTAACTACAACATACGTGAGTACAAACAAAACAACCAGAAATCCTCAAAAAGAATAACCATATTTTGCTAAGCCTATATCAACCATTTATTTGTTATTTAAATAGAAACTTTAATAAGATCGTATTTATATATAATAAATATAATTGTCAAAAAATAGATGTAAAACATAAATAAAATACAATTTGTTACTTAAGAAATAACTATAAAAAAATAAAAGAAAATCTTGTCTTTTTATCCAATTAAAAGTTTTAATCTTTGTGTAAGATATAAAAGCATTAAATCCCATTTTAAAAGCTTCCTTCTGTGTGTGTTTTTATTTTATAATTATTTTATTTTACCTATTTCTGTTTAAAATGTCTTTCTAATCTTAAATAAATGCTTTATTTCAAACAAGTAAATGGATTAGTAATATTTATTTTAATGCATTTCGCATTATAAAATTGTTATTGATATCGTACAACTGAAAATTTATTTTAAATTATTAAAAATGTCAATATAAATGTTGATTTTGTATACATTATGATATTATATTTTCCCTTAAGAGAGGTTGAAATATAAAATTCATTTTAAAATTCGATTTATATTTCCAAATGAAAAATATATATAAAAATGATGTCCTATAATATTTTAAATTAATTATTTATTTGCAATAAATATTTAAATCACTTTTATTTCTTATTGAAATTCTAATGGGAAAAAATATATAAAATTTAAAATATATATTAAGTGATATTATAAAAAGGATAAGAAAAATAAACAATTATAAAAAATAATAAAATATTAGTTATAATTTTTTTTAAGTGTAAGGAATTATTTATTTATATGTTTTAAACGGAATTCTTTAAAATAATCATTATTTTAAAAGTGTTAAAAAAAAAAAGAGTTAAAATTCTATGAGTAGGTGATGATGATAATTTAGGCGGGCACTTACCTGTCGTCTGAGCAGACGAAGATCCCGCTAGCACCACAGCAATCACAGTCCCCCACCAGAGCGAAGTATCCATGGTCGGGGCCCAACTCTCACTGACGTCTAGTTCCTCCACTCGCCGCTTACCACCGTGGCGCTGCAATAGCCAACCGTCATACCCGCATGCAAACAAAAAACGATATATATTTAATAAAGGATTTCATGCTTTTTATAGACTCTCTTTGTTCATTTTTTAAAAAGTTCGTATTTTTTAAAAAAGGGTTAAAATGACGTTTATTTATTTTGTGAAGATAAAAATAAGATTTCTTTATTATTTTATTGCTATGATGCCAAACGATCAAATATTTATTTTTAATTAAGCTTGCCACACTTTAACCCAATATTGGACATTTTTAAAACTTTTTTTTAAAATTATATGAATAACCCTTTTTTTTTCTATTTTAAAAAATAATTTGCGCATTTAAATAGTAAAATATATTTTTCTATTGTGTTATATATTGTGATATATATAATTACGTGGAATTTTACACAAATAGAAATAGCAAACGATTCAGATATTTTATTAAAATTTTCAAAATAGAATAATCTATTCACTAAATAAGGTAATTTTTTCATTCACTGATTGCAATTTTTACTTTCAATATAATGCATATGCAATTTTGCATGTATTGCAAGATGTAAATAAAACGATGTTAATGGATGTTTTGAATATTTTTTTCAAGCACAAATTTCCCCCACCTACTTTGTATTTTAAATGATTTCAACTGTGATATTATAACACTTTGTGGCGCTGAGTTTGTGTATACAAAGATGTAATGCCTCGATAAAGGTCGGCGTTCAGCCAGCCGAAATATTGGCAAAATAAATATTTTATTAAATCCAATCTATGCCTTTTTATTATCTAATATTTACATATATACCGACATTTTGAATAAATATTTACAAATTTGCATATATATCTATATTATGAAAATCTACTTAAAAATTTGCATATAAACCTTCATTTTGAATACCTACTTTCGTATTGGCATATATACCTACATTTTGAATACCTACTTTCATATTTGCATATTAAAAAACAACAGAAAAAAATAAAAGATAAGTGGGTCAGATGTTGATATTAAAAATAAAGAAGGCATCTCCTGACCACGAGCACATGTACTTTTTAGATGTCAGAGCGCCATCTAGTGGAGCAAAAATAAATTAAACGTTTATTTAACTTGCTCCGTGATATTTGGCCAACCCAAATTATTGATAAATCAAGAAAATCCATCCACGAACGCGTTCCGCGCTGTTGGCGCTCGTCGGCGTGGAGTAGACTGTACCACTGCGACCAAAACATATTCTTGGTCCCAGAGGCTTCTTGAGAAACCAAAAATATTTTTGGTCGCAGTGGTATAGCCTACTCCACGCTGACGAACGCCAACAGCGCGAAACGCGTTCGTGGATGGCTTTTCTTTATTTATCAAGAAATTGGGTTGGCCAAATATCACGGAGCAAGCTAAATAAACGTTTAGTTCATTTTTGCTCCACTAGATGGCACTCCGCCATCTAAAAAGCACATCTGCTCGTTGTCAGGATATGACTTCTTTATTTTTAATATTTGCAAATATACCTACACTTTGAATATGTCTACTTACATATTTGCATATAAACCTACATTTTATATATAACTACCTACATATTTGCATATATATATACATACATTTAAGATATTACAAATTCGCATATATACTTACACATTTAAAAATCTATTTACATTTAACAAGGATAAGTGTTAAAAAGGTCATAATATAAATCTCATTATATTTTTGCAGACGAATATATTAACACAAACTATTTATATAAAATAAATTAGAACTTGTTTGTTCTTCTCTTTTATAGAATTGCGTGATACCTCTAAAACTAAAATAACGATTTTTTTCCCATTGTTGTTTTCATTTCTAAAAAATATTTAAAATGTAGCTCAACAACTCTTAATTTTCTCTCACTCTTTTAAAATATTTTAATTATTAATCTTTCTAACTTCTTAAATTATATTTTATAATTTAATATACCGTAATATAATTTTATTCGCGATCGAACGTTGTACTGTACATATTACATCCCAAACATGACGACAGCCATCTCTGTCTTCAGCTCGATGTACCATCTCGGCGGGTTAAGCCAGTGAGTTCCTTTAATTGGTCCACGAAGCGTCGGGCGTCCATCTAGTAGAACAGAAATCAACTAAACACTGATTTAGCCTGTTCCCTGATATTTGGTTAACCCAATTTCTTGATAAATCAAGAAAAGCCAACCCGAACACGTTTCGGGCTGTTGGCCCTCGTCAGAGTGGTGCAGGATGTGCCATTGCGACGAAAAATGTTTTGGTCCCAGAGACTTCTTGAAAAACCAAGAAATACGTATTCAAGGCCAAACTTGAGTAAATACGCTTAACATGTGATAAAATAATAATAATAATAAAGGCCAGGTGTTTGTTATTAAAATCAAAAAAGCATATCCAGACCATGTTCCCATGAACTTGATAGATGGCAGAGCGCCATCTTTCTTTCTATTTATTTATTTATTTATTATTATTTTAATACCATCACCTCATCTTTTTATTATTTTATTTATCATAAATAAATATATTAGATAAAAAAAGGAATATATTGGATTTAATAAAATATTTATTTGCCAATATTTTATTCAATCCATTATTATCTAATGATTTAAATATGGATTGTTCTATTTGATAAATATATATAAATATTAGATAATAAAAAGGCATATATTGGATTTAATAAAATATTCATTTTGCCAATATTTCGGCTGGCTGAACGCCAACCTTTATCGAGGCATTACATTTTTGTATACACAAACTCAGCGCCGCATAGTGTTATAATATCACAGTTGAAATCAATTAAAATACAGAGTAGGTGGGAAAAATTTGTGAATGAAAAAATTATTATAAAAATTGCAATCAAATATGTAAAATATATTAAAATATTAAAGGAAAAAAAATGAGTTCTATCTTTATATTTTAAAAAATTTGTAATAAGTACATAAAAATAATTCAATAATAATTCAATAAGAGATAAATGTAAAAATATATGTATCTATTAAAACATTTGAAATTAAATTTAAAATGATTTAAACAATAAACTGTATGAACTTTTTTAAAACGTTTAACAAAAAAATGTGGGTATTTAAAAAATTCATTTCAAAATTTAAGGAGATCGATTTATATGTAAGTAAAAAAGAAATTATAAAAATGCATTGAAATGGAAGTTAAAACAATTTAGGATGAATAAATGAGAAAAAATAAATTAAAAAGTGGAAACTAAAAAAGTTTAAAGTATTGCATGTAATATGTTATATATTTAATGTATCAATACTTTTGGGTTTTGAAGCGATAAATGTAAAAATATTTTAAACAAGTGGTATGTATTACTTTTACAGGTTATTACTAATGTGTGAAAATTTAATTTAAGAAATCGCGGGTATTACAACAAAATTTAAAAAATCATTAAAGCAAAAAAAAATTAAATAAAGCAAAGTTATGTAATTTTGAAAAACGGCACCTCTCCCTTTAAAATAGTATAAAATAAGTCAATTTAAAATAAAAATTAACTAATTGAAATTAAAATAATTAGACAAAAATTAAGAGGATCTAAATGGTGTGTAGATGTCTGGTAAATCAATTTTTCTATTTATGCTTTCTGTGTCTTCTGCAGAGGCCCAGCTTTCTAAGAATAATCGGCAGTGTTTTTCTTTAATGTTCTGGTATAAAACAGCTGTATTTTCGAAATCCGGAGTGTGGTTGTTTTTCCGTGCATGATCTACAAGGAGAGACAGTGGGTTGTAATTCCTTAGTCCTGATTTGTGTTGATTTAAACGATCTTTAAGTGGTTTGCTGGTTTCACCTATATAATTAGCTTGGCAATTGTTACAAGGTATTTTGTAAATTACGTTGATTTTGTTTTCCATTTTGTTGATTTGTTTAGTGTTTGGATGGCGTAGGGCCTTTTTTAAATTTAAAGATGATTGATAGGTAGTTATGATGTTGTATCTCTTTAGGACTCTGGCGATGCGTTCAGAGCCGTAGCTGTAGGGGAGGGAGCAGTAAAGTTTTTTTGATTGATCAGGGGTGTTATTTAAAGGTGGAGATTTTGGTTTATAAAAATTAGAAAATTTGTCGAAAAACATTTTTATAAACCAAAAACTCCACCTTTAAATAACACCCCTGATCAATCAAAAAAACTTTACTGCTCCCTCCCCTACAGCTACGGCTCTGAACGCATCGCCAGAGTCCTAAAGAGATACAACATCATAACTACCTATCAATCATCTTTAAATTTAAAAAAGGGCCTACGCCATCCAGACACTAAACAAATCAACAAAATGGAAAACAAAATCAACGTAATTTACAAAATACCTTGTAACAATTGCCAAGCTAATTATATAGGTGAAACCAGCAAACCACTTAAAGATCGTTTAAATCAACACAAATCAGGACTAAGGAATTACAACCCACTGTCTCTCCTTGTAGATCATGCACTGAAAAACAACCACACTCCGGATTTCGAAAATACAGCTGTTTTATACCAGAACATTAAAGAAAAACACTGCCGATTATTCTTAGAAAGCTGGGCCTCTGCAGAAGACACAGAAAGCATAAATAGAAAAATTGATTTACCAGACATCTACACACCATTTAGATCCTCTTAATTTTTGTCTAATTATTTTAATTTCAATTAGTTAATTTTTATTTTAAATTGACTTATTTTATACTATTTTAAAGGGAGAGGTGCCGTTTTTCAAAATTACATAACTTTGCTTTATTTAATTTTTTTTTGCTTTAATGATTTTTTAAATTTTGTTGTAATACCCGCGATTTCTTAAATTAAATTTTCACACATTAGTAATAACCTGTAAAAGTAATACATACCACTTGTTTAAAATATTTTTACATTTATCGCTTCAAAACCCAAAAGTATTGATACATTAAATATATAACATATTACATGCAACACTTTAAACTTTTTTAGTTTCCACTTTTTAATTTATTTTTTCTCATTTATTCATCCTAAATTGTTTTAACTTCCATTTCAATGCATTTTTATAATTTCTTTTTTACTTACATATAAATCGATCTCCTTAAATTTTGAAATGAATTTTTTAAATACCCACATTTTTTTGTTAAACGTTTTAAAAAAGTTCATACAGTTTATTGTTTAAATCATTTTAAATTTAATTTCAAATGTTTTAATAGATACATATATTTTTACATTTATCTCTTATTGAATTATTATTGAATTATTTTTATGTACTTATTACAAATTTTTTAAAATATAAAGATAGAACTCATTTTTTTCCTTTAATATTTTAATATATTTTACATATTTGATTGCAATTTTTATAATAATTTTTTCATTCACAAATTTTTCCCACCTACTCTGTATTTTAATTGATTTCAACTGTGATATTATAACACTATGCGGCGCTGAGTTTGTGTATACAAAAATGTAATGCCTCGATAAAGGTTGGCGTTCAGCCAGCCGAAATATTGGCAAAATAAATATTTTATTAAATCCAATATATGCCTTTTTATTATCTAATGAATTAAATATGGATTGCTCTATTTTCAAAACAATATATAAATATATATATTTGCAGATATTTTTTCTTCTTATTATTTAATTTAGGGAAACGGATATTTTTTTAAAACCTATATCTTGACTAAGTTTCAGAAATACAAATTGTCCCAAAAATTCGTAAACATTTACAAAATATAAATCATAATGTTTACCAACTTTTGAGACAACCTTTTAAAACCTTACCAAGATTATAAATTTAATCCATGATATTTTCTAATCTCCAATTACCTTATATTATTATACAATAGGATAATAGGAAAATAAAAGTCGTTAAGAATTAGGTGATACAATGATAATTTGTGTTTTCTTTTTGGGAGGAATTTCATTCCCGAAATCCAGAAATAGAAATTTAAAATTTTGTGAAGAAACTTTTCCCAGGATTATGAAAGAGGTATCTCCTTATCGTGCAACTGAAAGTTGCTGATGGTTTTCGCCATCTATCGTAATAAATATTAAATATTCTCGTTGATTTTTAATTATTCCAAAATCAGCCAAATACTTGGGCCAAATATCACATTTTTACTATTTTTTCACATTATCCCAGGATGTTTATCTATTCACCTATCAAATACTGAATTCAAATACAAAAATTATATAGGTTTAATGTTTACTATTAAAAAATAAATAACCAATTAATGAATCCTACATAAAAATTATTTATTACCAGTTGCAAATAAGACACGCTATATCCGATCTGGATAATTGCGCGTGAAACTATTTACAATAATTCATATTGTAGTAGAGTAGGTAACAGAATTGTCAAATATATATATATATAAAATGATGTCTTATTTTGTCAATTTTATAACTCATTTCCGAAAACTATAAATAGGAAGGACCTTTTTAAAAAGAAACTTGTAACGTGAAGCGAAATGTTTTCACCTTTTGTTTTAAAAAATATGGTAGTTAATAACGAAAAAGGTAGGTATTTATAATGTTTGAGATAAAATATTTTTTGAAATTTTATAACCCAAAAATGTCAAATTTGTTTTCTTCTAATTATATTTCCTCAGAGTTAGGCCGACTGCCAAATGGAAGAACGAACTCTGGGCAAAAATTGGCCACAATTCACAAGGGCATTCATAAAAAAGAAGCTTAGAAAACTAACATGGTCTTAGAATGGTCTATTTTATTAAGATCAAAAATGATATTTTTCTGATTATATGTATTTGTATAACATCTATAGTATAACTCTTTTTGAGAATAGAGAAAAATCCATAAATAAATCTTTAATTGAAAGGACGAATATTCTTATGGTATCGTCAAGAAAAAATGAACAAATAATTATAGCATTAGGTTAAAATATATTTTTTTATAAATGATAATGAATTATTTTTACAATAGACATATTCAAATGGTCAAGCCAAACAATCAACAAACACCCCAGAGGCTAGTCCCTACTGTCAACTACGGTCCATTAGGACGGCCGTACAATCAACAAAGACTCCAGGGTGCTAGTCCCTACTGTCAACCACGGTCCATCAGGACGGCCGTACAATCAACAAACACCCCAGGTTGGTAGTCCCAACTGTCAACCACGGTCCATCAGGACGGCCGTACAATCAACAAACACCCCAGGTTGGTAGTCCCAACTGTCAACCACGGTCCATCAGGACGGCCGTACAATCAACAAACACCCCAGGGTGCTAGTCCCAACTGTCAACTACGGTCCATCAGGACGGCCGTACAATCAACAAACACCCCAGGTTGGTAGTCCCAACTGTCAACCACGGTCCATCAGGACGGCCGTACAATCAACAAACACCCCAGGGTGCTAGTCCCTACTGTCAACTACGGTCCATCAGGACGGCCGTACAATCAACAAACACCCCAGGGTGCTAGTCCCTACTGTCAACTACGGTCCATCAGGACGGCCGTACAATCAACAAACACCCCAGGGTGCTAGTCCCTACTGTCAACTACGGTCCATCAGGACGGCCGTACAATCAACAAACACCCCAGGATGCTAGTCCCAACTGTCAACTACGGTCCATCAGGACGGCCGTACAATCAACAAACACCCCAGGGTGCTAGTCCCTACTGTCAACTACGGTCCATCAGGACGGCCGTACAATCAACAAACACCCCAGGGTGCTAGTCCCAACTGTCAACTACGGTCCATCAGGACGGCCGTACAATCAACAAACACCCCAGGGTGCTAGTCCCTACTGTCAACTACGGTCCATCAGGACGGCCGTACAATAAACAAACACCCCAGGGTGCTAGTCCCTACTGTCAACTACGGTCCATCAGGACGGCCGTACAATCAACAAAGACCCCAGGGTGCTAGTCCCTACTGTCAACTACGGTCCATCAGGACGGCCGTACAATCAACAAACACCCCAGGGTGCTAGTCCCTACTGTCAACTACGGTCCATCAGGACGGCCGTACAATCAACAAAGACCCCAGGGTGCTAGTCCCTACTGTCAACCACGGTCCATCAGGACGGCCGTACAATCAACAAACACCCCAGGGTGCTAGTCCCTACTGTCAACTACGGTCCATCAGGACGGCCGTACAATCAACAAACACCCCAGGGTGCTAGTCCCTACTGTCAACTACGGTCCATCAGGACGGCCGTACAATCAACAAACACCCCAGGGTGCTAGTCCCTACTGTCAACTACGGTCCATCAGGACGGCCGTACAATCAACAAACACCCCAGGGTGCTAGTCCCTACTGTCAACTACGGTCCATCAGGACGGCCGTACAATCAACAAACACCCCAGGGTGCTAGTCCCTACTGTCAACTACGGTCCATCAGGACGGCCGTACAATCAACAAACACCCCAGGGTGCTAGTCCCTACTGTCAACTACGGTCCATCAGGACGGCCGTACAATCAACAAACACCCCAGGGTGCTAGTCCCTACTGTCAACTACGGTCCATCTGGACGGCCGTACAATTAACAAACACCCCAGGGTGCTAGTCCCTACTGTCAACTACGGTCCATCAGGACGGCCGTACAATCAACAAACACCCCAGGGTGCTAGTCCCAACTGTCAACTACGGTCCATCAGGACGGCCGTACAATCAACAAACACCCCAGGGTGCTAGTCCCTACTGTCAACTACGGTCCATCAGGACGGCCGTACAATCAACAAACACCCCAGGGTGCTAGTCCCAACTGTCAACTACGGTCCATCAGGACGGCCGTACAATCAACAAACACCCCAGGGTGCTAGTCCCTACTGTCAACTACGGTCCATCAGGACGGCCGTACAATCAACAAACACCCCAGGGTGCTAGTCCCTACTGTCAACTACGGTCCATCAGGACGGCCGTACAATCAACAAACACCCCAGGATGCTAGTCCCTACTGTCAACTACGGTCCATCAGGACGGCCGTACAATCAACAAACACCCCAGGGTGCTAGTCCCTACTGTCAACTACGGTCCATCAGGACGGCCGTACAATCAACAAACACCCCAGGTTGCTAGTCCCTACTGTCAACTACGGTCCATCAGGACGGCCGTACAATCAACAAACACCCCAGGGTGCTAGTCCCTACTGTCAACTACGGTCCATCAGGACGGCCGTACAATTAACAAACACCCCAGGTTGCTAGTCCCTACTGTCAACTACGGTCCATCAGGACGGCCGTACAATCAACAAACACCCCAGGGTGCTAGGCTCGACCGCCTGCCAGAGATTGCGATTAAAAGATAGATTTATAGGGTTGCCCTGCAAGCTTCCATTTTCAACCACATTTGCCTATTAATACAACCTTTTACAATCTCAACTTAATTACCATAACCATTTTGGCAGAAAATATATTGGCAATTTTTTACATTATCTCTGTTGGAGATCAAACCCATCCATCGCTAGATTCTCCATGCTTGAGGCTGTTTGTCGTCAACGCCCCAACACTCTCCGCTACTGCTTGACCTCCCTGACATTTCTTATTCACATATCACATTCGTTATTTCTCCAAATGTCGTATTTCCTACCTATAGGTTGCCTCAAATCGCATTCTTAATTTCTCAAGGTTCGGGCCAATATGCTCTTCAACAGTAGACCTAGAAGTAAAAGATATTTTCGGCGTGTGTATTTGGCTGTAAGTGGTACTTCTAGTTCTCTTGTTAAATGCATATTTGCCCGAAAGCTTGATAAATGAAAAATATTTAAAAGGAACCTACCCCTGGATTGCTTGTTGAATTTGTTAAATTGTAAAGGCATGGATGACTATGTAATATAGGATAATCTTATGAGAAATTTATCAATGGACGTCAACGTTCGTCTGCGTTGAAATCCTCACGGCCAGTTAACCTGGAGGGAGGGAATTAACAGGTTATGACGTCATGGGGGTGGTCACGTGACATACCTCCCTACCGCGGTAGTTATCACCTGCCCCCTTTATCCCTATAGGGGCCAGGTCGTTCTTGAAGGGAGGTCTTAATTACTAACAAACATCTTGTTTGATCACGGCATTCTTTTCTTATAGTCGTCTGGTCACTTCAGCTTGTTTGATGTAACTTCTGACAACTTTTATCTTTATACAAGTATATTGTGCTAAATACAAAGGTCGCCTCTACCGTCAAAATAGACGTCAAAACTGAACACCATTTATTTTGACAAAAGAGGCGACCTTTGTCTTTTTAGATCAATATCCAACCGACAAAATTTCCATCTATATTTTAGCCATAGAATGGCCCAGTCACTCTACCAGCTAAACACCTCTTTGGTAGATTGTGAAGATTCCATTAGATCCCGTGTGGATCTCATGTAATAAAGTCCGCCCTAGACAGACGAGGGCCATTAGCTCAAAACCATGGTCTCTAGGTGGATGCTTCTCTTTTTTCAAAGCTTTTGTAGGCTTTTTCACCGACCCTGATCGCTAGTTTGCGGGGACGGTCAATAGATGGCGTCTAGGTTTGACGTCTATTTTGACGGGAGAGGTGACTTTTGTATTTTTAGATAAAATTCTCCCGGCAAAATTTCCATATATATATTGTACTTGTATAAAGTACTACTTACATTAGCGCGACATCTGTTATTTGAAATGTAAACTATTTTGATGCCTTTTTAAGATTAAACAATTTTCTACTGACTTTACTGCAATGATCAAATAATGGGAGGGCCTGGTTCATCAGTGGTGAACCTTCCCAGCGGTTAAGCCAGTTTAATCTACCATACCGCTGTTATATTTCATTTTTCTGTTTTCCTTTTATACTGATACTGAAGCTAGATTCTTTGAAAGGGTATTTGAAATGAACTATGGACATAAGCTTTGAAAACATATACATAAATTGATAATTATTAACGATACATGTTTTTCTACTGTGTATAAGGGTTTCCATGCCTTAAAGCTAGAGAGATTTGTAAATAAAATTCTAGCCTTCGGTCATGGAAGCATTTCTATAAGAGAAAAATACGATACATTTGTTGGTATCAATGCTTTGTATCGTGTTTTTATCCTGTAGAAAGGTTTGCATCCTTTGAAGCTAGAAAGCTAGAAAGACTGATGAATATAATTCTAGATTTCGGGCATAGAAGCCCTACTACAGTAGAAAAATACGATATAATTGTGGGTATCAATGTTTTGTATCATGTTTTTCTCTTGTATAAGAGTTTCCATGCTCTAAAGTTAGAGAGATTTGTGAATAAAATTCTAGTTTTTGAGTATGGAAGCCTTTCTATAAGAGAAAAATACAATACAATTGTTTGTGTATTGTTGTGCTTTGTAATCGAGTGCCTTTATTTACGTCTATTTTTTTTATTTTTTTGTATTTCTGAGTGTCTTCTCTGTGTTAAGTTGTTTTTAATTTAAGCCCTAGTTTGTGTGTAAACCGTACAAAGTAAATTTGTTATATTTGGCCACATTTGTATCTACTAGTGAAATCGCATGAGAATGCCCTTGCATCCTCAGAACAATTTTTTAGGCCTTACCAAAAGGTTTATTTTTATTTCTCCCGAAGAAGCCAACAGATTTCTGCTGAAACGTTGAGAAAATAAACTCTAACTGGCCGAAGTGTCTATGTTTTACAGAAATATGAATGCCGGCCAGGCAACCTCTATAAAATACTATAAATGGTTGCTAAGGAATTCATGGTGTAACCTTTGACCATTTTTTAACCAACAGATTTCTAAAGTTTTCAAATTGTAAGGATGAATTATAATTATTGACTTGATATCTCGTGTAAAACAACTTATTATTATTATTATTTTAATTGAAAGCTACCACCTCATTTAAAATTTTAACGAGAAATATTTCACTGTTATATTTTTATATGAAAATATAGTACAAAATTTAATCTGTATTGGGATGTACTGTACTACGCTAATGACTGCTCTAGCAGTTCTATTCCTAGTTTCTAGTTCAAAATTAACTTATAAAGTTCCACTCAAAAAGATCGCAACCTATCTTATTATATTTACAATGGAGAGTATGTACCGTTTCTACACATACACAATGTATTTACATGTTTAGAGCTTTGTGGTGTGGGATCTTGGATTTGGAGAATGTTCTTTCTTCCTTGATATGGTCTGTTTCCTAGTTTTGTTCTGACCACTTGTTTCGAGTGCTAACACCGGTTCCAAAATAACATTTACTAGATGCCTCTCAAAAAAAGCAACCTAGCTTATGTTATTCACAATGAGTAATATGAACAGGTTCATCACATTAAACAAAGTGTCCAATGCAGGGTTCGATCCCAGTTCATGGCTGTCTGAAATCGAGGGTTTTACCCACTCGTCCACCGACTTCTAGAGATAACAGCCTTAAACGTGTATGGGGATGACTTTCTTTAATGATCAAAATAGTATCAGTCAATATATTCTGAATTATTATTATTATTTTTTTTGAAAAATTAACCGATTAGTTGATTATTTTTTCGATAGATGGCGCAAGCCCTCAGAAAATGTCAGTTATATGATCAAAATATGTTTTTTTCTTAATTTATATTTCTACGCCTGTAATGCTAGAGGCCTGAATTCCTGTAACTAGCTAACTAGGTGATCAAGAAAAGGTATTTACCAGATTTAGGGATCATTTATTTGAAAAACAAGGATAAATTGATAATATTTTCGATAGATGGCGCAAGCCCCCCCTCAGCATATTTCAGTTATATGATCAGAAGATGCTTTTACTTTACTTATATTTAAATACCTGATTCTCAGGAGCCTAAATCACGCTTGTTTATGATATAAAATCCTACTTTTTTTAGTTAAACCTGTATTGCATTTCAACTACAAGTTAACTACAATTTAAACAATAACTTGTATATTTGGTAGTATTAAGGTTATTGTAAGATTTTCCTCGGTAGCTTATAACACGGTTGTATATTATCTAATACTGGTTGAGGACTAATTCTTCCATCCTGACCTCCGCGGTGGAACGTTCGGTACCTCCACCCAGTGAAGCAATGTTTACCGTGGGGCGACATTCTGCCCTTCAACCGGATTGTTCTGACATAGAGATTCCTTTTTGTCGTGGGTCGGTGTTACAAAAAGAACAGCTAAATAAGCGAATATATAAATATATGATAATTATTAGATATAAGGATACATATGTTGACAAAAGAATAACAACCGCACACAGCAGTAGAACAAATGCAGTCTAAAGGTATATACAAGGAAGAAGACTGACGGTTGAGGTGGACAATTCTCATTGGTCAGTTCATTTTCATGCAGCGCCTCCAAGCGGCGCCTGCGTCAACGCTTCTCTCATAACTCTTAAAGTACAAGTCTTAGACTGCCGACAATCACACCTCAGAATGTGATTCCATGCCTCTCCTCAAGGAGTCTATAACACTCTTGTGTGTGATCTAAAATCTAACATTTATTATTCCAGTTCCATCTGTATTGTTTTTTTTAACTACCATCTTAACACGCCTGTTCGGCAGTACATATATTAAAATTGTAACGAATTTAACTACAAGCTAACTACAATTTTAAGTACAACTTGTATATTTCATTTTAATAAGATGAATATAAACTTTTCTTCAATAAGCTCTTTCTCAGGAGCCTAAAACACGCTTGTTTATGATATAAAATCGTACTTTTTTTAGTTAAAACTGTATTGCATTTTAACTACAAGTTAACTACAATTTAAACAATAACTTGTATATTTGGTAGTATTAAGGTTATTGTAAGATTTTCCTCGGGAGTTTATAACACGGTTGTATATTATCTAATATCGAACATATATTATTCTGGTTCAAACTGTATTGTATTTTAACTACAAGTTAACTACAATTTCACTATAACTTGTATATTTGATGTTATTAAGATATTTGTAATATTCTCCTCGAGAGCCTTTGACACGCTTGTGTACGATCTATAATCTAATATTTACATTTCTTATTCAATCTATATTGTTTTTTTTTTTATTATAAGTTAACTATAATTTTAACTATAACTTTTATATTTGATTGTATTAAGGTAATTGTAAGATTTTCTTAGGGAGCTTATAACATCTGAAATTTAATATTCTGGTGTTCAATCTATATTGTATTTTAACTACAAGTCAACTACGATATTTCTGTGAAAAATAGACACTTTGGCCAGTTAGAGGTTTTTTTTTTACTCAACGTTTCGACAAAAATCTTTTGACTTCCTCAGGAAAAATGAATTAAAATAAAGCATTTGGCAAGGTGTTAAAAAATGTTCTGAGTTTGCAAGGGCATGATAACCCTTTCGACAAAATTTGTCGAAACGTTGAGAAAATAAACTCTAACTGGCCGAGGTGTCTATTTTTTACAGAAATATGAATGCCAGCCAGGCAACCTCCTATCTTCAGGAACCAGATATTTTTCAATAAAATAGAAAAAGTTAATCTAAAGAGTATATACGAAGGTGTGTATAAAAAGTATCGCGACTTTTGAATTTTCGCGGGTTACGTATATTCGAATTTCGATCTTTTTGTGGCTTTATGTTGGTACTCATGTCTCTCACTTATGCCGACAAGCTCGGCCATTTTGAATGTTCACTTAATTGTTGACAGCTGCTTTGCTTGCAGGTGTTTTGGATCGTCTTCGATTTTTACCTATTAAAAAAAATGGATCAAAGAACCTGTATCAAATTTTGTGTGAAAAACGAAATTAAGTGCGCGGATGCATTCCGAATGTTGACTGTGGCATACGGAGAAGCTACCTTGGACGGAAGCAACGTTTATCGGTGGTACAAAATGTTCTCAGAAGGCCGAGAAGATGTGAACGACGAAGAGCGTCCCGGACGCCCGAGCACTTCAACAACAGACGAAAAAATTAAAGAAGTGGAGAAAATGATATTGGCCAATCGTCGAATCACCGTTAGAGAAGTTGCTGAGGACCTAAACATATCAATTGGCTAGTGCCATTCGATTTTTATCAATGATTTGTGCATGAGACGGGTCACCGCGAAATTCGTGCCAAAATTGCTCAATTGCGACCAAAAACAGCATCGCATGAACATTGCTAATGAGATTTTGGACTCTGTCCGCGACGACCCAAATTTGCTCCAGAGGGTCATAACTGGTGACGAAGCGTGGGTTTATGGTTATATGACGTGGAAACCAAAGCTCAATCATCTCAATGGAAGCTGCCGCACGAACCAAGACCGAAAAAAGCGCGCCAAGTACGGTCGAATGTGAAAGTTTTGCTGACAGTTTTCTTCGATTGCAGGGGCGTGGTGCATCATGAGTTCTTGCCACAGGGTAGAACGGTCAATAAGGAATATTACCTGCAAGTTATGCGCAATTTGCGCGAAGCAATCCGCCAGAAACGCCCGGATTTGTGGAAGAACAAAAAATGGCTTTTGCACCACGATAATGCCCCTGCTCACACATCGTTTCTTGTGCGCGACTTTTTGACCAAAAACTGTACATGTATATTCATGCTAAAATATATCTGGATATTTGTGATGATATACGCGCGGCTACAATATTATCCAATGTTTTCACTTAAAAGAAAGCTTTCGAGATCCAGGATGATCATCAGAGGTTACTACATGTAGTTATTAAAAATAGAGAAGGCATATCCTGACCAAAAGCGCATGTACTTTTTAGATGACAGAGCGCCATCTAGTGGAAGGTTAAATCAACGTTTAAGTGATTTCTCTTCCACTAGATGGCGCTCTGTCATCTAAAAAGCACATGTGCTTTTGGTCAGGATATGCCTTCTTTATTTTTAATATCAACATCTGACCTTTTTATTTTTATTATTTTTTCCATTGCTTTTACATGTAGTTATGTCATTAATTATTTTACAATTCAATTCTGAGTTTTTTAAAAACTTATTATTGGATCATTGATAAAACAATGAAACAAAACATTACTCTCTAGACAATTTCATTGCCTATGTCGCTGGTTAGCAATGTTCATTTTGATTTTAAAGTTAGGTTAGGTGAAGTTGGACTTAAGATAGGTTAGTTTCAGGTTTTGTTAGGTTCAAGTAATTTATATAATGTGTGGTATATAAAATATCTGTTATCTCTTATAAGAAATTGAAACTTCACTCATGGACAAAACTTCAGAAAGTGGAGTGTTTTTGATGTTGCAGGTTTCTTTTTTTTTTTTTTTGAAGGAGACAGAAGCAATTATTTTACAATTGGTTATCTCGTGTCTCTTCAATAAAGGTCACTGTAATATCTTTCAGAGTTATTGTCTGAATCCCGATATACATGGTAAAAGGTACAACTTCCTTAAGTTTTGTCAATGAGTGTATCTTTCAGAGTTATTGTCTGAATCCAGATATACATGGTAAAAGGTACAACTTCCTTAAGTTTTGTCAATGAGTGTATCTTTCAGAGTTATTGTCTGAATCCCGATATACATGGTAAAAGGTACAACTTCCTTAAGTTTTGTCAATGAGTGTATCTTTCAGAGTTATCGTCTGAATCCCGATATACGTGCTGAAAGGTACAACTTCCTTAAGTTTTGTCAATGAGTGTATCTTTCAGAGTTATCGTCTGAAACCCGATATACGTGCTGAAAGGTACAACTTCCTTAAGTTTTGTCCATGAGTGTATCTTTAAGAGTTATTGTCTGAATCCCGATATACGTGCTGAAAGGTACAACTTCCTTAAGTTTTGTCTATGAGTTGTATGTTATTTTACCTGTGGCCACCTCAGCTAAAGGTTTGTTTGCACATCCTGAGTTAGAAATACCTCAGCCTTGGTTATTCTGGTAGGTTCAACCTTGAAGTTTAAGGAAAGAGGTCACTAAGTACATTTCTTACAAGACGTTTTTATTTGCCTCTTGCGATTTTAATACTTTTTTTCCTTCATGGAATTATGACAATAGAACGTTGTTATTTCTAAGGCCAATATATTAATGTATATTTGTTTGAATATTCCATGTCAAAAAGGCAATATATATTTTTAATTAATAAAATCACAATCTATGTTTATTGATATTTTTTAAACACAAAAATGGCAGCAACAACAATGGCTATATACATCCTACAGGGTTGCCAAACTAGGAGAGGTATTTCTTTTTTTTTCACTAAAAGACAACATTTTTTATAATATACAGTAGAACCTCCCTGTAAAGGACACCCATTTTCCGAGCCAAAGTGTCCTTTAGGTAGAGGTGTCCTCTTACCGGAGAGTTTCAAATTGTGAAAATGATAATTTTGCAAATGAAAACTGTCCTTTGTGGAGAGGTGTCGGCTAAAGGGAGGTTCTACTATACTCGTATATACTTATATAATAAAATATATGTATAATATACACGTATTACTTACATCATATTTTTATGAGTATTCAAAACAAAACTATTTGAGAAGAAAGTTTTTCTTCAAAAAAATATTTTTATTATCCTTATTGAAGTTTCAAGAATATTGTCATGGCGTGACTCATCAACGGTGGGCCCTCCAAGTGGTTTCGCCAGTACAATCTACCAATCGGTAATTTACTGTATTATAATATATTTTCCTCTTATAAAATTTTATATATAAGAGTATATATGTAATAATGTGTTGAAAGGTTCTGGTTGACTCTTGTAGAACCTCGTCGACTCTCGCTATAAGTTGTGGCAACCGAGGGTCAAACCTGTAGTAACCGAGAGGGACAGTCAGGGCGTGGAGAGTTTTCCAGTACCTCTCTGCACCTTGTAGGACCTTTAACAGTTCTCACAAAGTACAGGCAGTCGTGGTCGAGGCAGAGTGGAAAAGCTTGGGAATGTCCACACACACAAAACGAAGCGACACAGTTGTCGAAGGAAAATTCCTTGAATAGATAAAAAGTCGAGCCAAAAGCAAAGATGGAGATAGAAGATTCCTTACTGTTTTACATGGTCGATGAGTTGGTCCCTGGAGACGACAAGGGGTGACGCTGACCGGAAGACTCACTGGAAGACTGTCTAACTGACTTTTAACTCAACTTTTAATCTATTATATAATTTTATTTATTCATCCTCAGTACATTACATATGGTGATGCAAGGAGACATGTCAATTATGCGTATAATTATTTATAGATTTGCAATTAGTTCTATATACAACATGACAATCTTGTTATACGTATTACATAATATAGGGTTATTGGTTTAAATTATCATATATATATATATAATAGTTTTATATTTATAAATTCAATTGCCATCTATAGATACAATTTGTAACAAATAAATTTATTGGAAATGTGTTTCTTTTCAATAATATTATCAAATATTATCTCTATACAGACCTTACTTTTTCCTCATTAACATCCTATAAGGCGATATCCCAAACTCAGGGATATTTACGTCATTACATTTCTAACATCATATAAAATTAGCTATATACAAGGAGAAAGGTCAAGGAGAAAAAAGACAAACATACAAAAGCAATTTTCTCAAAATTTCCTTCCCTCTCTTTCCTAGTTCAAAAGATAGTTGTATATCGTTTTGGAAATAGAGTTTCTTGCAAGGTGTTTAAAGATCCTATTCGCACGAAAATCTCTAGTAAAATATTATTAGAAACGGGGGGAAAACCTCTGAATACTAGAATAAAAAATTGTCACTATAATCTAAACAAATATCGATTAAATTTTAAAAATGTAACTCCAAAATTGAAAGCAATTTTAAATAATAGTTGTATATATATATCTACAAATTGACTAAAATTTGTATATGTTATTTTCTCATCTACGACCTTACTGCAATGATAAAAGTTATTGAATGAGAGGGCTTGGCTCATCAGTAGTGAATCCTCTCAGCGGTTTCGCCAAATTAATCTCGTAACTTTTGAATACCTTGAACATTTATCAATGCATTCAATTATCAAGGCATTTATCAATGTACTACTTGGCACTCACTGCTTTTGATTTTGTTTATTGTTCAGTTTGTGTGATAAATTCAGTTTTTTTTTCTTTTTTGTAGAACTCTCTTTTTTTTTTTGAAGATTTGCTGTTATCAAGATTTCTTTGAGTTTCTTTTTGGTTCTTTGGGATTAGATCCCATTAATTTTACACATTTTATAACGTACAATACTATATCAATAATAAAATAATAAAAAAAGAAAATCAAATTATTAAAAAAATATCTCGTATAACAAAAAGATCAAATGTACAACAAAGAAAAGAGCGCTATAATAAATGAAACAATACATTTACATTTACAATAATCTAAATTAGTTAGCCTATAAGAGAAAAATTAAGCAATTCATCTTAAAAAGAAATCCTTTAAAGAATAAAAAAGGCAAATGAATCTGTGCCAAGAAAGTTATCAGGGAAGAAAGGAAGTTGAAATGAACTTTTTAGTAAATCCAGCAGACGATCAATGACCTCCCCCTTCAGTTAATGGCAGAAACGGAATTAGCATCGTATTCTCACCTTATGCCATCGTCTGGAAAACTGTTTCACAGGCGCCTGAAAAAATACCTTTTTAGACTTTCTTTTAACTTATTGAAACTGTTATATAATATGTTTAAGCTTTAATATTATGATCTATTTCTATGAATAAGTATTAATAAATACTCTGTGAGTGGATCATCATCATTTTGTATGTTATTGTGTTCTTGGTTGTTAAAAGTAAACAATGTGATGCTCCCTGTAAAAGTTATGTAATAAATATAACTAATAATTATATTTGGCTCGATTATTAATAAAATATTAATAACAAAAGGATGACCAAAAATAATACAGAAATATTTTTTTCAGTGATATTATTGTTTATATTATAATTGATAATACATTACATCGTTTTTTTTAAAATATATTTATAGTTATTCTGTGTTTGTTATTAAAGTTTAAAACACATTTAAAATGTGAGCAACTAGAATTCGAGTAAAATTTCTGTTCTTCAACGTTCATATACTTCTATATACAATATCAAGATAAACTTTGTACAGTAATAATTGTGTTATTGGCATGTGTGGGCGTGCATCAAACTGTTTACAGATAAAAGATATTATAATGGGATGAAATATATATTAATTTATAGATAATTTGCCAGGGATATTTCCATATTGGGCTGGGAGGTCTATTTTTCTATTGATGCTATTTATTTTTGATGATACCAGTGCTTCCAGGAATAATCGTTGTTGGTTGCTTTTCATGTCGTGATAACGGGCTATTGCTTGTTTGAGATTTTATTCAATGAAGATCAAAATTACTTAACCATCACAATTAATTATATATATCAACTATATAACATAAAGATATATATTTACAGTTTGTTTGGTCACCAGTCTAATATTTTTATTTTCACAGACTAAATTATGAGATTAATTTATAAATGGAATATTATGCAAAACAAATAAACAATTATATAGATCAATAATGACATTTTGGCTAAGGTATTGTGATCCTTTGTAGATAATTGATGTAAAATATAGAGAATACCGTAATTTTGAGTTAGATTTTGATTAATTCAAGTGTTTTTTTTTTTTTTTGAGATCTCATCAATATTCTTTTATGAACGTTTATTTTCCTTTTGATGTTTCGGCAACCCACTGGCTTTCTAAAAGAAGAAAAAAGATAGAAAAAAACTACATTCATAGTCCAATTTGAGAAAGTTGAAAGTCTTGTCTGTTTTTTTTTTTTTTTTTTTTTTTTAAGAGAGAGACAGATGTAATTTTGTTCACATTTGGTTATCTCGTGTGTCTTCAATGAAAGCCACCCTCAGTAGAGAAAGGCATTGAAGGAGGAAATCAGTCTAATTGTCCAAATAGACAATTTGACAATTAAAATAATTTTATTGACATCTTGTCAATACATGCAAAGTTCACAGTCTGCACTATTTAAAAAAAGATAATATGCATTATATACACTATGTACAATGAATATGGCGCCTCTGCCACCGCTGCAGAGTTTGATGGAGAATCACCAGCGGGTCTCCAGCGACACCACGTATTTCGCGATCTACGAAGAATACGTAGATCGCATACTTCGCCGCTGAGGAGATGGTGATGGCGTGGTCCTCGAGACCAACTGGAAAGATCCAGAACTGCAGGTCCGGCGGCCGGCCGATGTCCAAATAGAGCATTTAGCTTGTGTGGTGACAGCTCGATTTCCAAGCTAGAATACAACATGAAGTTACGGGAGGATGGCAATTCTCTCTTTAAAATGCATTAATAAATTGTATTGCAAAATGGATGATAAGATCCGAGAAACAAAGATTCTAAAGTAAAGTTGATGAAAGATGGGTGGACTCCAGCTGATCAAGCTGCCATGTGTGAGGGGAATAGGCGTCAAAATCAGCATTCCAGTGTGTGGAACAGACATTTTTGGTGATATCGGCAGTGAGAGATGGTGTAAGAAGTGGTTTCCGGATGTATGGCCGTGTGGATGATCCTACAAGACGGTGCCAGAAGAGCCTGACATCGACCTACAAGCCGGTGTAGTCCAGGCTGGACAGTGTGGAGCGGGACACAAGAGTGACATCCACGGCACCAAGGATTCAAGGAAAAAAATGATCACGTATTATCATTAAAAATGAAAAAGACATTTTCTGACTACTTACGTGATCATTTTATATGGCAGAATGCCATCTAGTGGAACAAAAATTAACTAAACGTTGATTTAGGTTTGCTCCATAATATTTGGACAACGCATTTCCTTTATAAATCAAGAAAAAGGTCAATTTATTTTAATGCATAATTAAAGTGAGAGGTGTTTCTTTTGATACATGAAAACCATTTTTTTTTTCTGTAAATATTTTATATATATCACATTCACCATAAAATATTCAAATTAAATATATAATAAATATTTGTTAGATATATCGTTTAATATATATTCAAATATAATATAAAATAAATATATGTTTGATATATTGTTTAATATATAGAAAAAAATTCCTTTCAGTTAAGATTTATTTTCCTTTCTATTATCTAATGGCTTCGCTTAATGATTAACACTGAGAAATTTCTAACTCTAAAAATTTGTTATAATAGTATTTTCATATATATATATACTCACAGTTGAATATATTATATAATTTTTATAAACGCATAAGAAATATATATATATATAGACATTAATTCAAAATCCTAACCAAAACAAAATATTAACTCAAATTGAAAAACAAAAACGAGATTTTGACCTATGTGCTCAAATTTATGTAATAAATATTTTAAATAGTTTTACGAATGCATAAATTTACAAATTAGCACTCTTTTGTTTTATAAATAAAATATGAGAGAAGGTTCAATTTAAATATATATTATTAAAGGCTGTTTTATTTTATTTCAAATTCGAAGGAAAATAGATTTGAATATATATTTATAACGGAAATATACATATATTAATTATCTAGATATTTATATTTTTTATAAATTTTAAAAATCTAATTTCTGAACATTATCTAAATATATTAAATACAAAAACTTATATATTAATTTTGTTTTTGAATTTCACTAAAGACATTTTTGTTTTAATATGTTTTTTTTTTTTATTATTTTGTGAATGAAATATGAAAATGAAACACATTTTAAGAACTCATTTAAATAATTTCAAAAACGATATTGTTTGTAGTATAATATCCTTTTAAAGTTTATATAAACGAATATTCAATGGTTTAAAATCATATTCGAAATTGTACATCTTTTAAAGTTTAATATCAACGTTATAATGTTTTTGAAATAGGTTTAAATAGTATCATTAAATTTAAAAAGCAATATTTTGAAATTATATAATACCAATTTTAAAATTTTAATTGCTCTATTCAAATTAGAACTTACTTATTTAGTAATTTATAAAACATTTTGCTTTCAATTAAATGAATGCTTCTTAAGTTTTAATTTATAGTGTTTCGTTTTAAAATAGTTCAATCCACAGGCCGATATTTCTTCTGTGAGTTGTTTTATTTCCTTCTTATATATTTTTTTATAAGCCAGTAGAAGAGAAATTTTCGAAACACTTTTCATATTTGTATTATAGAAAAGAAACAAATTGTCAATTTTTTATTGTATGTGTTGGAGCTTGGATCCTCACAGTATTAGTTTGGAATTCCGTGTAGCTCTTTAACCTTTGTTTTAGATGTTGACGATCTTTTGGCAGAGTTTAATTCGGACTGTATGTTTTCACCTCGATCTGCGGATTGACTACTGAGAGATTATCCTGTCTAATTGCGATGTAGTAACAAGAGAATGACCACACAGCCTCACTGATTTTAGCTAACTGACTCACTTTATTGCATCTTTCACTAATTTTATATACATATATATTTACATAATTAAAAGAAAGAAAGAAAAATCTACATGATTATATATCAATGTAGCCTAGCAAGTTATTTACATAACTAGGCGCAAACAGTATGTTTAAAAATATTTAACGCAATTTTATTTTATATAGCTCGTTTACACTTATATAATATTTATATATGATAATTTATATAATGTTAATCTCGCGCCGCATATTAAAAAAGGTTCAGATGACCATTTTAGATGGCAGAGCATTATATAATAGAACATAAAAATGTTCATGTGAGCTATAATAATATGCCTTTTTGTATTTATTTTTGTTTATTTTTTAATAATATTTGCCCAAGAACAGATTCGGCCTTAAGTACCTATTTCTTGATTTCTCTAGAAATCTCTTATATCAGATTTTTAGGCAACGTTTAGTTGATTCTTTTTTTTCAACTATAGATGGCGCTCTGCCATATTAAAGGATCATGAGGGTGGTCAGGATATGCCCTTTTTTGTTTTAAATATCAACACCTGACCTTTAGGGATAAGTATTATTGCTTTGTATTAATTTATGTCTAACTTCTCCTTATCGTTTGCGGAAGAGCATTTCTCGATGCAAATATTTGAATATAATTCTACTGTCTTAAAAACTTATGTCCATAGTTTTCTTAAATACCATTTCTAAGATTCAACCCTTCAGTGCAACATGTATAACCAGAATAATTCAATACAGTATTAGAGTTCTAAGAAGCGGTCTGGTAGATTAAATTGGTAAAACCGCTGGGAGAGTTCACCACTGATGTTGAATCACCAGAGCATCTTCTTTTAACTTGCCCTCTGACTAATCAAATTGTATGCAAATACTTTGAAACCTTACCAAATTGTCTTAGTGTATATACTCAATCTCATGAGAAATTTGTTAAGTTTAGAACTATTTGTACAATAATTTACAAAACACTACTAATCCATCGTGTAAATAATTGATCATATATATGTAAATAATACTAGCACAGCACAATAGTCCCTTGGACTTCGTGCTTTTGTAACAATAAATAAATAAATAAAAAACCCTCCTAATATTTTTCTTCGCAGTAAGGACAATAGAGTTTGATTTATTTGTGAAAAGAAACATTCGCGTCTTAATGTCTTCATTCGTTATATATAAGTAGGGATAAGAAACGTATCTCTAGAAACCTTATGTTTTAAACTTAACATCGATACAAGGTTTTATTGAATTGTGAATTATACTATTTCTATATTTTCTTATATTTTCATATTATTATCAGCGAAATAGAATTTAAAGGATTATAATAGATATTAAAATTTGCTATGAAGAAATGATTTAAACTGTCAAAAGCCTTATATACATGTGATATATGGGAAAAGGATCCTGAGAATCTTATCGACTCTCTATAATATAAAAAAAATGCTTGTCGACTTCACTGTGATAAAGTGCTTTGTCCTGAGAATCCTCGGGAGTGGATGGGATTTTGTATGTTTGGGCAGTCGTTATCAATGGCGGTGGATGAAAAAATCGGCACACTATATCGATTAATGAATCACAAAACACCTCGGAATATTAATCATTGGCGGCTCGGGAAAGGAGATGGAAGGATTTTCACGATTAAATTGGATTGAGATGACTCACATCTTGGACCTCGAGGCACTACTTTTAGAAGATGCACACACACGTCTTGACACACACGTTACCGACCGAACTCTGGTTGCCCCGCCCCCCGGCTTGGGTCATGTGGGACCCTGCTTGACCTTTGATTGGTCCCTGTCTCTGTCGGCCATGATGGTAAATTTGGTCGGGAAGAAGCTTTGCCTAACATCCCAATCTCTCAGGACATTCAACTCTGGAATATGAGGGCCTCTTTGTTCTAAGTGACCTAGATACACGACTTGGATCTGTCGTTCTTTTCTCTTCTACTTCTTCCATCTCCACGTCCTTTGACTGCCATCTTTATTTGAATCCATACAGAATACATTATATCCAACATGGTACATAATTATTTATTAGACAATATTCTTTATAATATTACATACACACACATAAACAAAATATCCCTTAATATAAAATCAATAATATATATAAATGTGGCCTTAAATACCCATTTCTTGATTTTTCGGGAAGCCATTGGGACCAAAAATATTTTTGGTCGCAGTGGTTACAGCCTTCTCCACGCTGACGAGCGCCAACAACGCGAAACGCGTTCGTGGATGGCTTTTCTTGATTTATCAAGAAATTGGGTTGGCCAAATATCTCGGAGCAAGTTAAATAAACGTTTATTTTATTTTTGCTCCACTAGATGGCGCTCTGCCATCTAAAAAGCACATGTGCTCGTGGTCAGGAGATGCCTTCTTTATTTTTTATATCAACACCTGACCCACTTATCTTTTATATCTTATATCTTTTATTTTTTTATTGTTTTTTCATATATATATATTATAATCTAAAAACTCAAATATTTCTATATTTTAAAAAATATAAATTTTATTTTATTCATTGATAATTTTACTTTTGTTATCATCGTTTTTAGAGAGACTTTCAGTTTTGTTGTAAATATGCGTAGTTAACATATCTATCCTTTTAAATCACTAATATAGGATTAAATTTTGTAAATTCTATATAATGTGAAAATAAATAATGTGTAATATTTCCTCAAGTAATTGAAAATAAAAGCTACTTGATGGTAAATAATTATCTTTTTTTTATCACGACTGCACCTTCAACCCTTTATCTTATCGATCCTTTGTCTTATCAACCCTTTATCTAACAACAAACAAAATTATTCATAACATATATATATTAATGTGAAAAAATAGTACAAATGTGATATTGTACTGGGATAAGGTGCATAATTATGAAAAAAGGCATCTCCTTATCGTGCAACTAAAAGTTGCTGATGGCTTGCGCCATCTATCTAAGGAGATGCCTTTTTTCATATATATTAATGAATTTTAAAAATAATCTCTCTCTTTTGATAAAATTAAAAGGTTATATCTGCATATTTTATAATTTGCATAATATTTTCATATAATCATCTATTTAATTATAAACAAATATTAATATAATTAATTTCATAGTTAGTTTCTTTTGCCGAAAATAAAAATAAAAAATAGAAAACCCACTAATTCTCCAACAAATAATTAGAAATATAGTTTTTTTTTTCATTCTTTGCTATTCTATTTAATTTTCTTATTTTTTTGGTAACTGAAAAAAAACCCACCAACTAATTCAGAAGTAAAGAAAAAAGTGTTGAAATCCAAGAGCTTTTATTGAAATCCTTTAATGACATTTGACACGAAAATTACAGATTTTTGAATTTAAAATGGGCTTCATTAATTTTTTTTATTTTTTTCGATATTTGATTATTATTTGGGCCTAATAAAAACTGTTAAGTAAAATATTTTGTTTATTTATGTCGTTCAGAATTTTAATGGCATAAAATAAATAATGGGAAAAAAGTATAAAGTTGAATATTGATGTTCATTTTATATTTAATATTTAAATTGGAATTTTAAATAGGAAAAATATTATTTTTTATCAATAGAGGATTGAAATTCTTGTAGTGTGTTTTTTCACTAACGCATTATATTCGATTATATATGCAAAGGGTGTGGGGGGGGGGGAGCATTTCTCTTTTCAAAGAAATGCACAAAATATGTTTTTATTATAAATTCATAATATAATATATATTTTTAATTATCTCTACGTTTATCGGGATTCAGACAATAACTCTGAAAGAAACACTCATGGACAAAACTTAAGGATGTTGTACCTTTCAGCATGTATATCGGGATTCAAACAATAACTCTGAAAGATACACTCATGGACAAAACTTAAGGAAGTTGTACCTTTCAGCATGTATATGGGGATTCAGACAATAACTCTGAAAGATACACTCGTAGATAAAACTTAAGTAGGTTGTACCTTTTAGCATGTACATCGGGATTCAGACAATAACTCTGTAAGATACACTCATGGACAAAACTTGCGGAAGTTGTACCTTTTAGCATGTACATCGGGATTCAGACAATAACTCTGTAAGATACACTCATGGACAAAACTTGCGGAAGTTGTACCTTTTAGCATGTATATCGAGATTCAGACAATAACTCTGAAAGATATTTGAATGACAGTAATCTTTATTGAAGACACACGAGATAACCAAATGTGAACAAAATTGCCTTTGTCTCCTTCAAAAAAAAAAACAGACGACCGACGACAGTAAAATATGAAAATTCCCTAGGTTTTGTCTATGAAATTTATATAGAAAAAGATAAAGCCAGTGAGTTCTTACAATTGGTCCACGAAGCGTGTCGGTGGGTGTCCAGGTATGTGTCGCCCAGACATCTTTCCAGTCAGTATGGTGTACTCCATTCCCCTGCGATGTGACCGAAGAATCTCAAAAAATTCCGTTGTACAGAAGTCGGTCATCTTCTGAAATCGATAGTTCTGATGGCATCGATATATTCGCCATACACATAGGATTACGGGACTACCAAAGTCCCCAACGCGTACTCCCAGGTACTATGAATGGAGGTCAATTTTTCAGTTGATACTATTAAGTTGTATTAAGGTGTATGCTTATGGTAAGAGACGATGCTTTCTTTATGTTTGTATAATGTGCTCTTGTTTGATTCAAGTTGAATGTGTGGCTTGTACTGAGGATTTGCTGATAGATTTGGGATTTGGTGTTCTTATTGTTGTTACTTCTTTGGCGTTCTGTTAGACGGAGGGAGATGGAGCGACCAGAAGATCATGTTGTCAGGAGGATCTTCACCCTCCAATGATAGCACGGTTTCGCAGTTGATGTTGCGGTATTATCTAGTGGTCAAGCGCCAGGATCTTCGTGGAAGATGCTTATATCTTCAGGAGTCTGCAACATCGATGAGGAAGACAGTATCAATTAGAAGGGATTTATCTACTGTGATGTAATCTCTAAATAATTCATAGAATGTAAAAATAAAGGTTATCCTCACATGATTGTTTATTGAAAATAAAGATACTTCGGCCAGTAAATCTTTTTTATTACTTCGACGTTTCGACAAACATCTTTTGTCCTCGTCAGGAGCAAACAAAAATTAAACATTTAGCAAGGCGTTAAGAGAATGATTTTTAACGCCTTGCTAAATGTTTAATTTTTGTTTGCTCCTGACGAGAACAAACGATTTTTGTCGAAACGTCAAGATAATAAAAAGATTTACTGGCCGAAGTATCTTTATTTTCAAGAACTATGAATGACGGCCAGGCAGCCTCTATCTTTATGATGATTATTTATGTTTTCATATAGAGACGGCTCGAGTTAGGCTGTAAATAGTTGATAAGGAAGGCCATAAGTTAGGAAGTTCACTATCTTAAAATAAATATAATTGTTTATCTTTGCATTCTGATATTTGTAAAGAAAACAAAACATCTACGCAACACTATTGACGACCCATGTGTAAACGTTGAGGCATCCACACAGCGATGCTTGAAAAATTTCACACAAGGCGGTCTCATCAACAATGTATATTCAGACGTCAAGGAATTCAGAGCCGCCCAAGGAGACTTAGACGCTCTACCTGAAAACCATGCGGTTCACCAGGCAAATATCACCAGTAGGGCCTGTAGTCTGGAAAGGATGAATTCCTTGGCAGGTATTCGTAAAGATGGTGTATCACGGAAGAGAGAACCAAAAGGTTGACAACTCTCACCCGCAAGACAAAAGAGAGTATGCGGACGAAGAGGGACAATCGGAAATGACTGTCTTCATCCGATCTACAAGATATTTCTACTGGATCGAAGACCGGCGTCACCAGACAATCCATCACTTTCAGTAGTGCAGTAGACAAGTTAATGCCCAATGAAATATCCACACGGCCTTGCTATACACAGCACAAAAAGTATTTTTTCTATATAGCTAAATGGTTAGAAATCAGTGGAGAAAAAATAGGCATTGACCATAATAAAAACGTATGTTCATAGTTTGCATAATACCATTTCTAAGATTCCACCTTTCAGTTTAGCATATATAGTTAAACCTGTCTATAACCCCCCCCCCTCTAAATAGCGACTCCCTCTCTATAGCGCACAATTTTAAATATGTAATACGATGCGATTTACATTAAAAGTGACCTGTCTATAGCACTCTCTTTCTATAGCACCCTATTTTGGTGAGTCCCAAGAGGGGGGGGGGGGGGGCGATAGACAGGTTTACCTGTATAGGCAGAATGATTCAATACAGTATTAGAACTCTAAGAAGCAGTCTGGTAGATTATTTTAACGAAACCACTGGGAAGGTTCACCACTAATAAGCCAAGCCCTCCCAATATTTTGTTTCATTGCAGTAAGGACAGTAGAAGTTTGTTTTATGTATAAAAAACATTCTTGCTTCAATGCTTTCATTTTCTACATAGTGTGCGCGTTATCGCATTATATTAACCCTAATGCAGCATTATATAGAGTATTGAATTATTTTAAAGATTTAGCAATCCATAATGATATCTAAAAATAAATATAAATCATATATTGGATCTAAATTTGATTTAGTTTAAATCAAAGAAAAGCCTTGATAAAGAGAGGCGTCTTGCCTCTAGAAATATTGGTTGATTAATAAATTTAGATCCAATATATGATTTATATTTATTTATAGAGTATTGAATGTATTGGCTATAAAAGTGAATCAACTAAAAAAAACTGAAAATTTATAAAACGTTATATAAAACATTCTATACCAAAGTAAAAGTCCAGTTTCCATACAACTCCAAACAGCCAGTTTATAACACATCCCCAACAAGATATGGAAAAAGAAGAAGAGTCTAGCACGCACCCATAAAACATAATAAATCATCAACCACTTCAGAGATTTTCTCCAAACTTACCAAACAATGGGAAAACCTAAATTATTAAATTTGAACTTATTTGAAAGAAAGCTCCATTTTTTAGGCTTGTTCCCTAGACAACAATAACCCATTCTACGGATCCTTATTGATGATGATAAATAATCTGTGAAATGATTAATTGCTTTTGTTCTCTCATAGGATCATTGCCTTTTAGTTATTAATGAGTGTTACAATCTTGTTACCATTTCTCTATAAATATTTATACATTGTTCCCAATTAACAACTCAAATTATCGCTATTTGTACAGGTTCTTTTTTTTCTTTCTTTTCATCAATAAGCTGGTATAATTGATACCTTTATGATTTATGAAGGCTCCCTCTAAACATCGTCTGGTATTTTATTTTTTCTTAGAAAAGCCTCATAATCTGTTCTAATACAATATCTATCAAGTATTTTAAAAGACAATTAATTATATTTAAGCATTTCTTTATCTCTTTTCAATGAATTTATTAAAATATTTAGTAAATTAATTTGCGAAGTAAGCGCTAATTTGAATTTTTTAAAATATAAATAGATATAATTTCGAAAATAGAGCAATCCATTAATAAATATTTAATTAAAAAGGAATATATTGGATCAAAATATCATTTATTTTACCAATATTTCAGTTGACTGAATGCCAACCTTTATCAAGGTATTATAACATATTAATGATATTTTGATCCAATATATGCCTTTTGATTGAAAAATAAATCGATATGATAAATGAAATGTTTATATCTATATATATAAAATTGAATGTCTGTCTGTCTGTTTGTCTGTCTGTTTGTTTGTACTCTATAGATTCAAAAACCATACATCCAATCGCCGTGAAATTTTGGGATATTATTAGGTATATCACCGGGAAGGTTTTAGAAAAATAATTTCATGAATATCTTGAATATCCTTAGAGTTATTTGCAGATTTGTAGATTTAACTCGCAAGCAGCGCCCCCATTGTGACGATGATAACAAGTTTTCTTATCACTAAGTTTGTTATCTTAAATATTATTTATCAAAAGTAAGATTATCTCAGGATGACACGGCAATGTGACACGGGAAAAAATGTTCACTAGATAAAACTATGATTTTCTATATGATATAAAAAGCCAACAATGAAGAGTGAATGTAATATAAAAAGCCAACAATGAAGAATGAATGTAAGATAAAAAGCCAACAATGAAGAGTGAATGTAATATAAAAAGCCAACAATGAAGAATGAATGTAAGATAAAAAGCCAACAATGAAGAGTGAATGTAAGATAAAAAGCCAACAATGAATAGTAAATGTAATATAAAAAGCCAACAATGAAGAATGAATGTAAGATAAAAAGCCAACAATGAAGAGTAAATATAATATAAAAAGCCAACAATGAAGAATGAATGTAAGATAAAAAGCCAACAATGAAGAGTGAATATAATATAAAAAGCCAACAATGAAGAGTGAATGTAAGATAAAAAGCCAACAATGAAGAGTGAATGTAATATAAAAAGCCAACAATGAAGAATGAATGTAAGATAAAAAGCCAACAATGAAGAGTGAATGTAATATAAAAAGCCAACAATGAAGAATGAATGTAAGATAAAAAGCCAACAATGAAGAGTGAATGTAATATAAAAAGCCAACAATGAAGAATGAATGTAAGATAAAAAGCCAACAATGAAGAGTGAATGTAAAATAAAAAGCCAACAATGAAGAATGAATGTAAGATAAAAAGCCAACAATGAAGAGTGAATGTAAGATAAAAAGCAAACAATGAAGAGTAAATGTAATATAAAAAGTCAACAATGAAGAATGAATGTAAGATAAAAAGCCAACAATGAAGAGTAGATCTCTATATATATATAAAAGTCAATTTCTGTCTGTCTGTCTGTTTCGCGATAAACTCAAAAACTACTGAACCAATTGGTACCATATTTTGCATGTCGCTTTTTATAAACCTGAGGAAAATTTTCGGCTGCATTTTGATTAGTTTTTTGGCTATTTCTTTTTTTTTTTCATTTGAAGAACTTTTTTTACGCGGACTAATCCGGAATGGAATGAATACCTAAATATGGCCATTTTTTTAAGCATCGATGGTTCAGTGGTAGAATGCTCGCCTGCCACGCGGGCGGCCCGGGTTCGATTCCCGGCCGATGCATTTTTTTTTTTTTACAATTTTTAAAACTCTTTTATATTATCTTAAATATATATAATTGAATGTCTGTCTGTCTGTACTCTATAGATTCAAAAACCATACATCCAATCGCCGTGAAATTTTGGGATATTATTAGGTATATCACCGGGAAGGTTTTTGAAAAATAATTTCATGAATATCTTGAATATCCTTAGAGTTATTTGCAGATTTGTAGATTTAACTCGCAAGCAGCGCCCCCATTGTGACGATGATAACAAGTTTTCTTATCACTAAGTTTGTTATCTTAAATATTATTTATCAAAAGTAAGATTATCTCAGGATGACACGGCAATTTATTTGCGACAAGAATAATGATACAATTCCAAGGCGAAGATATTATTCCTTTAACTTCCAATTACCGAGGGAACCAATTAATATTGATTTTATTCAACTTATCGAGTATTTCTCAAGGGACCGGGAAAAAATGTTCACTAGATAAAACTATGATTTTCTAATGTAGAAAATTAGGAAAGACAAAATTCAGGATGACAAGGCACACAGGGACCGGGAAAAAATGTTCACTTTATCGAGAGATTCAAATTTACGAGTTTCAAATTATCAAAATATATCTTTTTTATTTTTTAATAAGTTTTTAGAGAATTGTTTTAACAAATGTTCGCTAGACAAACCTTTACTCGGGTAAAACCCCGGGCGAAGCCGAGTACGTTTTATAAGTTTAAAGAGAATTGTTTTAACAAATGTTCGTTAGACAAACATTCACTCGGGTAATAGATTATAAAATTCATAATCAGAATATTTTTAAAAATAAATAAATTACAATAATTATTAAATATTGAATAGATAAATTCCTCCGCAGAAAATTTATTTTATTAATTTAACAGGCCTTTAATAGATGATTTTTAAAGTTTTGCTTATTGAAGAGCGAGAACTCAATAGCTCGCGGTCAAAATAAATCAAATAAATTAATTTGCGATATTATATAAATGATATTAGTAGGATATACAGAATTATATTAGAATATAAAGAATTATAGTAAAATATATGCTTGTTGAATGTTTAATTTATTTGAAACTCACATAAGCCTTATTGTTTGCAGAAAAAAACATTAAATACAAAACAAAAACAACACGTGGGCAAACAGACACTCATGGACAAAAATTAAGGAAGTTGTACCTTTTAGCATGTATATCGGGATTCGGATAATAACTCTGAGAGATACACTCATGGACAAAACCTTATAAGCTGTACTTAATGAAGACACACGAGACAACCAAGTGTGTAAAAAATTGACCCTGTCTCCATAAAAAAAATCAGACAACCGGTAACATCTTATATACATAGTAAAGGACAACACTTAAAGAAGTTGTACTTTTTATCACGTATATCGAGATTCAGACAATAACTCTGAAAGATATTACAGTGTCCTTTATTGAAAGCACATGAGATAACCAATTGTGAACAAAATTGTTTCTCACTTCTTAAAAATCACTCGAATTACGACATCAAAGTTTATCCATATGTATATATACATTTCTACTGTTATAGAAGACCATATGTCCATATATTTCTTGAATAAAATAACTAAGATATCAACCTTCAGTGTAGTATATATAAGCAGAATCGTACAATACAGTATTAGAGCTCTAAGAAGCGGTCTGGTAGATTAAATTGGGGAAACTGCTGGAAGGGTTTACCACTGATAAGCTAATCCCTCCTATTATTTTTCAATGGCAGTAAAGTCAATAGAAGTTTGCTCTATTCGGAAAATAAATGTTCATGCTTAAAATGATAAAAGTTACTACTTTTGCGGGTTAACACACAAAAATGGAATAGACTGGGGCCTACAGTAAGAGTGACTTAAACACAGAAAAAGGTACACTCAAACGTACAACACCAACAATCAAAAGGGGGTAAACACGATTTGTTAAATAAATAAAAACAGTACTTATCTTTTATTTGCAGCGTTGATAAGGAGCGGACCTGGGTTTGACAGGTATGCTAGGAGGTAACCATAAAGCTCACAGAGAACGCTTTAAGCGTCTCCACTCGAATACCACTCCACATATATTAATATGTACATAGAGACAACAGTTCATATATTTGAAAAATCTCTTTTCTTTCAACAAAGTTGTGGATTTCTAAAGAAACGGGTTAAACCTTGAATGTTAATGAAGAAGTTTGTGTTTATACGAATGTGTTTTCCTACATAGATTCTGGTAGAAATGTAAAAAATAGAAGTTGAAGGATAAAATAAGGACAAGTAGATATAAAAACAAGGTTAGAGCTACCCTGATCTCTCATTTAAATTCAATACGTGTCTCACCACTTATGGCATTGCGTTTTCTTTCACCAAGAAACTGAATCAAACGCAGATTTTATCATTAAAACACGAATATAAGTATATAAAATAAATGAAGCTTCCAGGGTTAGGTTTCCTTTGCAACTTTTTATTTTCAAGCTTTCGGACTTGTCAGTCCTTAATAGGATTATCACGTTAACAACTTAATAATAAATACAATTTTTAGATACACATTATTATTTACATATTTAAATACCTATTATATATTGAGAGAAAAATATATTACATCATTTCTGTGTAAAAATCAAAATTTAGAAAATTAAAAAGGTCGTAGCGGTCAAATCCCAACGGTTTAGACCACCCTTTTCCATTAACTCCCAAATATAAGTAAACACTTAGTTATAATTATACATATATTTCATGATATTTTATTTTATTTATTATACCTACACACATTCATGGTACAGGCCATGATAATCATGGTGGGTAGAAGTTTGCGACTGCTTTTACTGTAAGTACACCACCTGTCTAAACATGTGAAAGGCAGGTCGAATTTTCACTGACAAAATGTGTCAGAGCCCCGTTTGAATCTTGCACTCGATGGTAGGGTTAAACTTTTTTTCACGAATAGGGGGTCATTGGAGCATTTTTAAAATATATATATTAGGAACAAGTGCCCGATGCGCGCGTGATTCAATCCCGGGTGGTAGCGGTCGAAAACAAACGGTTTAAACTAACCTATTCCATCAACCCACAATTCATTTTATTGTGAAAAGTAATGATAAACGGAAAAATAAAAGTGTCCAGGGATGGGAATCGATCAAAAAAAAAAAAACACATGCGGAATAATTTCAAATGTCGTTCTACAATCTTAAGTCGTATTGTATTATATGCAATTATCTTATATATTTGAATAACCTCACGATTGTACGGTTCAGCTTTCGCAATTCCTATTTCTTTGATTCAATGACCAATTTGTTTGAATAAACATAAAACATGAACGCTATTTAAAACACAGAATTTGAAACTTTAACGATCAATTTATTTATTACGAAAACAATTGCGTGTTATATTTGTGATAAATAAATGACCTTCCAACACAATATAACAATATCCCTGACTAATTATCTAAATATTAATAATAATTATAAAATTATAATCATTTCCGTGTATATATATATCATCCCAGTATAATATCTGCTGTAAACAGTCTGATGCACGCCCACACATGCCAATAACAAAGGTTTTTCAATTATTTTGTATAAAGATTATTAAAAGATTGTACATAGAGTATCAGCCCGTTGAAGAGCAGTATGTTTGCTCGAAAGCTTGCAAATTCATAATTAAAAATAAAACTTTTTTTACATGATTTTTATTTTCCCTCTTTCAAATAAATAAATCTATATATAATGATGATAAAGAAGTTTTAATCTCTAATATCTTTCAATATAATATTTATTATAGATTTATTCATCATAAATAGATTATACGCTAACACACCAAATATTATTTCAATTCTCAGATATACCCATTAACCAAATACATTAAAACTTACTTACTTTACATTGATAACATTAAATATACTGAAAATATTCTATGCAATTTGATATAGAGGTTTTAGCAATATTTTATTACAAGAAAATATTCAATTTGTGAATGGGAAGAGAGGGTTGAATAATGAAGTAAAAATATGGAAATAAGTTTTAAGCAGGATGGAAAGTTGACTAATGTACTCAGTCATCTGAGACATATCAGAAATTTGAGGATCTTCCCCTTTTCTAAAAGCCATATTGGTATATTGATTAGAGGCTCTGTTTCCTTTTACAGTTAATAATAGATCCTATATATCCTTAGATAGAATTATTAACTCTTCTATAAGGAAATAACGTGCCATATATATATAGACAACTAGACGAATGACCCGGCTTCGCCCGAGAATTCCCCTGAGTGCAATATACTTCATACTGAAAGTACATCAATAATCTTTTTTTCTCATCTCCACTCAATCATATTAGGGTATCAAGCTTGTTTGACAACCATCATGATTGGGTGAAGTAGAATGCGTCTGCCTTTGTCATTAAGACTGAGAGCACTACTCAGTGGCAGGCCGACTTAGCTCCGAAAAAAAAAAAGGCCACCTCTGACATGAGGAACAGACGCCATGTGCAGCCGCTCCTAACATGGAGTACAAACGCTGCTCATCCTGTATCCCTGGATTAGGAGCCCTTACAGGGTACTATCAGCCAGGCCAGCTGAACCCAGGTTTTTTTATTTTACTTTATATTTATTTCAACACACAAAACGCGATATCCCGGCTAGGGATAATTGCGTCGATTTACATTTTATTTTAAACAGAAACAATTATAAACATATTATACAAGAAAAAGTAATCAAAAATAAAATAGAGAAACAATAATATATATTAGGAACCTGAACCTTTCAGGTTAGAAAGAAAATCACAAATATATTTTGCAAAAATAGTTAAACTTATGATAATTCTCTCTGCTATTTACAAATTGATATAGATCTACAACATTATTTATTGTCTGTTGTCTAGCGATGAAGAAGAGTGGGCATTCCAGCAGTAGGTATCTTGAGTCCTGGAATTCGTTGCCACAATGACAGCTAGAGTCTTCAACCGCTCCAATTTTTGATAAAAATTCCTTAAAATTTACATGATTCATTTATTTTTATAGATATCCTTAGATATAATAATTAACTCTTCTATAAAGAAATTACGTGCCATCAATATATAGACAAATAGACGAATATAGAAATTCAGAATACCATGGCACAAACACATACCAGAAATTGTTCAAAAGAAGAGACGTCAAGATAGATATTGTATAAAATATGTCTATGGATTTATGCCGTTCATATTTTAATGAATATCATGACCATGTCACCATGAATCATTTTCATGGCTGAATGAATTTTCGTCTGTTCATAAAATAAAAAATATTGATACATTTTATTATTTTCTTGTAAGCAACATAAATATATAATGCCTATTTGTCAAAATACATCAATATTATTTTAATAAAAAAAGGCATCTTTTTTCGTGCAACTAAAAGTTGCTGATGGCTTACGCCATCTATCGGAATAAATATCAACTATTCAGCCTTCTATTCGTTGATTTTTAATTATTCCAGAATTAGCCGAATGCCCATTATTTTTTATTCAAGAGAAGCTCTTAATAGTAAATATTTATTCCGATAGATGGCGCAAGCCATCAGCAACTATCAGTTGCACGATGAAAAGATGCCCCTTTTCATAATTTAAGCACCTTATTCCAGTACAATATCACATTTGTACTATTTTTCACATCCATTTTATAGTATTTTTTCTTAAATTGTTACAAATTCAAATAAATTACTTACCGCAAGTTTTTTTTTTTCAAATATATATTGTAACAAAGTATTCATTATTTCATTAACTGAGTATTATTTCTTATGTTTATATTTTGTTACTCTGCACATTTCCCTTGTTGCTAATCTTTTGTTTATCATTCATAGTTTGTTCCTGTCTTAAATAAATTTGCTGTGTCATCCTGAAGTTTGTCTTTCCTAATTTTCCACGTGGTAATAGTACTTCTCGGTGGAGAATAAATCTTATCAGTCTTCTATGAATGTCTTTAAATAAAATATATAAATATTGATTGGGAACTTTAGTGTTTTATCTATCCTCAACCTTTTGAAAGGGATAAAGAGCTAGACCCGAAAGCTCACAATACATATATTAAGAACAAAAAAACTTGTGGTGTGTAATTTATTAATTTTGATTCAACATAGTGTTCCCCTGTTTCAAAAGAACTTTATTAGGTACCGCTCAAATAGACCAACCTAGCTTATGCTATTTACAATGAATAATATGAACAGAGTTCTTTACAGAAAAGTTGTACAATGCGGGATTCGATACTGGTTCATGGCTGTCAGGAATCGAGAGTTTTAACCAAACGTTCACCGACCTCTATCGATGAATTTGTAACAAATAAATTTACTGGCAATGTGTTTCTATTCAAATTATCATCAAATATTATCTATACAGACCTTACTGCAATGATATAAGTTATTGAAGAAGAGGGCTTGGCTCATCTGTAGTGACCCAATTAGCGGTTTCTCCAAATTAATCTCCAGACCGTTCTATAGAATATCCCGTAATTGCCAAAATTGCAAAAATATTTATTTTCCCTTTCTTCTTTCTTATCTCCACTCAATCATATCAGGGTATCAAGCTTGTATAGCCTGTTGATGGTGTCTGCCGGGGAAGAGTAGAGCTCATAAATGGATGAGTCAATACAGTCAATAATGTGTTTTGTGGGGTTGCAGGCTGAAATTTAGTACATAGTGGGAAAACCTTGCAACCATTAAAAACTCCGCCTTTGCCGGTACCAAGTCCGGATGAAAAAGGAGGAAGGGGAACAGTAACAAGCTCGCTAAAAAACCTGGGCTCAGCTGGCCTGGCCGATAGTACCCTGTAAGGGATCCTGATCCAGGGATACAGGTTGAGCAGCGTTTGTACTCCATGTTAGGGGCAGCTGCACATGGCATCAGTTCCTCATGTCAGAGGTGGCCATTTCTTTTGGAGCTAAGTCGGCCTGCCATTGAGTAGTGCTTCCAGTCTTAATGACAAAGGCATTCTACTTCACCCAGTCCTGATGGTTGTCAAAAATATTTCTTTATTTAAATTAGTTTATCTTATTTTCTTTTAACTAAAGCTAAATTTCAAATTCATTTGAATCATATAGCATGCGAGCAATAGTTTCCTATAAATATTCGAATATGGAAAACTAGCTTTTTAGGCAAAGAGTTTCCTTATTCTGAGAGGCATTGCAAGCTTATGAGCAAAGTTTTCGTTTCAACGGGCAAATCCAAAAACAAATAAAGTATTATCATGCGTGGAATAGATGATATTAGAGCTATGAGTATATATAATGTGAAAAAAAAAGAGTCAAATGTTGAAATTGTGCTAGGATAAGGTGCATACATCAAGCAAGAGGCATCTGCTTATCGTACAACTGAAAATGAACATCAGAAACTTTCAGTTGCACGATAAGAAGATGCCTTTTTCTCTCTCTCCCTCTATGCTCCGGGAGGTGTTCGCCTCCTGCGAAATGCCCCTGGATTTGCAGGACTGGCTCTTCGGTGTCGGCCTCCATCCCGAGGCAATGAAGTTGACCAGCGTGGCGAAGGCTACCATCTACAAGTACCATCTTGGTCTTTAGGTGGGTAATGCCAGCCATTACCTAAACCTGCCCAATCTGTGGGAAAGAACTATCGCAGTCATCGGTGGCGGAGTCTTTCCCGTGGTGAGCGCCACCAGTGAAGACCTTTTTATATTTATATATAAGTATATTTATCAATTATTTTATATATTTATATCTATTTATCTATGAATTTATCATTATATATTCTTATTTATTCATATTTATTTTATATTCAACCTTATATAATCTTATATGGACATTGTAATAAGGTAGTTTTAATCTCAATCTCTCTCTTAGCTATATATATATATACATCTAAATTATTTATAATTGTACAGTAGAATTTGTTATGTTTTAAAAAGAAACGTTCGTGTTAAACTAAGAGAAAATTTGTAATATATGAATGATACCGATATAATGAATCATAAATACAAGGTTGTCCCAAAGGTTCGTGTTTTTTCTTGAAACGTTATTTTTCTTATTACTTGGCGAATAATATTATTTCGACAAATACATAATAATAAATGATACTGTTGCGTGCTCTACCCCTCTTAACGCTTCCTTACTGTGGCTGACCCTTTGGCCTTCCCTACACTACCACCTAGGAGCCACGCCGCACGTGAAACTCCCCTAACCTCTGGCAGTATCCGTCAGCCTTACCACGGGTGGGGGGACAGTCAGGACTGACCAGAGGCGCAGCGATGCGTTGTCGGAAGGAGAGTCACGACCGCACAACGCCGAAGAACAAGGGAGTTTATTAAAACACTTTATCTACATTATAGATGGTCGCAATATCATAAAACAAGTACTTTACATAATACAGGTGGCAGGATGAGGCAGGAGGAGGAATCATGCACAGAACCATTTATTACAGGGGATGACGAAGGAACAGGACCAACAACAGAGTCAGAGCAGAGAAACGCCGCATAAATCCATGGCGCCACCTATTGGCCACTTTTAGAACTATTTTCTAACGCCATGCATGCCACAATACAATTAATCTATACATAATACAAAGACATTATACATAACGGCGAATAATATTGGTATATCAATTTTTCTCAAGTGTTTACGAACCTTTGGGACAATCTTGTAAAATTAAAATTGCTTAGGGAAGCGGTTTTTTTATATATATAAAGGCAATACAAGCTTTCGGGCTTAACAGCCCTTTGACAGGTATAACTATGCTTCAAATTTTAGTATTATAGTTATACCTGTTGAAAGCTTGTATTGCCTTTATGTAAAAAGAAACTCTTCCCTCAGAGAATTTTCTTTTATTTATAATTTTACCAGAGGGATTATAATATTATCAAAATGCATCATCAAATAGAAATATTAATACACGAATGTTACTTTCACACATAAATCAAACTTCTACTATCCTTATTGCGATGTAAAAAAAATATTGGAAGAGCTTGGCTCATTAGTGGTGAACCCTCCCAGTGGTATCTCCAATTTGATCTACCAGAACGTTTCTCTTAAAGCTCTAATACTGTATTGGATCATTCTACTTATATATGCTGCACTGTGGGTGGAATCTCAGATATTATATTTTAAAAAAGCTTAGACAAAAGCTTTTAGGACAGTGGAATTACATTTAAATATTTGCATCGAGCAATGCTCTTTTACAAACAATAAGTATAAATATATATTTGAAGGCAATATTGTTTCATCTTTATATAAGAAATGTAATCATAAAAGAACGAATGTTTCTTTTACACACAAATCAAACTTCTACTATCCTTACTGCAATGAAAAATATCGGGAGGGCTTGATTCATCAGTGGTGAACCCTCCCAACGGTTTAGCCAATTTAATCTACCAGACCGCTTCTTTAGAGCTTTAATACTGTATTGGATCATTCTGCTTTTATATACTACACTGAAAGGTGGAATTTTAGAAATGGTATTTAAGTAAACTATGAACATAAGCATTTTAAGAGAGTATAGATATACATATAAAAATAAATTCATATTAGAAGTTAATAACGTATCATCTTTATATGAGAAATGAAAACATAAAAGCACGAATGTTTCTTTTACACACAAAACAAAATTTTACTTGCCTTTCTGTGATAAAAAAAATATTGGGAGGACTTGGCTCATCAGTGGTGAATCCGTCCAGCAGGTTCGTCAATTTAATCTACCAGACCGTTTCTCTTAGAGCTCTAATACTTTATTGAATCATTTAGATTATATATGCTACACTGAAGGGTGGAATCTTAGAAATGGTATTTAAGCAAACTATGGACATAGGCTTTCCGGACAGTAGAATTACATAAATATTTTCATCGCAGTAAAGACAGTGGAAGTTTTATCCAATGAAAAATGCTCCAATACAGTATTAGAGCTCTAAAAAAGCGGTTTAGTAGATTGAATTGTCGAAACCGCTGGAAGGGTTCACCACTGATGAGGCAAGCCCACCCAATATTTTTTCATCGCAGTAAGGGCAGTAGAAATTTGATTGATGTGTGAGGGAAACATTCACGTCTTAATGTTTCCATTTGCTATATATAGATGGCACTTTATATCTTTATATTAATATGATACATTAGCGCGCCATCTGTTATCAAAATTCGAAACTATTATAGACGCGTATAATTATTTTTAAAAAGAATCATACGTGTCTATAATAGTTTCGAATTTTAATAATGTAAGATGTTTACTCTATGTAGGTTTGTGATTGGTTGAGCGATTTTACAATGTGTTTGGCGGTGAAATGGGATCTTGTACGCCTTGGGCAATTGGATGATGAAGATGTAAGGACCTGCCCCCCATACCGCCAGCTGGTGATAGAGTTACGTGAGGGGAATTCAGGAATTCCTATACTTATTGATCCAGTATTCTGAACGTTTCCTCTTCTTTCTATACATTCTCTTTACCTTGTCTTTTGATAACATGGATCACGGCTTTGACCTTCACTCTTCTCTATACATATATTGATAATAGAACGACATTTGAAAATTATTCCGCATGCATTTTTTTTAAACGAAAAATCGAAATTTATTTTAAGAAGAATAAATGATTATTTCTAATCTTAGGGATGAGAGGTATAATACGATGAATTGTGAAGAGTAATGATAAACGGAAAATAAAGTGTCCAGGGATGGGAATACTTATTTTTCCTTTATCATTACCATTCACAATTCATCCTATCATAATTCATCCCTAAGGTTAGAAATAATCGTTATTTCTTCTTAAAATATATCTCGATTTTTCGTTCAAAAGAAACACATGCGGGATAATATCAAATGCCGTTCTACAATCATAAGCCGCATTATGTTGTATCATATATTGATAATGTGTTATTTAAAGTAATTTTTAAAATTTGTATAACGAATGAAGACATTAAGACGCGAATGTTTCTTTTACAAATAAATAAAACTTCTACTGTCCTTACTGCGATGAAAAAATATTGTAAGGTCTTTGGCTATTCATTGGTGAACCCTCTCAGCAGTTTAGTCAATTTAATCTATCAGACAGCTTTTATAGAGCTCTAATACTGTATTGGATCATTTTGTTTTTATATGCAACAATGAAGAGTGGAATCTTAGAAATGGTATTTATTCAAACTATGGATATAAGCTTTTAGGACAGTAGAATTACATATAAATACAAGGTATGTCCCATAAGTTCCCGGACTGGGTCCATAAAAAAAAAAAAGGTAAGATTTTTTTGAAATTTTTTTATTAAAACTTTTCAAAGTAATCCCCCCTTGCTTCAACGCACCAGCGCCATCGTTTCTCCCAATTGTCGAAACAGTTTTTATAAGCTTCTTTTGGAATGCTCTTCAATGCTAACGGCGATTTTTCTATTATGTCATCCCTGGTGTCAAAATGTCTTCCTTTTAGAACTGCTTTAAGTTTGGGGAACAGGAAAAAGTCATTTGGTGCGATGTCTGGGAAATAGTGTGGTTGAAGTAGGATTTGTGTCCCGTTTTTCGCCAAAAAGCTAGTCATCAAGTGCGCTGTGTGAGGGCGAGCATTGTCATGGTGTAGGATCCAGCCACCATTAGTCCATATTTCTGGCCTTTTTTTCGAATCGCTTCCCTTAGACGGCGAAGAATGCCCAAATACATTTCCTTAATAACTGTTTGGCCTGCAGGAAGATACTCGTGATGAACAATGCCCTTGTTATCCGAAAAAGCGACCAGCACCACCTTGTTTCTGGATTTTTTGGGTCTAGGCTCACCCTAACCTCTCCACTCGGCAGATTGAGGTTTGGTTTCAGGGTCATAGCCATAGACCCATGTCTCGTCGCCTGTGATTATCTTGTCTTTCCATTCTGGATCCGTTCTTGTCATTTCCATCATGTCCTCACAGGTTGCAAGCCGACACAGTTTTTGCTCATTGGTGAGGAATCTTGGGATGAATTTTGCAGGAGTCTTTTTGAGCTTCAAATCTTCGGTTACGATCCTTCCAATCTTTATTTTAGAGATGCCTGTGTCTTGCTCGAGCTCCAGAAAAGTTATTCGAGGATTTTCCTTTATCAAATCGGTGATTTTTTACACATTTTCATCAGTCCTTTGAAATTTTGGGCGTCCTTGACGAGGATCATCTTCAATGGAAATTCTGCCATCTTTAAATCTAGAATGCCATTCAAAAACAGTTGTTCTCTTCGGTGCGTCATTGGGGAATGCTTTATTAAGCATTTCAAAAGTTTTGGTTGCTGATATTTGAAGTTTCACACAAAATTCTATGCAAATCCTCTGCTTCAATTTTTGTTCCATCGTAAAATCGCCGCAGCGCTAGGGTTTACCTTTAAATAAATTAGAATAACCTTGGCGCGCGCTCAAGTACCGCCTCGATATTGGTACCACCGTGTAGCCAGATATTTTTTCTATAATAAACAGTCAAATTCATTTACATTTTTCATTTATTTATATTTTTATGGATCCAGTCCGGGAACTTATGGGACATACCTTGTATTTGCATCGAGCAATGCTCTTCCTCAAACAATAGGAAAGTAGAATTTTGATTATTTGTAAAAGAAACATTCACGTCTTAATGTCTTCATTTGTTATATATACGAGGGCCATCTAATAAATAAGTTTCCCTATTTTTTTTCTGCAAACGAAACGTTGTAAAAATTAGTTAGTATGGAAGAAATGGTCACTTGGATGCGTTGGAAGCTGGTGACCTTCAAAATCACGCTACTCGTACACGCAAGTCCGTAGCGCTTCAGTTTCCATGGAGCTACCACTGGTGAACGTATCCACTTGCGAACTCCGTTCTGTAATTCGTTTTTTTCACGGCGAAAAATGAAACTGCGGTCAATATTCATCGCAATTTAGTGTCAGTGTATGGTGAAGAATGTATGAGCATCCAAATGGTTCGCCGATGGCGTTCATGGTTCTTAGAAGGACGGCAAAACGTGCATGTTGACGAGCGAAGCGGCAGGCCCGTTACTGCTACGGACAATGCAGCCGCTGCTGCTGTTTGGAATGTGGTGGAAGCAGATCGCCGCGTCACCATTGACGAAATAATGATTCGACTGCCTCCTGGAATCGAAATTGGACGCTCTTCGATTGGAACAACCATGTCAGATATTTTGAATTTTCGCAAAGTCTGCGCAAGATGGGTCCCACGTTTGCTCTTGGAAAATCACAAGCAACAACGGATGGAGGCAGCCCGAGCTTTCCTGGAAATGCATCAAAGAGATGGAGATCAACTGTTTTCCCGTATTGTCACTGGAGATGAAAGCTGGGTGCATCATTCAACTCCAGAAACAAAACGACAAAGCATGGTGTGGAAGAAGCCTGAGGAAAGTGCACCAAAAAAGGCGAAGGTCACAATCTCTGCAGGCAAAGTTATGGCTATGGAAAACTTCAAATGGGAATTTTTCACACATCCACCTTATTCTCCGGAACTTGCCCCAAGCGACTTCCATCTTTTTCCAGCACTCAAGTGGCACCTTGGAAGCAAGCACTTTGCGAATGCAGGCGGAGGAGAACCACTGGCTACGAAGACAGGACACGGCTTGGTACAACAGTGGTATCAAAAAATTGTTACAACGGTACCAAAAATGTTTGGACAGAAATGGTGATTATTTAGAGAAGTAGTCTATGAGTTGTATAATGAAAATAAAGTAACTGCATAATTGTAAATAATGTGGTTTATTTGTTAAAAAATAGAAAACTTATTTATTGGATGGCCCTCGTAGATGGCGCGTTCGCTTTGTATTAATATATTTGTATATAACAACATATATTTGCGTGAGGATTATATTCATATACCTAAAGAAGCATCTTTCCGTTCATTTATGCATTAGAACAATTAAAAGGATAAGTGACTTTTTTTGGTACATACATATCATTCATTCGCAACTTTAGGTTGTATTATAGCTTTAAAATGGGCCCTTGCCACTTCACTAGCGTGAATACCTGTTTGGTAAATTCTTCGATTCCAAAACTCCTTTCGTAGGATGTTATCAAATCGAAGCCGCCCCTATACTGATGAGAACCATATGCCGAAACCCTGGTAAACAGATTGGATATTTGTCTGAATTTGCTAGAACTTGTGTTGTAACCTATTCTTTTTCATTATTATTAAAGTTATTTATTGATTATAAACATAATGAATTGTGTGTATTTCTTAACTAAATATTGAATTGCACATCTTTTGGCGCTCTGTCTTCTGTAAAGCATATGTGCTCCTGGTCAGGATATGCCTACTTTGTTTTTAATATATATATATATGAAATGTACATGTACACACATATGTGCACAACATATGTACACTCCGCTTATAATCACAAATCGATATATCACCTTTTATTTATTTAGCAAAAAAACACACAAAGAGAACTATTGTCCTGAAGTTTCAAAGATAAAAATCAAGAAATGCTTTGTTCTCACATAGAAGACATCTTACACCTAATATTTCAAATGGAATAAGCAATCGTAAGGAAGATGGTTGAAGATTGTCTAAGACAAACTATCCAGTTGTCATTCCAAGATGGCATCTAGACACGACCTCGATATATTTCCTTGTCATGATAAAATCATTGTAGCCTCTCTGTTCTATTGGTGGAGTATATCTTCAAACCCACTACATCTACACACCTGCTGGTGATCCTCCACCAAACTCTGCAGCGCTGGCAGAGGCGCCATACTCATTGTACATAGTATCATGCATATAAAACAAAAATATATATTTCTGTTGTATCTTGATTGTTGAGGAATATGGTAATGGTGATGCAGTTGTGGTTGAAATCTTTAAAGTATGATAATGAAAAATAGTTTTTATCAGTAATTTAATTGATTTAAAGGAATATATAAAAAGACATAATTTGGTAAGGCGAGTAGAACAAAGAAAACAAAAGATTATTTACATAATGTACAAAAGATTTGAGCCGGCCATTGGGATAAAACAACAACGAGTTTTTATAGGGGAAGAGTGACCTCTGGCGGTCGATTTAGCAGAGTATTTTTTCTATGAAATATATTTGAAAAAAAAATATATATAACATATATATATCTACACACTTCTATTCCATATACCTAAGGCCAATACTTACTGCTTAATCATCATGATTTGTGTTTCGAAAACACGTTCACTGATGGTTACTTGTTGACCCTGAGAAACTAAGACCTTCCAGTATTTTTTATCGCATTAAGAACAGTAGATTTTTTTCTTGTCCCAGGTCTGGACTTCAAGTCTAGACCAGATCCTGAAGGCCTCTTCATCGCCTCGATGACAACAGCTGGGTCGGTGTAAAAACTTGAGAGGCGAACCTTCATAGATATTTTTAATTCAGTGCAGCATATATAAGCAGAATGATCCAATACAGTATTAGAGCTCTAAAGAAGCGATCTGGTGGATTGAGAATTGGCGAAACCGCTGGAAGGGTTCACCACTCAGGAACTAAGCCCTTCCAATATTTTTTCATCGCAGTAAGGATAGTAGAAGTTTGATTTATTTGTAAAAGAAACATTATCTTGTGTGTGTTTTGAATGTTTCCATTTGCCATATATAGATGACACGTTATATATTTATATTAATATATGCCTAAAAGGCCTTGTCCTTATTGTTTTCGAAAGACCCTTGCTCGATGCAAATATTAAATGTAATTCTACTGTCCTGAAAGCTCATGTTCATAGTTTGTTTAAATCCCAAATGTGAGATTCCACCCTTTATGGTCGCATATATGAGTAGAATGATCCAATACAATATTAGAGCTCTAAAGAAACGGCCTGGTAGATTAAATTGACGAAACCGCTGAGAGGGTTCACCACTGAGGAACCAATCCCTCCTAATATTTTATTTTCATCGTAGTCAGGACAGTAGAAGTTTGATTTTTCTGTGAAATAAACATTCGCATCTTAATGTTTTCATTCGTTATATATAGAAGACACGTTATTGCTTTATATTAATTTATACCTAACTTGTCCTTATTGTTTGCGGAAGACCATTGCTCGATACAAATATTTAAATGTAATACTACTGTCCTAAAAGCATATGCCCATAGTTTGTTTGAATACCAAATTTGAGATTCCACCCTTCAGTGTACCATTTAAAAGAAGAATGATCCAATATTGTCTTAAAGTTCTAAATAAGCGGTCTGGTAGATTAAAAATTGGTGAAACCGTTCGGAGGGTTTACCACTGAGGAACTAAGCTTTTCCAATATTTTTTCATCACAGTAAGGACAGTATAAGTTAGTATTATGTATAAAAGAAACATTCATGCTTTTAAATCCTTTCATTTTATGTGTATAGATGGTGCGTTATTGCTTTGTGTTATTTTATGCCTAACTGGCCTTGTCTTTCTTGTTTGCGGAAGAGCATTGCTCGATGCAAATCTATATATATAAAATTGAATGTCTGTGTGTGTGTGTGTGTGTGTGTGTGTGTGTGTGTGTCTGTGTGTGTGTGTGTGACAATTTTTTTGACAATTAAACATTATTTATTGTCTTCTAGACAATGTTACATATCAAAGAGAGAGAGAGAAGAAAATATATACAAAAAGAATTAAATATATACATATATAATATACAAATTTACAAGGGGGCTAAAGGTAGGAGACCTCGGCGCTGGAGGGTCCTGGACCAGGCGATGAGCGGGTCCTCTACCGCTTCTCCGAGCCCAACCTGGACAAAGTAGCGATAGATTCGCAACTTTGCCGACGCCAGGATGGAAAGGGCATCGTCCTCAAGGCCGGACCCGCCGAAGATCCAAGCCTGCAGGTCAGGGGGCCGCCCTATGAGGTTGAAGGCCTCTCTGATGAGAGGCCTGATGGAACGGCAGCACCAGTAACGGTGGCCGAGGGAGCGGTCGATGGACCCGCAGGCAGGACAGGAGGGGCCGACCGAGGCAGGATGGGCCGGATGGGGCAGGGCGTGGAGGGCTAGCTTGAGAGCTGCGTCGGCCTCGTGACCCGAATAGGCGCAGCGCCGCAGCGAGGCCCAGTCGATCCTGGATGGTGGATTGATGGTGGGCGTCCATCTCGCCAGGAATCTGGAGATGGGCGTGGCGGCGAGGCGCGGACGATCCAGGGCCCGTCGGGCCGAGCGGGTCGTGAGGCCGTTGAGGAACGGCGTAGCCGTCCCTCGCAGCACCACGGCCGCAGCTAAAGAGCTAGATGAGGGTGCAGACTCCGCCCCGAAGCCCACGGCGTTCTCGGAGGTCAGCCTCCGACAGAAGGCGCCCAGGGCCGCGGCGTCAGTCAGGGCCGAGCGCGTAGGGCGGGCGATGAGGTGTTCCTCCTCGATGAGGTCCCGGACTCGGGCTCCGCTCCAGCGGGCGGGGGCCAGGAGGTCGGGAGGGCGGAGGAACCGGCAGCCGCCGATGATGGGGAGGTCCAGCAGCTGAGCCGTGGGGACCGCCCGGTGGTTGAGGCCCAGGATGTTGGAGGCCTCCTCCAATAGCTTCAGCAACCGGAGACGGCGGGGCTGGAGACGGGTGCCGTCCGGTGGAGGGTGGATCCAGGCTTCCCCTCTGTTGCTGCCGACCAGCCAGCTGAAGGCATTTCTGCCCCCGCGGAGCGCGACCTGCACCCCCTTGAGGCAGGCGAGCTGGAGCTGGGTCGCGAGGTCGAGGAGGCCGAGGCCTCCGATGGCAACTGGCCTCGCCATGACATCGGCGGGAAGCCACGCCGTGTGGTCCTGTCCCCAGACGAATCTCGCCAGTCGGGCCTGCAGCTTGGCGATGGTCGGGGGTGATGGTAGGTAGCCATGCAGGTGGTGCTGGATGACAGAGCCCACCAGCGTGTTCGCCGCTCTTGCTCGCCCGACGAGGGAGAGGCCGCGGGTGAAGGGCGTCCATTTGCGGCATGCAGTCTCCAGGAGGGCCAGGAGATGCTGCTCCCGGTGGGCGACGGTGCTCCTGGGGGCGATGTCGAGCCCGAGGACCCTGATGGAGGTGGTCGACCAGGAGGCGCCGAGAGGGGAGTCGCCGCGGTTGCGCCAGGCGCCGCACCAGAGGCCAGCGCTCTTCCGGAGGTTCACGCCAACTCCGGAGGCCTGCTTGTATTCTTCGAAGACGGTCGCCACCCGTTCGAAGTCACCGTCGCGATGAAATAGGAGGACGATGTCGTCGGCGTAAGCGATGACATTGCCCACGCCGAGGGTCAACTCCAGGCGACGTAGCAGCGGCCCCGTGGCAATGCTGAAGAGTGCGGCACTCACGGCGCAACCCTGTCTTAGGCCGTTGAGGAGGGGGAAGGCGGTGGTGTAGAAGCCTCCGGCCCGGATGGTGGCGTCCGCCCCGGCGTAGAGGATGTTGATCCAGGCCCTGAAGGCTGGCGGGAGGCGGAGGGACGTTAGCAGGGACTCCAAGAAGCCGCAGTCTAGTGAGTCAAAGGCGGACTCCAGGTCTACGCCCATGACGGCCAGCGGCGAGCCCAGGGCGGTGGCCTCCTCGACGGCGTCCGTCACCATGGCGATGTTCCATGACGGGGACCTCCCGGGGACGGCGTAGGTCTGGCATTCCGGCACAAGGGTCCGCAGGTGGGGCTTGAGGCGCCGGTGAAGGATGGCGGCCAGGACCCTGTAGTCGGCCGAGGGCAGCGCGACAGGCCTGTAGCCATCAAGGTGTGTGTGTGTGTGTATCTGTGTGTCCTCTATGGATTCAAAAACCATACATCCAATCGCCGTGAAATTTTGGGATATTATTAGGCGTATCTCCGGAAAGGTTTACGAAAAATAATTTCTTGAATATCTTGAATATCCTTAGAGTTATTTGCAGATTTGTAGCTTTAACTCGCAAGCAGCGCCATCTTGCAACGGAAATCTGCCCCCCCACCGTCCGGCCGCCGGCCAGTTGGTTGGACAATCCAAGTTCCCACCGACCAATCAGAGGGATCAAGAGCCCCCCCCCCCTCCCGTCCGTCCGCCAGCCAATCAGAATGATCAAGAGGTCCTGGCGCACGGGGGGCGGGTGACCTCCGGGAACTACGTCCATCTTCCATAAACGACCATGATTTTATTCAACTTATCGAGTATTTTTCAAGGGACCGGGAATAAAACGATGATTTTGTAATGTAGAAAATTAGGAAAGACAAAATTCAGGATGACACGGCACACAGGGACCGGGAAAAAATAATCACTTTATCGAGAGATTCACGACCATGCCTTTATTCAACTTATCGAGTATTTTTCTAGGGACCGGGAAAATATGTTCACTAGATAAAACGATGATTTTGTAATGTAGAAAATTATGAAAGACAAAATTCAGGATGACACGGCACACAGGGACCGGGAAAAAATGTTCACTTTATCGAGAGATTCAAATATACGAGTTTCAAATTATCAAAATATATCTTTTTTTTATAAGTTTATAGAGAATTGTTTTAACAAATGTTCGTTAGACAAACCTTTACTCGGGTAAAACCTCGGGCGAAGCCGGGTACGTCCGCTAGTATTATATATAATTATACTGTCCTAAAAACTTATGTTCATAGTTTGTTCAAATACTATTTCTAAGATTCCACCCTTCTGTGTAGCATATAAAAGCAGAATGATCCAATACAGTATTAGAGCTCTGAATAAGCGGTCTAGGGGATGGGAACCCACTTAGTTCACCACTGAGGAACTAAGCTTTTCCAATATTTTTTCATCGCAGTAAAAACAGTAGAATTTTGATTTATATGTGAAAAGAAACATTCGCGTTTCGGTGTTTTCATTTATATTATATAGATGGCGCGTTATTGCTATGTATTAAAGAGTATATATGTAAATATATATTTACACCTCCTAATATATGTAAATACGCAGATATATACATAACCAATTCATCTTGTTATACCTTTTCTCTTTTTCTTCTGTGGAAGGGTAGTAATGCTCTAAATCTTGTCAAAATAATAAGCAACTTTTAAAGAAACCTTTCACCTTATGATTTCGCGTTTTTTTATGCTTTCATCTTTTCAGTGAAATGGCCTCTCAACATATGCAATTAAGTATATTGATGACAATGAAGAAACTTTTGAATGAACCATTATAGCCGGGGGTGTAAGGTTTAGAAACTTAGCTGCGCAGTTATTCTTTGCGCATCTCTACTAATCGATGATGTTTAAAGTGTCTGACGATCTTTTGTCTCAATACCTTCCTGACATGTAGTGATGGCAGCCAATATGTAAAGTGGTGATCTTCATTTCTGGCCGTTTATACAAGGTTATCTCAAAAGTTTGTAAACACTTGCAAAAAAAAAAACAATATTATTCGTCATCTTCTTCTTTCTTATCTCAACTCAATCATACAATCATACTTGTATTAAGGTATCAAGCTTGTAGAGCTTGAGACTTTTGATGGTGTCTGCCGGGGAAGAGTAGAGCTCATCAATGGATGAGTGACAACCATCTTGATTGGGTGAAGTAGAATGCGGCTGACTTTATCATTAATATTGGGAGCACTACTCAGTGGCAGGCCGACTTAGCTCCAAAAGAGATGGCCGCCTCTTGCATGAGGAACAGACGCCATGTGTAGCCGCTCCTAACATGGAGTACAAACGCTGCTCATCCTGTATCCCTGGGTTAGGAGCCCTTACAGGGTACTATCAGCCGGGCCAGCTGAGCCCAGATTTTTTAGTGAGCTTGTTACTGCTTCCCCTCCTCCTTTTTCATCCGGGCTTGGGACCAGCAAAGTCGGAGTTTTTTTATTCGTCATAATATTATTATATAGATTCTTCCCTGAAATTTTACTTTGAATCAATCAAAACGGAATCTCCGTGTTGAAGAGCATGTTGGCCCGAAATCTTGAGAAATAAAATATATAAGAAAAGAAGAAAAAACCTTAATTCCTTATTGATAAATAATATTATTTGCAGTTATATATAAAGTAATTGTATTATGTATTATTATATATTCGCCGTAATCATATAATTCGCTAAGTAATAAGAAAAACAAAGTTTTTAGAAAAACACTTTATTTGCAAATATTTGATCATGTATCTATACACATATGCAAAGACACTAGAGACACCACATACAGTTATGCAAATTTACGCTCATATACTCTTCACACATGCATATACATATATGCAAATATAGACATTGGTGATCTCCATTACTGACCCTTTATACAAGTTTATCTCAAAATAGTAAACACATGGAAAAAGATGCAAATACAAATATTATTCGCCGTTATGTATAATGCCTTTGTATTACGTATCAAGTAATTGTATTATGATGTTAGACAAATTTTACCGCAAATGTTTCTTTTTTAAATGAAAAATCGTAATTTATTTTAAGGATAAATAACGATTATTTCTATCCTTAGGGATGAAGTATAAAAGGATGAATTGTGAAGAGTAATGATGAACGGAAAAATAAAAGTGTCTAGGGATTTTTCGTTTAAAAAAGAAACATTTGCGGTAAAATTTGTTTAACATCGTTTTACAATCATAAGCCGCATTATAATTGTATTATGTTTTATTATGTATACGCCGTAATAATATTATTCGCCAAGTAATAAGAAAAACACGAACTTCTGAGAAAAACCTTAAATACTGTATATATGCAAATATTTTATCCACTACCTATACACATATGGAAAGACACTAGCGACACCATATACAGTTATGCAAACTTTCCCTTATATAAACTTCTATATGCATGCACATATATGCATATATTGGCATACATCATACATAAATATGGATTTATTTTATTATTATCATTAGTACACGCGGTACAGTTCATGATATTCATGGTGGGTAGTAGTTCGAGACTTTTACTGTAAGTGCATCACATATGTCTAGTGTCACATCATTACTACATATTTGAAAAGCAGTTTGCTTTTTGCACTTACAATTGTCCCATTTTACAGTCCGGTTGCTTGCAATCGCTGGTGGTGTTGGGCTTTTGCACGAATCAGGACCCATTGAAGCAATTTTTTCTTTAAAAAAAAAAAAGTGCCCAATCCGGGATTTGAACCTGGGTTGTGGCTTCCGAAAATTGTTGATTTATACCAATCGCCCACCAAATCTCAATAATATATGGATTTCAATATATACCAAACATATATTGTATATAATACAGGTTTGTAGATCAGAACAAGTACTATTTAAAGAATATAAACACTTTACCGTATAACAGCAAAAACCGTTATGAAACAAAGGGATACCAAAACTGAACGAACTTTCTTTACAACCCAATACATACATAAAGTCAAATACCTCCCATGAGAAACCACCCAGAAACCTTAATGTTCTTGGTCTCTTCTAGATTTGGTCGCTTAATGGAGGTTGGTTAGATAAGATTTCAAATTTAGAAAAATTGAATCGCATAATCAGATAAAAGGACCACGAAAAGTTCCACTGAAATTTCATTCTATAAATGAACAGTATAAATTGATTTGAAAACAGCTAACTTTGAGATTGAGTCTGAAATATTTATTAAATTTTCTATATACTTCTTTACTGGAAATCATTTGGTTTAAATTTTAGTTTTAACCTCCCATGAGAGACCACCAAGAAACATAGTCTGGTCTCTTCTAGATTTGGTCGCTTATTGGAGCTTAGTTAGATAAGATTCCGAATTTTGAAAAATTGAATCGTTTAATCAGATAAAACGACCATTAAAGGTTCAATGAAAATTCTCTTCTACTAACATAACAGTATCAATTGAGATAGAGTCTGAAATATTTGTTAAATTTTCTATATTCTTCTTTACTGGAAACCATTTGGCTTAAATTGTAAGTTTAACCTCCCATGAGAGACCCTGAAACCTGAATATTTCTGTTCTCTTCTAGATTTGGTCGCTTATTGGAGGTTGGTTAGGTTTAGCTTCAAATTAAGAAAAATTGAATTGAATAATCAGATAAACCGTCTACGAAAAGTTCCACTGAAATTTCCATTCTATAAATGAAGAGTATAAATTGATTTGAAAACAGATAACTTTGAGATAGAGTCTGCAATATTTGTTAAATTTTCTATATTCTTCTTTACTGGAAATCATTTGGCTTAAATTGTAAGTTTAACCTCCCATGAGAGACCACAAAGAAACATGGTCTGGTTTCTTCTATATTTTGTCGCTTATTGGAGGTTAGTTAGATGAGATTCCAAATTTAGAAACATTGAATCGTTTAATCAAATAAATCGACCACCAAGAGTTTCAATGATAAATCCCTTCTACCAACAGAACAGTATAAATCGATTTGAAAACAGCTAACTTTAAGATAGAGTCTGCAAAATTTGTTACTGGAAATCATCTGGCTTAAATTGGAAGTTGTACCTCCCATGAGTGTCCACCCTGAAACATGAATGTTTCTGGTCTCTTAAGGAGGTTGCCGCTTATTGGAGCTTGGTTAGGTCTAGCTTCAAATTTAGAAATATTCAATCGCTTAATCAGAAAACCGACCACGAAAAGTTCCATTGAAAATTCTCTCTTACTAACAGTATAAATTGATTTGAAAACAGCTAACTTTAGGTCCACGGTATTTGAGATAGAGTCTACAGATTTGTTATATTTTCTATATTATTCTTGAATGGAAACCATCTGGCTTAAATTGGAAGTTTAACCTCCAATGAGAGACCCTAAAACCTGAATGTTTCTGGTCTCTTCTAGATTTGGTCGCTTATTGGAGGTTGGTTAGGTTTAGCTTTAAATTTAGAAAAATTCATTCGCTTAATCAGATAAACCGACAACGAAAAGTTGCAATGAAAATTCTCTTCTACAAATGAACAGTATAAATTGATTTGAAAACAGCTAACTGTGGAAATGTTAATTTAATAACTCTACTGCGGTTTCCAGTTATGTGTAAGTGTGTTTGGGCGGTAGAAATTTTATCAGTTATATAATTCCACTAATTATTTGTTATTAAATTAAGTCAACCATAACCTAATTTCCTTCCTTCATAGATAATCAGTTTAAAAGGGCTTATTTATTATTAATATTTTCCACCGCACTCTATTTTATTTAAAGCTAGTAGTATATATAACAGTTTTGGTATTTTAGTTAAGATAAATTTAGGATGTTTATTCAATGGTAGACATTGCGGTTATCGATAAATAGGGTACGGGTTCGAATCCCATATTCTCGCATACTTTTAAAAATATATTTAAAGAAATTGCTTCATTGGATCCTTACAACCTTGATTGCTTGCAAATTCCACCATATATATGAAAAACAATAGAAAAACATATCAACACCTGACCCACTTATCTTTTATTTTTTTCTATTGTTTTTCATATATATGGTTTATTTTTTGAAAATAGAGAAAAGTAAAATATTAAGAACTACAGATTTTTAATATAACTTTGAGTCAGATCAGCAAGCTAATTCTGTATCGAATAATACCGTTAAGAGAATATCAAAATTTATATAATTTGTTATTTGATTTAAACATGTGAGGTTTGTTTTTGATATATGTAATAAGTAATTAGTTAGCATATAGTAATATAAAGGGCAAAAAAGTAACACCAGCAAAACATCGGCGGTTAAGCGTCATAGGCTGGGTAAAAAAAAAGAATAAGCGAAGAGGAATTTTTATAGAAAAGATCGAATATCAAAAACAAATCTCACATGTTTAAACTAAATAACAAATTATATAAATTTTGAAATACTCTTAACGGTATTATATCTATCCATATATATATAAAATTGAATGTATGTGTGTGTGTGTCTGTCCTTTATGCCTGACCAAACCACTCATTGGAACGCCATGAAACTTTGGGAAGTTATTTAGTATAGTACTGGGAAGGTTTCTGAAAAATAATTTCTTGAATATCTTGAATATCCTTAGAGTTATTTGCAGATTTGTAGATTTAACTCGCAAGCAGCGCCCCCATAAGTTTTATTATCACTAATTATATCTTTGATTTAAATATTACATTCAGTATATATACAGCTAACAATTATATATAATACCACAGATCAACATCATTATTATTTATCTACATATTGATTTACAACAGTGTAAAATTATATGAATAACGCTTGTTTTGGATCAAATGTTTATTATAATTTCCAATATTTCGATGAGAGGGAGTTCGCCTATCTTCTTCGGAGAATTCAAACTTTGTAAACAAATTATCCACGTAATGTATGATTGGCGAGGATTCGTATAAGGCAAATTGGTATGGCCAAACTGTTCAATGGGAATATAATTATTTCTCTTAAATTTTATATTATTAAAATACTATTATATATACCATTTGTGTTTTATCTGTAGGTATGATTGGGGTATATCTATACGTCTATTAATGCTATTTTTGTCCTCTATAGATGCCCAGCTCTCTAGAAATAAGCTTGCATGTTTAACCTGTATGTTTCTGTATAATATTGTAACAAAGCATTAATTAATTTTATTATTTTTATAAACAGAGAGGTCATTTTTATGTTTATATTTTGCACCTCTGTGAATTTCCCTCGTGGCTTATTTTTTGTTTGCCATTCATAGTTTGTCCTTGCCTGAAATAAATTGTTGTCTCATCCTGAAGTTTTTGCCTTTCCTAATTTTACACGTGGCATTTTGGTGGAGGTGCTGGGTAAATTAGGAAAGACAACTGAAAATCGTCGAGAAGACCTAGAGGCCAAGGGTACTGTGATCTACATTTTCAGAGACTGACTACAGGATTCGACCGCCGTGTCAAAGCCAAGACTTCCTTCCAAGATGACGATGTCCCTATAGACGATATGACGACAAAGCCGCTCTTCACGCCGCAAGAAAAAGGACGCAAAGGTACTAGGTAAAAAGTTCCAAGACTTCGATGGAATCCTTGGAAGAAGCACGTCAGATTCAAGTCAGAATCTACAATGTTTGCTAGTTGTGGGTCACAGATCCCTTAGGGAAGAAGCTATGTAACAAAGTATTTATTAATTTCATTATTTTTATTAACAGAGTGGCCATTTTTATGTTTATATTTTGCTACTCTGTAAATTTCCCTCGTGGCTTATCTTTTGTTTACCATTTATAGTTTGTTCTTGCCTAAAATAAATTACCGTCTCATCCCGAAGTTGGTCTTTCCTAATTTTCCACGTGGCAATATCTTGGAATTTTCAAAATCTGGTATGTGTCCTTTTTTTATTGAATGGTCTACTAGGAGGGACAATTGGCTATTATTTTTTTAATTCTGCCTTGTGTTGTTTGATTCCCTCTTTTAAGGTCTTTCCAGTTTATACGTACATAATATTAAAAAAAAAAACAGATAAGGCATATTCTGACCGATTAAATGAGTATTTTAGATGGCAGAGCGCCATCTATTTGAAAAAAAAATCAACTAAACGGTTATTTAACTTGTTTCGTGATATTTTGCCAACTTATTTTCTTGATAAATCAAGAAAAGCCAACTACGCACACGTTTCAAACTGTTAACGCTCGTTATCCTGGTTTTATCTGCATCTTTACGACCAAAAATATTGTGGCGGAGAAATAATATATTATACTAGACGAATGACCCGGGCAACGCCCGGGGTTTACCCGATTAAATGCTTTTATTCAAATACTATTCGTTACAATTATAAATTGGCGCCGTGGATGTCAATCTTGTATAATATATAAATGAGTTTAAAAAATTGTAAAAAAAAATGCATCGGGCGGGAATCGAACCCGGGGCGCCCGCCACTATAATATATAAATGAGTTTTAAAAATTGTAAAAAAAAAAAAAAAATGCATCGGCCGGGAATCGAACCCGGGGCGCCCGCGTGGCAGGCGAGTATTCTACCACTGAACCAAAAGCAAACGGTGACAGAAATAAGAACGCATGACGCTGATAACTGTATATAGAATTTTAATTTAATTATTCAATGAAAATATTCATTAGAATATATAAATATATATTACTCTGTTTATGTAAAATAATCATCAAAATATTTCTTTGCTTGCTTGTTCATTATTCTCTAGCTGTAGATAGTTTTGTTGAGTTGTTGATAATTGTCGACTAGTCGTACTGACGTCATCAATAAATAAAGATCTAAAAAGACTTGATTTCTACGTTACAATATAATCCTAAAGGCTTCCTAAGATATCAAGAATTGAAAATAAGTGATCTTTAAACAAAAGGGTAATTCTCAAGCTTTAAAGAAGCTGTCAAATATTGATATACTTAATAAACGCATTTTGCGGTTTTAAAAACCAATTCTCAATTTTGAAAAAAAAAACTTTAAGAACACTTCTAATGGTCTAATGCAATAAATCATTTAAAAGAGAAAACTAGGAAAAATTAATCATAAAAATGTATGAAGTAAGGAATAAGGGTTAAATCTGGTTTGAAGGGTAATCCAGGAATATGGTATGGATCAAAAGGCAATTATGTCTCTAAATCAATAAGGGAAATGGGTATATAATCAGACGACCCTCTCTCTCTCTAAAAGATCCTTTATTACTTAAGCCTTTTTTAACTTCAAAAACCTTAGTGATTAAATAATGGAGGAAAATTGAAAGGTTTTTTAAAAAATATTTTTTTTTACTATCGAAAATAATTTCGAATATGGTTTTTAAGTGTTATTTTTATTTGTTCTTAATTTTATTCAATATAAAGGATTTGAGATTTTTGGGTAAGGCTAAAATTATTGCATTAAAGAACATCCATAAATATAGATAATAAATAGTTTGTGAAAATATACCTAGCAAGGTTTGTTTTAAACAAACAAACTAAGGTGATTTATTTTTAAAAATTACTTTAATATGAGGAAATTATGATTTTTTAAATTACAAATTGGATATATGAAATATATAGTTCCAATTAAAATTATTAATGAATAAGGACGATTATTTGGAATTTTATAAAATTGTGAATGCATTATATTTTTTAAACAAATTTCTTAATTACAAAAACAATGATAAAAGGAGGAAAGTATCACCTATTTAATCAAGTTGTTTGTTTTTATCAAATAATTATCACTCGCCTTATTATCGTTAAGAAAAAATATATATATATCGTGTTATTCCAATATTTTATAATTTCGAAAAGTACAATAGGAATTGGTTTTATTAGAAAAATGAAGTAGACGAGAAAAGAACAAGACCAGACTTCCACCATCACCGCTACAGAAGAGCTACAGCTAAGACAGGAACAAGACCAGACTTCCACCATCACCGCTACAGAAGAGCTACAGCTAAGACAGGAACAAGACCAGACTTCCACCATCACCGCTACAGAAGAGCTAAAGCTAAGACAGGAACAAGACCAGACTCCCACCATCACCGCTACAGAAGAGCTACAGCTAAGACAGGAACAAGATCAGACTTCCACCATCACTACTACAGAAGAGCTACGGCTGAGACAGGAACAAAACCAGACTTCCACCATCACTGCTACAGAAGAGCTACAGCTAAGACAGGAACAAGACCAGACTCCCACCATCACCGCTACAGAAGAGCTACAGCTAAGACAGGAATTAAACCAGAATTCGCTTCTCTCTTTCATTTAATTACTTCCCAATTAAATAAACCCAGAGAGATAATGTCCATTCTCACCCCGAAATCCTAAATTAGCTTCTCAACTTTTTCAAACAAAGTGAATAGGTTCTATTCAAAACCCGGCGTCTTCCTTAAGTTCATTTAGCCTTTATTCATCGGCGTGAAAGAATTTTTTATTAGAAAATTCATTATTTCTTTAATAATATTATTGTATCTATACAATGTCATTATCCAAGATTTTTTTCTCAACTCAAGTATCTGTTGTACAAGCTATGATATTCATTCTTATTTTATACTAGTCGAATGAACCGGGCAACACCCGGATTTTACCCGATTAAATGTTTTTATTCAAATACTATTCGTTACAATTATAAATTAGCGCCGTGAATGTCACTCTTATGAAACGTCCCGCTCCAAACTTTGTGTGTTTTTAATATATAAAAATAAAAATGTAGATTTTAACAACGATATTTGAAAAATGTATTGGAAGTGTCAAGAAAAACACGATTTACATGTACATTAGGTCAGCTGATATTACTTCCCAACTTCACATGGACACACATGGACATGGATCACATTGACATGGACCCAGAGCAGCAGCTTTACATACTCAAGATAGAGAACGACTGCTGTGATAGAAATGTATGGAGACATCTGAGGCTCTTCATTGGACACGACAACAACGACATATTTACATATGTAGAAAGCTCTACGAAATTTGCCCTTACAGGATCCCAAATCTCTTCTGGAAAATTATTTACATTCAAGGTAACTGAGTTGAACTTTTTCAAGAATCTACAGTAATCTTCAATGATTTGTATACAATAATGTTTGTATACTCCTGTTGAAGGATTTATAATACCCGAAAACCTGAGAGACGTGTAAAAAAATCAAGAAACATTTTTAGGGAGGCAATGTGTTGTTGCAATTTATATTTCAGAGAATTCTACCTTCTGATTTAAAATTTTATTATATATATTTTAAGTATAAAATTATACAGTCCAAAGTTTTCTTGAAAACCATTTCTGATATTCCACCCTTCAGTGCTGCGTATAAAAGCAGAATGATCCAATACAGTATTAGAGCTCTAAAGAAGCGGTCTGGTGGATTAAATTGGCGAAACCTCTGGAAAGGTTAGCCACTAATGATCTAAGCCCTCCCAATATATATTTTCATCACAGTAAGAACATTAGAAAATTTATTGTGTATAAAAAAGAAACATTGATATTAATATATTATAAATAAGCTTTTCTGCTCGTTTAGATTATCTTGAGGATTCTGCTATGGTAATGCAGTCGTGGTTGAATCTTGAAAGTATATAATAAATATAAAATACAATACAATACGGCTTATAATTGTAGAACGACATTTGAAAATTATCCCGCATGTGTTTCTTTTGAACGAAACATAGAACTTTATTTTAAGGAGAAATAACGATTATTTCTAACCTTAGGGATGAAGTATGGAAGGATGAATTGTGAAAAGTAATGATGAACGGAAAAATAAAAGTGTCTAAAGATGGGAATCGAACCCACAATGTTCCGCTTACCGGGCAGATGCCATGTACACTAGGCTACCCTGGACATATTTTTTTTCCGTTCGTAAATATTATATTGAATAGTTTTGATCAGAGATTGCTTTAATTAATATGATAACATAATTGATATTGAAATAATGCCTTGACTCTTAAGGCGGGTAGTAGAAGAAAACAAAAACTTATTTACATAATTACATATAGTTTGAGCCGGCCATCGGGAAAAAACAACAAATGGTTATATAAACAGAAAGCGCGACCTCTGGCGATCGACTTAACAGAATATTTGAATCTATAAAATATATTTAAAATAAAATAACATTTTAAATAATACCTTTATATAACACATATATGTTGTAAAAATACTGAGATTTTCTGCTGATTTTGGAATATTTTGAAATATACAGAATTATTAGATGTTGCTTGATTTTGGTATCCATGAGTATTTAACGATATTGTTCTGCAGTCGTAGTAATAATGCTAAAAATGGTTCAGATCATTATTGCTTTAATTTAGCTTATTAATAAAAACATAATTAGAGAAAAGTTCTGCCTGTCTTAAGGCTAGTAGAACAATAAAAAATAAAAAATAATGAAAAACTTATTTATATAATTTACAAAAGGTTAGAGCCGGCCATCAGGAAACAACAACAATGGAGTTTATATAGTGAAAACGGCGACCTCTGGTGGTCGAATTAACAGAGTATTTTAATCTATGAAATATAGTTGAAAGAAAATAATATTTTTACATAGCATATATATAGATGGCGCGTTATTGTTTCGTGTTAAAAAGTATAAAAATGAAGAAATGCCAAGCTATATGAACGCCTCCAAATCTACTGTGGCTTTGTTCGAGGATTATCTTCCTTCATTTATTAAAAGGCGTGAAGACGTTTAGATAAGATTGGAGCCCTAATTAATTTTATCGTCGTAATAAATCCATAATTAAGATAATTAGAGTAATAGAGTCCTGAAGATTCAATTAACAGTATGCTAATCCATGATAGGCTTAGCGGGTCTGTTGGGATAGAGGATTAGTGAAGGGAAACTATATGGTCATATGAGACCTTCTGATTGGAAGAAAACTCAGTAATGAAAACTCCATGTTGGTTACACAGTGACTTTTATTGAAGACACGAGATAACCAAGTGTGAACAAAAGAAAATTTAACAAGTTCTGCATAATCTATCTCAACTACCTTGGACCTAAATTACACTAATGAATTGAAAATTCTAGTTTTAATTAATGTAGTTTATTATTTTAAAACAGTGGTTAATTCTAACAACATATTAAACATTTTGATAATATGTAAATAAACTTTATTTTCTTATATAATTAATGTTCTAAAATTTCTTCTTTCTATCTCCAATCAATCATATTATATAGGGTATCAAACTTGTAAAGCTTGAGATTATGATGAGTGAAGTAGAATGCGTCTGCCTTTGTCCTTAAGACTGGGAGCATTACTCAGTGGCAGGCCGACTTAGCTCCAAAAGAAATGGCCGCCTCTGACAAGAGGAACAGACACCATGTACAGCCACTCCTAACATGGAGTACAAAAGCTGCTCATCTTGTATCCCTGGATCAGGAACCCTTACAGGGTACTATCAGCCGGGCCAGCTGAGCCTAGGTGTTTTAGTGAGCTTGTTACTGCTCCCCTTCCTCCTTTTTCATCCGGGCTTGGGACCGGCAAAGGCGGAGTTGTTTTAAAATGTAAATTTAAATAGTTTCCACTCTCTCTATTTCTCTCCAAAACTAGAAATAATTTGTATATATATTTTCAAATTATGTACACCCAAATATCCACGATATAGGGTGTGTTTTGTAATAATTTAAAAAATTGCCTTCGTCTCTCAAAAAAAAAAAAAAAAAAAATAGAGACGACTTGTGACATCAAAATATGTAACTTCCTTATGTTTGATTCATATGTGTAAATAAACCTAGCAGAAAGGAGGACACTACTTCCGTCAAAATAAACGCCATCTGGAGACCAATTTTGAAAGTTTTCAGATTTGGGTCAGTAAACATTTGTCTGAACACCATGTTGAGAAATTGGGAAGACAATGTCTCACCTAACTAAACAACGGTGATTTCATTTGTTACGAATTCATTCTTATGAATATCATGGTATCATCACGAATTTTGTAGGGCGAAATAACAAGTATAATAATTGAGAAAAATAGCATCCTGATCGTGTAACTGAAAGTTTCTGATGTTTTGCACCATCTATCGGAATAAATATAAAATAATAGTTGATTTTTAATTATTAAGTTACAGCTTGCACCACGCTGACGAGGGCCAACAGCCCGAAACGCGTACGTGGTTATTTTTTCTTTGTTAATCAAAAATTGGTATTTGGCCCCAATTCAGAAATGATTAGAAAAAATCAACGAATAAAGGCTGGTTAAACCGTTTGGTTTACGACCACTACGACCCGGGTTCGATCCCCGCATTGGACACTTTTTTCTGTTTAAAAAAAAAAAATGCTCCAATGGCCCCCCGATTCTTGCAAAAGTCCAACCCCACCAGCGAGTGCAAGTAACCAAACGGGGCTCTGGCACATTTGTAAGTGCAAAGTCGAACTGCTTTCACATGTGTAGACATGTGGTGCGCTTACAGTAAAAAAAAGCAGTCGCTAACTACCCACCATGATTATCTTGGCCTGTACCACGTGTACTAGGGATAAGCAAAAAAAAAAAAAAAAATCAACGAATAATTGATATTTATTCTGATAGATGACGCAAGTCATCAGCAACTTTCAGTTGAACGATAAGGAGATATATTTTTCTTAATAAAATATTTAATTACATATTTACATATGTACAGAAAGATTTGAGCCGGCCGAGGTAAAACAACAACAAATAAGTTTATTACGGAAAATCCATGACATCTGGCGGACGTCTTTACAAAGTAGTTTGTTCTAGTATATATAATTCAAAATGAAATAAAGTTTTGTATATAACATATATATACAAAAAGCAATTACGCGTTATCTATATATAACAAATGAAAACAATAAGAGGCGAATGTTTCTTTTTGTTGGTAGAATCTTAATAAATTACTCTCTATTAAAACTTAAAACTTCTTTATTGAAGGCACAAATAACAATGACTATAATAAAACTAAATACTCTTACACCTGAACGTCTCCTCATATACTATCTCCCACTCACACTCAAAGAAAAACATATATTTATATACACACAACACCACAGAATAAATTAGATCACAGATTAATTAAATCATAGAATGAAAATGAATATTTTAAATAATAAATATCAACAAATCTCCCCTTCAAATTTTCAATTTTCATTCCTCAAAAATAACTCCACCACTTATGCAGTTCTTAATCTTGACAGCATCCCCACACTCTTGATGAGATGGTCCGCTTTCATTTCTTCTGAAGGGATATGCAAAACTTCAATTTCTTCATCTTCCACAATTTGTCTTATGAAGTGACACTTTCTATTCAAGTACTTCGTACTTGCTTTCATATTTTTTGACTTAATCATTGAAATGGCATTCTGGCTGTCATAATAAACAGTAATTTGTTCTCTCAAATTAATCATCATTTCTCTAATGATGTTACGTGTCCAAATTAATTCTTTAATTCCTTCAGATAAGGCTTCTAATTCACTCTCTGCAGTTGACAAGGCAACAGATCTTTGTTTATTACCCTTCCAATTAAGTAAATTGTTTCCCATTTCTATAACAAAACCAGAATACGATCTCGCATCAGTTGTTCTGTCCCAACTCGCATCAGAATAAGTCACAATACTTGAATCTCCCCTAGAGTAAATCATTTCATAATTCATAGTTCCCTTCAAATATCTTAATATTTTCTTCAATCCATTCATGTGAACCTCTCTAGGATCTTTATTAAATCTACTCATATTGCTTATAGCATAACATATGTCCGGTCTTGTTCTAGTTGCTATGTAAATTAACTTTCCAACAATTTCTTGATAGTATTTTTGATCAATCGATTTACTATTTTCAAATAAATCATAATTTGTAGAAATGCATAACGGAGTTTTCGAAGGATTGCAATCACGCAAATTATAGGCTTCCAATATTTCTTTTATATATTTCTTTTGATTTATAAAAATGCTATCATCCCTATATTCAAATTCCATTCCAAGAAAGTTTTTTGCTGCTCCTAAATCCGTGATATCTATCTCTCTTTTTATCTTTTTCCAAATATTTTCCTCAAAATCGTCACCTGATCCTACACTTAGTATGTCATCTACATGAATTCCCAGATATAAGAAATGATTTTTAAAATTGCAATAATATAAACATGGATCATTCGCAGATTGTTTCATTCCATTGGTTAATAATTCATCCAGTTTCTTATTCCACATTCTACTTGCTTGTTTTAGGCCATAAATACTTTTCATCAGATAACAAATCTTATTGTTTCCCTTTTCAAATCCAGGAGGTTGAAGCATAAATGTTTCCTCCTCTAAATCACCATATAAAAAAGATGTTTGAACGTCCTTTTGCTGAGGAATAACTTTTTTCATTGCAGCTATTTTTATTAGAATTCTTATGGTCTCAGGTCTTATAGTTGGAGAATAAATTTCGTGGTAATCACTACCCAGTATTTGATCATATCCTGTAGCCACTAGCCTTGCTTTGAAGTTTTTAATTGATCCATCACTATTTTTCTTAATTGAAAAAAACCATTTACTTTTGATTAATTTCCTATCTTTAGGCTTATCTATTAATCTCCAAACCTTTAACTTATTAATCCTTTGCATCTCATCTTCCATGGCTTTAATCCATTGTTTTATATCATCAGAATTCAGTGCTTCTTGGTAATCCTTCGGACATTTGATTTCATAAGTTCTATCAGAAACATTTTCCTTACTCTTCTTTAGTATTTATCTTTCAGATCTCCTCACTCCCCTTTTTATAAGTTCTTCTTCCTCGGTTTCTCTCAAATGAAGATCTCGTTCTTCTCTCATTTATCTCGTCATTCCTGGTTCTGGTCCTCTTCTACGTGGATTAATTATTTCATCAGGAGGTATTTCATCTATTTCACTCAAATCTACATCATTATCATCTTGAGGAATATGCTCATCATCGATGTTAAAGTTTTCTACCTGGTCTTCTCTATTACCACCAGAGTCTTCATTCCCGTGAGAAATCAAATTTTGGTCTTCTCTACTAAAAAAGAAAAGTTCATTTTTATCAAGATTTCTACCACTATTATTCATTAAATAATATCCCAACTTAGCTTCATTAAATTTAACATCTGATACTTCATGTATTTCATCCATTTCTGGTAAATATATTCTATAGCCTTTTCTTATCATACTGTATCCCATCATGATCCCTTTATGAGCTTTTGGTTCCATCTTCTTTCTCTTTTCTTTTCTTATATGAACATAAGCTTCGCTTCCGAACCTTTTTAAGTAAACAATGTTGGGTTTCCATCCCTTGTATATCTCGTAGGAGTTGTATTCATTTCTTTGATTTTAATTCTATTATTTAACACTTTCACTCCAAAATTTTTTTTAGGTAATTTAGAATCAATTAACATGGTTCTTGCTGACTCAACTATGGTTCTATTAAATCTTTCGGCTTTTCCATTACTTTCAGGAGTATAAGCTGTGGTGAATTCTTGTTTGATGCCCTTACTAGATAACCATCTCTTCAAATTATTTGAAATATACTCTCCTCCATTATCATTTCGAATTCTCTTTACTTTCTTTCCAGTCTGTCTTTCTTCTTGCATAATCAAGTTTATTATGGAATCTGCTGTTTGAGATTTATTAGCAATTGGTATAACGAAAGTAAAATTACTATAGTCATCAACAATGGTAATGAAATACTTATATCCAAAAGAATCATTTAAAGGTCCAACTATGTCGGTATGCCATAGATCCAAAATATTTTCAGATTGTTTATATTGAATACTTTTGTAAGATTTTCTATGTAATTTTCCTAATGTACAAGACTCGCAATTCCCTTTAATATTATGTAAATTTTTCAATCCGAATACCGTTGAATTATCATACATTTCTTTCAATTTCTGAAAATTTACATGAGCAAGTCTTTGATGCCATAGCATATCATCTACTTCTGCTTTTCTAGCGATTTCCATATTTAGGATTCCTTCAACTTCAAATTTATCACCTACTCTTTTTGCTTCATATAAAATCTCACCATTTTTGTCTATTACTTCAGCTTTATTTTTACTAAATAATACATTAAAATCATGATCTATAATTTTTGTAACTGACAATAAATTTTCTCTCAAATTAGGTATATGTAAAACATTTTCAAATTTTATGAATCTTTCATTTACATTTGACTTCATTCTTATAGATCCAATTCCTGATGATTTCATTATTGCACCTTTCTCAGCTGTCGCTATTATTCTTTCTTCCTCTTTATATTCTATAAATAGTTCTTTTTTGCTAACCATATGACTAGAGGCTCCAGAATCCATATTCCATCTAATTTTTTCTTCCCTTTGTTCTTCCTCTTCGTAATTGTCTTCACCATTTGTTCCTATCACATGACTTGTAGATTCACTATTATTTTGTCTGTTTATTCCTCTATTAGGCCCATTTAAATTACACTTTGCATGACATTCATTTCTATACTTTTTACATATTGCCGATTTATGCCCAAATCTCCACATTTAAAACATTTTATCTTATTTCTACACTCTTTAGAAATATGTCCCATCATTCCACAGTTATAACATTTAATAAATTTTCTTCTTTCCGTCCAGCCCTCTTTAGCTTTTGATGCAATTTCTGTTTGCCGTTTTTCTTCTTTTCTATGTTTTAATTTTTCTTCTGTTTCCTTCAGGATTTGTCTTATTGTGTTCATATTATTTTGCCTGTCAGATTTTATAATTTTTACGTCAAAATCAAATTCAACTCTCAAACCTTCCAAAACGAAGTAAATCAACTCTTTATCTCTTATTTCATCTCCTGCTTGAATGCTTCTGCTCTTTATAATCACTGCTCTATTCAAGTAGTCATCAACCGTTTCATCTTCCTTAATTTTTAATTTTGATAATTCTATTCTATTCTTCATCTGTAAGTCTTCATTTTTAGATGCCATTTCTTCCCCAATTATATTCCATAATCTCTTGGCACTTCTTTCACTTGAATATTTTAAAATTTGAGTTGCATTCATTATTCTGTTCATCACATTTCTTGCAATTGCATTGTCATCATCCCAGTCTTCCCAGATTTTCAACTTTGTTCGAAATTTTCTTCTTTGGTTTCCTGAGGCTTTTCTATCTCTTTTCCTTCTATAATTCGTCTCCATAATTTCAATCCTCTTAATTCACTTTCAATTCTATTTGCCCAGATCAAGTAGTTTTTGTCTGATAGTTTTTCTATTGGAGATAAGTTAAAATTTTGCATCTTTTCTTTTTTCTAAAAATTATTCAATTAATCTTGATTTGCATCAATTTAAATTCAACCGCTCTCTGCTACCAATTGTTGGTAGAATCTTAATAAATTACTCTCTATTAAAACTTAAAACTTCTTTATTGAAGGCACAAATAACAATGACTATAATAAAACTAAATACTCTTACACCTGAACGTCTCCTCATATACCATCTCCCACTCACACTCAAAGAAAAACATATATTTATATACACACAACACCACAGAATAAATTAGATCACATATTAATTAAATCATAGAATGAAAATGAATATTTTAAATAATAAATATCAACACTTTTCACATTGGCGCAACCGCTGAGAGGGTTCACCACTGATAAGCCAAGCCCTCCCAATATTTTTTTATTGCATTAAGGACCGTAGAAGTTGTTTTCATTTGTAAAAAGAAACATTCGCGTTTTAATGTTTTCATTTGGTATAACATATAAATGCTGAACACGTTTAAAGTTCTTGCTGTAAACAGATATTTTACCATGTAAATGCTTTTTTTTATTATAAAATAAATGAAGCTTCCAGGGTTAAGTTTCTTGTACAACTTTTTATATTCAAGCTTTCGGACTTGTCAGCCCTTCAACAGAATTATCACATTAACAACTTAAAAATAGATACAATTAAGGCGAAAGTGTTGACTGTACATATTTCAAGCTACTATTTCTAATTACTATATGCAATATTTGATATCGAATGTGTAATTTTCATGCTTCTCAATGTTCAATTATGTTAATTTCACAATGATTTGGTTGGTATATAATTTAAGATATACACGCAATTATCCTGATTGTGGATATGGCGTGTATCTGCCAACTGTTAAATAAATAAATATATATTTATATACACATTATTATATACATATTTTAAATACTTATTATATATTGAGAGAAAAATATATTATATTATTTCAGTTTGAAAAACAAAAATTTTTGAAAATATACGTGCGTGGTGGATGATACATGCTGGTTGAATGATATCTCGAGACTTCAAATCAAATTTAATAAATTCGTGAACTATTGTGTTATATATAGAAGACATCTATGGGATAGTATTTGTCCATATTTTTATATAACAATTGATTTTATATTTTTATTCAGAATATTTTAAATATATTCAATTTCATAAGTAAATTTAGAAATTAAATTAATTTATGCTTTCTTTCTCTCATAGAGAGTAAAAACTAACATTTACTGAACTCTCGGAGACTGGTTATGGTTCGGTTAACATGAAAATTAGAATAATTTGTGTAATTTTTTACTAACCAGAATAAAATTATTTAAATATAAATAAGTCCATACAAAAAGCTTTTATTACAATAATTTCATCTTACATTAAATTCTCTTGGGAGATTATATAAATGGAGATTAAAATGGAAATGTAGAAATATAAGATATTAAATTACGAGGTTTTCCCAAAAGTTGGTAAACACTTGCAAAAAAAAAAATAAAATACCAATTATATTCGCCGTTATGTATAATGTCTTTGTATTATGTATAAAGTAATTGTATTGTGTTATGATGCATTAGCGTGCCATATTATATGTTTATAATTGTATGTAATTCTGCTGTACTCAAAGCTTACGTCCATAGTTCATCTAAAATACCCATTCCAAGAGTCTAGCATCAGTATCACTATAAAAGTGAAGATAGAAAAATTCAATATAACAGCGGTATGGTAGATTAAACTGGAGAAACCGCTAGGAGGGATCACCACTGATGAGCCAGGCCCTCCCTTCAATTTTTCTATTGCAGTAAGGGCAGTAGAAATTGTTTAATTTTTAAAAGAATCATACGCGTCTATAATAGTTTCGAATGTATCATTGTGTATTCGCCGTAATAATATATATTCGCTAAGTAATAAGAAAACGTTTAAAAAAAAAACACAAACTTTTAGGACAACCTCTTCTTCTTTCTTATCTCCACTCAATCATATTAGGGTATCATGTTGTGAGCTTTGATGGTGTCTGTTTGACAACCATCATGACTGGGTGAAGTAGAATGCGTCTGCCTTTGTCATTAAGACTGGGATCACTACTCAGTGGCAGGCCGACTTCACTCCAAAATAAATGGCCGCCTCTGACATGAGGAACAGACGCCATGTGCAGCCGCTCCTAACATGAAGTACAGACTCATCCTGTATCCCTGGATTAGGAGCCCTCACATGGTATTATCAGCCGGGCCAGCTGAGCCCAGGTTTTTTAGTGAGCTTTTTACTGCTCCCCCTCCTCCTTTTTTATCCAGGCTTGGGGCCGGCAAATGCAGAGTTAGGACAGCTTTATATTATAGCGTTATTTTATCTTTTATAAATGCAACATAAAATCTATAACAATTCACCCTTTTTGGCAAAGTGAAACTTTTCAACAATGGCGTCAAATATTATCTCTATGGAACTTAATGCAATGATAAAGTTGTTTGAATGAGAGATCTTGGCTCATCAGTGGTGAACCCTCTCAGTGGTTTCGTCAAATTAATGCTCAGTCCGCTCTACTATTGTATTGGATTGTTATATATCCAACATTTTGATGAGGAAAGTGAAGACTAGAACGCGGTTGATTCCACACTCGCCTTTTCAGTGATACGCTAACCTATGTACGGTGGATTCTGTGGCCACTGGACATGTGTCGGACCTGGAGACTGTTGGATTCTGTGCTGCCTGGAGTATAGTAGTTCTATCTATTCTTCCTTCCTATGGTGAATCTATAATACCGGTGTTCTTAATAAAACTATGTGTGTATATTCTGCATTTACTAAGGAAAACAGTTTAGGGGTGTTTAGTGAACCTATGGACATAGGCTTTTGTCTACTGTCTTCATGATTATACTGTCTTTACTGCTATAAATAATATTATGAGGGCTTGGCTCATCTCTCTATTATTATTTATTTATATTTTTCTGTATTTAATCCTATTTAACCTTTTTTTTTTTTGCTTATCCCTAGTACACGTGGTACCCATCCATGATAATCATGGTGGCTAGAAGTATACGACTGCTTTTACTGTAAGTGCCCCACATGTCTACACATGTGAAAAGCAGTTCGACTTTGAACTTACAAATGTGCCAGAGCTCCGTTTGGTTACTTTCACTCGCTGGTGGGGTTGGACTTTGAAAGAATCGGGGGCATTTGGAGCATTTTTTTAAGTGAAAAGAAAAAAGGATCCAATGCGGGAATCGAACCCGGGTCGTAGTGGTCGAAAGTCAACGGTTTAGACCATTCTTCCACCGACCCCCCCATTTTATCTTATATAAACTATGTATAAAGTGGTTTCTATCTAAATCTATCTCTCTATTTTCCCGAGGCAATGACAAGTGTGGCTACCATCTACAAGTACCATCTTGGTCTTGAGGTGGGTAACACCAGCCATCACATCGACCTGCCCACTCTGTGGGGGAAATAACTATAAAACATAAGAAATTAAACTATTGTAGAGTAGTTTTTTTTAGGGGATCGATGGAAGGGTGTTCTAAACTGTTGGTATTCAATCTTTACAACCCGGGATAGAATACCGCATTAGGCACTTTTTTATAAAATAAATTCTGCAATGGCCTTCGATTCTTGCAAATGTTCAACTTCACCAATGAGTACAAATAACTAAACGTGACTCTGACATTTTTGTAAGTGTAAAATTCGAACTGCTTTTCACATATGTAAATATGTAGTGCACTTACAGTAAAAAGCACTTGCCATCTTCTACTCACCAGATTATCTTAGTCTGTACAACATGTACTAGAGATAATAATAATAATAAAAAACTTTTATTTATACATAAATGCAATTCAAAATGTATAACAATTTCACTTTTCTGGCACTGTGTGTTTGTATCAATATCATCAAATATTATCTCTACCTACCTTACTGCAATGATAAAAGTTGTTTGAATGTGAGGGCTTGGCTCATCGGGAGGATAAAAATCCTGTACCAAAAGTGGCACCTCTCCCTTCAAACAAATACCAAAACAATTCATTTTGTTAATACTTCCAATAAAATACCTAATGTTGGTGATAAAGAAGAAGTCACAACATCAGTTTTGGAACATTCAGACAAAAGCCAACAACCAGTATACCATGGTTTCAAGCTATGGCCCACATTAGTACAGAGGACAGCTTTGATTTCATTCATAGGAACTTATGAAAAATATGAAATGACAAAATTGAACTATTTATAGAAGAAATGAAATAAAACATCGGCATAGAGAATATTTATTAAATGTTTTTAGAAAAACAAATTTGCTTGAAAGTTTGTTTAATTATTAAAAATAAGAACCTAATTGTGTTAATAGTTTATTATTTAAAAAAAAGACATATATTGGATCAAAAAAACATTTATTCTACCAATATTTCTGTTGTCTGAACGCCAACCTTTATCAAGGTGTTATAACATTTTAATGTGTGTCAATAACAAACTCAGCACCACAACTTGACACACATTAATATGCTATAACACCTTAATAAAGGTTGGTATTCATCCAACTGAAATATTGGTAAAATAAATGATATTTTGATCCAATATATGCCTTTTTTATTAAAGATTTATTTATGGATTGCTCTATTTTCAAATTTAATTATATGTTTATAAAATAACAATTATGTGTATATTGTATTTTTAGTTTTTCTATATACACACAAATTTGAATATTTTTAAAATATTTCATACTAGACGAATGACCCGGGCAACGCCCGGGTTTACCCGATTAAATGTTCTATTCAAACACTATACAAAACTGTGCGCGCGCACAGGGAAGTCACGTGCTCGCCGGCAGCCAACGGTCGGTGGGAACTTGGACTGTCCAACCGGCCGGCAGCCGGACGATTACATTTTCTCGACGGGGGGGGGGGGGGCAGGGAAGTCACGTGCTCGCCGGCAGCCAACGGGCGCGCGCCGCCGTCAGATCGCCCGCGTTCTAGAGGGCGCTGCTCGTGAGCTAAGTAGAATAATTTGAATATATAGTTTTAATAATTGATTTATATATTTTTTAAAATAGCCTATCGTCATCCCCGTTATTTTTTACCTATTTCTTACCTAATTAGTGAACTACTGCGAATTTGTATACAGGTCATACAAACCCACAGACAGACAAACATACAAACATTCATTTTTATATATATAGAAGATATAGTTTTAGAGCTAAAATATAATATCAATTTATTTTATAAATTTATTAAAATTTAAAGCGTTATGTCCCCCTAGGAACACTTGCGCTGTCATACATGTATGACATTTGTCTATACATATATTTACAATAATTTTAGGCCGTGAATAGAATAGTCATATAATGTTAACAATGAGAAAGAGAGAAAAAAATTAGAAAAGACCTGTGTACAAAATAAAGAAATGTCTGGCAATATGTACGATAAGCATAATATAAATTATCAGTTTCCTAAAAGATATTTGTTGCTATATAAATCAAAATATACCTACAAAAGGTATTGAATTTAATATACATTTCTTTACTGGAAATAAAAATTCAGTAAAAGATGTATTGTGGTTAATATCACTTAATAAAATAATATTTATTATCCATATTATATTACATTTCAAATATAAAAATTGTTATATTCATGAAATAAAAGCCAATATTAAACATATATATGTCGTAAACCCGGGTAAGCCAACAAGTGAGTTGGAAGCAGTCGGGGTTGAGTGGCAAGGCGTGCAGAGTGGGAAGTCCGCACGGGACAGTAAGGACAAAGTTCGGGATCAAAAGACGCTCTCCTAGTACGTCTCACGTGGCACCAGGACCAGGGAAGTGTTGAGGATTAACTGAGGAAAACTCGGCGTCCTGCATGAAGCCGCGGAGACAGAGAGGAGCCAAAACGGCGGCCACGAGGGCCACCGTGAGATGGCAACTAACCTAGTACTGAGCGGGCCTGTCCGAAAATATCCACTGTAACCTAACTAACTGTCAACATCCGGACCAACGCCCCTTCTTTGTCCCTCTCTGGATCCCCCGGGTGTCCAGTGGCAAGCTGGTGTCACTTTGAGACGACTAGAAAAGACGTCATACTTTATTGCTTACATATCACATTGTTTAAATTACGATATATATGTTATATGATGATCTTAAAAAAAAAACGAGCTGATGAAGACTATTGGCTAGTTTATTTGGTAATCTAAAGTCAAAGTTTACAAAAATTAAATAGTAATCGAAAATTGAGGCATCTTATATGTAGATTACCTAATTTTAACTAAAAATACCGCCAATTTACATGATAAAAAAAGTAAACAAGCCTAACTCTTTCTCCCAGGCAAAAAACAACAATTAGTATTTTTATATATACAGCCTCATCTGGGCTTCTCGACGGCGTCACAGAGTTATTCTATGAAAATAAAATAGCATTATTTACATAAAAAATAAAATGTCAAAAATAATTTATAACTCGAAGCATATATCTTTATAATTGTATGTAATTCTACTGTTCTCAAAGCTTATGTCCATAGTTCTTCTAAAATACTCATTCCAAGAGTCTACCAACAGTATCACTATAAAAGGAAGTATAAAAATGCAATATAACAGCGGTATGGTAGATTAAACTGGCGAAACCGCTGGGAGGGTTCACCACTGATAAGCCAGGCCCTCCCATTAATTTTTCCATTGCAGTAAGGGCAGAAGAAATTGTTTAATTTCAAAAAGAATCTTACGCCTTTAAAATAGTTTCGAATTTTGATAACAGATGGCACGCTAGTGCATCATATATATTTTTATTAGATAATAAAAACGCATATATTGGATTTAATAAAAGATATATTACACTTACATTTTAATCACCAGTGTCTCGCCGCAGACATAATTCCACCTTCTTTAATTTTAAAAGATCCTGTCCGAAGGCAAAATAAATCTTTTATTAAATCCAATATATGCCTTTTTATTATCAAATGATTTAAATATGGATTGCTCTATTTTCAAAACAATATATTTTTATAGACAATATTTTCAGCAATCTGAAAGAATTACAACCATTTTTTTCGACATTATTTCAAATTGTATTTATACAAAACCTAATTTATGAGATCGTCTGCATCAGCAAAGTTTTCAAAAAGAAATGAAATCTCAGAAAGATGTTATTTCAAGCAAACAAACCACGACACGGTCATGCTGACCAAACTTTTAAAATTGCTTCAAACTTTGAAACGGCCGCTACTCGATCCTTCAAACAAAATTCATCTAAAAAAAGATTTTTATTTTCGGTCGATCCAAATAAAAAGTTGTCTTTAATTGATAACTTTTATTTTTCTAGTTCTCTCTCTTTTTTTATATCAGAAAAATGCTATTTATAAGAAAATTAGGTGACTAAACCGTTGGTTTTCGACCGCTACGACCCGGGATGGAATCCCTCATAGGTCACTTTTATTCTAATAATAAAAAATATTCTAGAAAAATCTTTTGATTAATATTTATATATTGCCGTGAAATGAAATTTAATTAAATAGTAATAGAAAATTCTGTATATAAATAAAATATATTTCAGAAAAGTGAAAAGTGTCATTAAAGTAAGACCATTTAAAAAAGTGCATTTACCTATACATGGTAGGCATTCTTGTGCCATATATAGTAGTATAATTTAATACTCAAGAATTGATGAGATGAAATTTAATTAAATTGTATTAGAGAATTTTGTATATGAAGAGTAAATATATTTCAGAAAAGAGAAAAGTGTGTCATTAAAGTAAAGCCATTAAAAAGTGCATTTACCTATGGTATAGGCAATCTTGTGCCATGGTAGAATGTATGGCCATCTGAGCTAATAGGCCATAGGTATTGTTATTAGGGGGGGCTGTCAGAGAGTGATTAGATTCTAAGACAAATTGTTATGGGATAAACAACGGCTAATGGCATAGGAGAAAAGCTATTTAAATATATTCCAACACAGCTTGGTGCTTGGAGCTTCTTTGGTGAGTATCTTACAAATACTGTATTATCTTAACTCTTGGTTTCTTTCTATATTTCTTTTATTTCTCGAGATTTCGGTCTAACAGGCCCTTCAACATATAGACACCATAAGTACTACTTATAGCCAATTTTAATACGCCAAATTTCTAAATACAGTTAAACCTGTCTATAGCGCCCCCTCTTGGGACTCACCAAAATAGGGGGTGCTCAAAAAGTATCGCGACTTTTGTGTTTTTCAATTTTTTTTTATTTATTCATGAATACCTATTTTGTCCCCTTCAAAGTAATCCCCATGAGATATTATACACGTGTGCCAACGGTTTTTCAAATCTTCGAAGCACTTCAAAAAATAATTTTTTAAAAATCTTTTTCAGCTCCTCCTTCGATGCCATCTTTATCTCGTCAAGCGTAGCGTAACGTCGTCCTTTCATGGGCCTCTTCAGTTTAGGGAACAAGAAAAAGTCACAGGGGGCCAGATCTGGGGAATACGGTGGCTGCGGCATCATTAGTGTGTTGTTTTTGGCCAAAAAGTCGCGCACAAGCAACGATGTATGAGCAGGGGCGTTATCGTGGGGCAAAAGCCAATTTTTGTCCTTCCACAAATCCGGGCGTTTCTGGCGGATTGCTTCGCGCAAATTGCGCGTATCTTGCAGGTAATATTCCTTATTGACCGTTATACCCTGTGGCAAGAACTCATGATGCACTACGCCTCTGCAATCGAAGAAAGCTGTCAGCAAAACTTTCACATTCGAGCGAACTTGGCGCGCTTATTTCGGTCTTGGTTCGTGCGGCAGCTTCCATTGAGCTGATTGAGCTTTATTTTCCACGTCATAACCATAAACCCACGCTTCGTCACCAGTTATAACCCTCTGGAGCAAATTTGGGTCGTCGCGGACAGAGTCCAACATCTCATTAGCAATGTTCATGCGATGCTGTTTTTGGTCGCAATTGAGCAATTTTGGTACGAATTTCGCGCCGACCCGTCTCATGCCCAAATCATTGATAAAAATCGAATGGCACGAGCCAATCGATATGTTTAGGTCCTCAGCAACTTCTCTAACGGTGATTCGACGATTGGCCAATATCATTTTCTCCACTTCATTAATTTTTTCGTCTGTTGTTGAAGTGCTCGGGCGTCCGGCACGCTCTTCGTCGTTCACATCTTCTCGGCCTTCTGAGAACATTTTGTACCACCGATAAACGTTGCTTCGGTCCAAGGTAGCTTCTCCGTATGCCACAGTCAACATTCGGAATGCATCTGCGCACTTAATTTCGTTTTTCACACAAAATTTGATACAGGTTCTTTGATCCTTTTTTTTTTAATAGGTAAAAATCGAAGACGATTCAAAACACCTGCAAGCAAAGCAGCTGTCAACAATTAAGTGAACATTCAAAATGGCCGAGCTTGTCGGCATAAGTGAGAGACATGAGTACCAACATAAAGCCACAAAAAGATCGAAATTCGAATATACGTAACCTGCGAAAATTCAAAATTTGCGATACTTTTTGAACACACCTCGTATACAGGTCATTTTTAATGTAAATCGCATCGTACTACGTATTTAAAATCGGGCGCTATTTAGAGGGGGCGCTATAGACAGATTTAACTATATATTATGATAAATTTGCATAGTAGGAGAATTTGCTTAGTTTGTTTAAGGATACATGAGTATTTTATGTTATTGCAGTTGTGGTAAAAATAATAAAAAACAGTTTTGAATCGCAATTTGTTTCTTCTTATTCTTCTTTCTTATCTCCAATCAATTATATTAATGTATCAAGCTTGTAAAGCTTGAGACTTTTGATGGTGTCTGCCGAGGAAGAATAGAGCTCATCAATGGATGAGTCAATACAGTCAATAATGTGTTTTGTGGTTGCAGGCTGAGAATTGCACTTAGTACATAGTGGGAAAACCTTGCAACCATTCTGGAAAGTCATTGTCTGTAGATGACCAGACTTGAGTCTGTAAATCAAAGACTGTTGTTCTCTTGGAAGGACAGAACCGGTGCTCGTCCCTCCTGCAGTCATGTGTAGCATTATATTTACATTCCTGGAAATTTGATTTAATTGTACTAATGAAGAATACATAATTTGAGAAAAGTATTGCCTGATTTAGAGCGAGTAGAATAAGAAAAACAAAATACTTATTTACATAATTATATAAAAGGTTAGAGTTGAGCCGGCCAACGGGAAACAACAACAATAGGTTTATATAGGGAAAGCCGCGATATGTGGCGGTTGAATTTACAGAATAGTCAGATCTATGAAATATAATTTGAAATAACATATACAGTTAAACCTGTCTATAGAGCCTCCTCTAAATAGCGCGTCCCTCTCTATAGCACCCGATTTTAAATGCATATTAAGATGCGATTTGCATCAAAAGTGACCTGTCTATACCACCCTATTTTGGTGAGTCCCGAGAGGAGGTGCTATAGACAGGTTTAACTGTATATACAAATATAAAGGTTCTTCTCTGTTCTTTGATAAAATAAATAAGGAATCAATCTAAGGTTTGGTTTCTTTTCACATTTATTTTTGTATAAGAAGGATATTTAAATATATTCTAACCCAGCTTAGTGGATAGCTTCTTCGGTATCTAAGAAATACTGGAAAATATTAACTATTTTCTAATCAAGATTCTTCCTGCCCTTTGACAAAATAAATAAAAAATCTAGGGTTTGGTTTCTTTCTACAATTCTTTTGGTATAGGACAGGGGTTGGTAAACTGGGCTCGTCAGCAACATGCGGCTTTTTGGATGTGAAGCTCTTTATATTGTTCCATACGTAAATATTATTAATGCGAGTACTATTTATTTTTGGCAAGCTAAATATTTGGTGGCTCTTTAAAAACTTTGAAATTTTGTAAATTTTAATTTTTGACTCTTTCAACTCAAAATATTGCCGACCCCTGATATAGGAGGAAGGCTATATAAATATACTCTAATCAAGCTCATCCTTGGTGGATAGCTTCTTTGGTAAGTATCTAACAAATACTGGAATATTTCAAGTCTTTTTTAAATAAAAATTCTTCCTTGCTCTTTGACAAAATAGATAAGGAATCTAGGATTTGGTTCCTTTCTACAATTCTTTTGGTATAGAAAGGCTTTTCAAATATATTCTAACCCAGATTGGTGCTTGGAGCTTCTTTGATGAGTATCTAATAAATACTGAAAAATCTAACTCTTTTTCTAATAAAGATTCTTTCCTGCACTTTGAGAAAATAAATAAGGAATCTAGGATTTGGTTCCTTTCTACAATTCTTTTGGCATAGGAAGGCTTTTCAAATATATTCTAACCCAGATTGGTGCTTGGATATTCTTTGATGATTATCTGACAAATACGGGAATAACAAATGAAAAAATCAAGACGCGAATGTTTCTTTTAACAAATAAATCAAACTTCTACTGTCCATACCTCTATATTGGGAGGGTTTGGCTCATTAATGATGAACCCTCCCAGAAGTTTTTTTCATATCTTTTCATAGCAGTAACGACAGTAGAATTCTGATTTATTTGTGAAAAGGAATATTCGCTTCTTAATGTTTTCATTTGTTATATATAATGGCGCGTTATTTCCTTGTATTAAATACTGGAATATTTCAACTATATTCTAATAAATATTCTTCAAAGTTTTTACACTCTAACAACATGAATAAGCAATCTAGGGTTTGGTTTCTTTTCTAATCTTTTTTTTTCACACACACACAAAAGCCTTTATTAAGACACACAGGTCTTACAGAGGATTCTCCTTGGGGTTACAAGACGGAGAAACCTATGAAAGTGGGAAATATACAAAGGGGTAAAAATGGAGAAAGATTATATACACATGGTAAATATATACAGATTATTATTTGAATAATCCTATGGAAAAAACGAAAAAAAAAATATTTGGAAATATGGATGGGAGAAGTGGAGAGCGAAAAGAGGAAAGAAAACAGGTATTTATATATGGAACATACATATAATGGAACAAGTCAATTTAAGCTCTTCTATACTCACACAGCACAGGTGGACCATGGCTTTTTCAAGAAATCTTTAAGAGATTTTCCAGGAAAATCCGAGTGTTCAGAGTTGTAAGGTAAACACCGTTTTATCAGTGTTGGGGGTTAACTTATCGTACCTGCCCAAACAAATAATTGGAAATTGGCTCTGTCCTCCTCATCAAACAGAAATATTTGGTATGTTTGGATGTTCGGTTAAGTCTTTCTTTTCTTTTCTAATCTCTTTTATTTCTCTAGGTTTCGGGCTAACATGTCCTTCAACATGGAGACCTAGAAGTTTTACTTCTAGCCAATTATAACACTCCGAATATATATACAAGTTTAGATATATATATGCTAAAAAATATATTTTAGATATTTTAAAACCGTATATATATTATAATTCTACTACTGTTAAATTTGTATACTTAGCTCTCTCTCTCTCCATCTTCCTCTTCTTTTCTATGATAAATGGTACAAAAGTTATTCATCAAAATCTAAATTTACTTTTTTTTTCCGTGTGTACCATTCGTTTTATACGAACTCTACACGTTACTACGTAAACCTTACTCAAACTATCTAAAAGGTTTATGATACAACGTTATATATGTTACATGGTTGTTATATATGGTGTAAGATACAGATATACATTTAATAGAAATCCATAACGCGCTATTTAAGAAATTAAAATTTCTAAAATAAAAGATAAGCGATGAGGGAATTTTACAATGTAGCAGATATATATCAAAATTGTTAATCTGTATATAAAATAATAAATAATTTGCTACATAGCTCCTTCCCTATTGGAGCGGTGACCCACAGCTTGTAATATTATAGATACTGACATGGATCTGACGTGCTTCTGCCAAGGATTCCTTTAGACTTGGAACTTTGCCCCTAGTACCTTTGCGTCCTTTTTCTTGCGCGAGAAAAACGGCTTTTTCGTCGTATCCTCTATAGGGACATCGTTATCTTTAAGGGAAGTCTCGGCTTTGACACTGCGGTTGAATCCTGGAGCCAGTCTTGGGAAATATAGATCACAGCATCCATGGCCTCGTGGTCTTTTCTGCGATCTTCAGTTTGTCTTCCCTAATCTACCCAGCATCTGCACTAAATGTAGCGTAGAAAATTAGGAAAGACAAACTTCAGAATGATACGACAATTTATTTATGATGCAAAACAAATTAAAATGTATAAAATACAAGATAATAAATAAAGGAAGTTTACAGAGAGTAGCAGAATATAAATATTGTAACAAAGTATTTATCATTCTATTAGCAGAGTATTATTTTTTATCTTTATATTTTGCTACTTTGTACACTTCGCTCTTTTGCCTATAACTTGTTTATCACTCACTAGACGAATGGCCCGGGCAACGCCCGGGGTTTACCCGAGTGCGAATATATTTTAAAAACGTTGACTTGGGTGGTCGCTATTAACAGGGTGGTCTGTATAGACAGGTGGATGTATCACACAGCTGATAACAGGGTTGTCTAGAGTGGTCGCTATAGACAGGGTGGTCTGTATAGACAGGTGGTTGTATCACACTGCTGATAACAGGGTTGCCTAAGGTGACCGCTATAGACAGGGTGGTCTGTATAGACAGGCAGCTGATAACAGGGTTGTCTAGAGTGGTCGCTATAGTCAGGGTGGTCTGTATAGACAGGTTTATGAGAGAGGCAAACTTACAGGTTGTTGACGCCGCAATCCCCAGAGAGAGTGTTTTTGTTGCATCATGCTGTGACTCACACGATGACCCAAGGTCAACAGGGGTGGAGCAGCAAACTTAAGCCTTTCTCCGTCGTCGCAATGGTGGCGCTGCTTGCGAGTTATATCTACAATTCTGCAAATAACTCTAAGGATATTCAAGATATTCAAGAAATTATTTTTCGAAAACCTTTCCGGGGATATACCTAATAATATCCCAGAATTTCATGGCGATTGGATGTATGGTTTTTGAATAACAGGGTTGTCTAGAGGGGGGCAGGGAGGACACGTGTTCCCTGGCAGCCAATGAGCGCGCATTCTATCCGTGAGCTTCAGACAAACAGACAAACAAACAGACAGAATAAGGCAAATATATAAGTAGATAGTTTGTTCTTGCCTTAAATAAATTGCCGTCTCATCCTGAAGTTGTCTTCCCTAATTTTCCACGTGGCAATATCAAAATTAATAATCTATATATGAAATAATAAATACTTTTTATACAATATATATGGAAATATATTCAAACACCAAATTATATTTGAAATCAGTTTTTAAAAAATATGGCAGTAATTAATTTGAGAGTGAAATTTATCAAAAAAATATTAACAAAAATATATATATATTATCGGATATTAATATAAATTCACTACCTTGCGAATATATGACCTATGATATTTTATATATATTTATTTATTGAATATATAAAATTTGAACATTTTAAAAATTCATAAAATATATATCATGTCTAAAATATAAATTTATTTAATTTTATTTCAAACGTGAATCCCTATATAAATATTAAAATATTCGAATTTATTTATACATTTTAATATTTGAAAGGTTATATTGATAAAATATAATTTACATAATCTCATATTAATAGAATAATTTATTCTTTAAGGATTTAAAGATAAATTTCGTAAATATAATTCTGTAAAAAAATATTTTCTAAAAATAATAAATATTGGGAAAATTTATTTAACGAAATCCAAGTTATATAAATATAATTTAATAATATATATATAGTATATTAATTAAATGTATGTGGAATATAGTTTTATATATTCTAATATAAATTTACCTATTAAACAAATTTTCTTCAATTGAACATCTTTCTTTTATATTTATTATATTTTTCAATATTTTATTTTTATTTTACTCGCCAGAAATCATTTAATTATTATTTTAAACAAACACAAAAATATTAACGAAACAAATTAATTTAAATTTAATTTAGAACATAAATATACATGCTTACAATGTTTTACATTTAGAATTCAGACGAAAAAAAAAAGAGAAAAGTGAAGCAGTGGATAAAATGGAATCAGACGATTAAATCGAAGCCACGGGAATTATTCCCGCCCAATCTTTCTGTCTTCTGGATTGAAATCAAACTTGGCTGCCAATGGGACTTGTCAAGGGTTGCACACAATATCTGACTTCAACAACTGCCCAACAAATAGTATTGGGAATTATTTTATCATTCAATTTTTGTGAATCTGTTATATTTTATTAGTTTTATATACAATATTAATCAATTTGTTTTAAAAAATACATTAGAACTTAGATAATTCGAACGTCTTTAATTCTAATATTTATCTTGGTCTCTAGAATTTCCTATAAATAGAATTTCCGTTTTTAATTCGATTTTATGGATAATTCGATTTTTTTTGTCCCTTTGATTTTGAATTATCCAAGTTCGACTGTATGTTTATTTAATTAAAGAAAGAAAATTTTATATTATATTGAGACGTTACAGAAACAATTTTCAATTGTACATAAATTCCTTTAAAATGATACTTTAATTTTTCATATGTTTATTTTCAATTTCTTTTTCTCATTCATCAAAAGTCAATGATGTACATACTAAATTAGTAAAAACTCAATAAAAACGATATGTAAAAATACACATAAACAAATGGCTTGTAAAAGAAAGCAGCAATAAATGAGTTTAGGCAAAATGTCTATTTCATTAACAAACATTTCACTTTTAAAATAATAAACTTTAAAAATAAAGTTTTACTAAACTAAAATTAGCGTTTTAAAAATAAAAACGTGGCATTTGGCGCAGTCGAAAAGGATACGAGGAAAAAAAAAATGGCGGAAAATCCAAACAACCGGTTGCAAAAATTCAACGGCTCGAAGTCGGCAATTAGGCCTGAGTCATGGATCAAATTATATGATTTTGAAAATAATTCTTTAAAGGAAGATGAAAAAATCAAAAATCTTATGTACTACTTGACAGATTCAGCACTTGAATGGTATGCAGACGAGATTATTTCAAATCCTGCAATAAAAAGATGGGAAGTTGTAAAGGAAAAGTTGATTCAAAGATTTGGTTCATACAACGCAAATCCAATTGTCTCAGCATCACATCGAAGATTAAAACGAGAAGAATCAATAGAAAATTATTTTCAAGATAAAATTCGCCTGTTAAATCAAACCCATCTAACGAAGGAGGAAAAAATTAATTTATTAACAGACGGACTTCCAAATGATTGGAAAGATTTAATTGTGGCTGCACAGCCAACTGACACCACGAAATGGTTCCATATCGCAGCTTCAATTGAACAAAATAGGGCTTCAATTCAGTTTAAGCCTAAAAACAAAATACATCTCGCGACAAAAAATAATGATAATAGAAAAAATGTTTGCCCATTCTGGTGTCCAATATGTTCGAAAAAGGGAATAAAAATTAAACATTGGGTCACAGATTGTGAGGATTATGATCCTAATTATAAAAAGGATAGGCCTAATCAAAACACTTCAGTGAAACAAGTATGCGGAGCCCCGGAATTGTTGAATGTAAGTACTTTGACAAATACCCCTACACAAGGAGCTTTCAAGCTTATCAACATAAGTGTTGAAGTAAATGGAATTCCTGCGCAAGCATTTGTGGATACTGGAGCAACAGTATCAATAATCAATTGGCGATTGTTCAAGCGAACCCGTCTTCAACTTCAACCAAATTCAGACATTCACATCAGCCAAGCGGATGGTGTTACCAGGACATGTGGAAGCCTTCAGACCAAGGTAAGAATAGATAAACTAATTAAACCTGTAACTCTCCATGTAATGAAGAACTTTAAATATCCACTCTTGATCGGATTAGATGTTGCATCTCTTTTTAATCTTTTAATAGATGTCAGAGACAAAACAATTTACACCAAATTTGATGGATTACAAAATCCAATTCTTGTAAATCATCTAGAAGATATAAGAGAACATGAATTAAAAGAATTACTTGAACACAATAGGAATGTATTCTCTCAGCATGCTATTGATTTGGGAAAAGTAGCTATACAACATAAGATCATCACGAAAAGTGAACAAACAATTTCTCTTAGACCCTATCTTCGTCCTCTAAAAGAGTATGAAGAGATAGCTGAACAAGTTAAAGAACTTCTTGAACACAAGTTAATAAGAACTTCAGATTCTCCTTGGGCATTTCCTGTTGTTATGGTTCCCAAGAAGGATGGAAATAAAAGGATGTGCATTGATTACAGACGTCTTAATGAGATCACACTGGATGACAGGCAACCCCTACCTCACATACAGGACATGTTTGATCGATTGCATGGATCCAGATTCTTCTCTACCCTTGATGTTGCATGGGGTTATTGGCAGATCGAAATGGACCCGCAATCTATTCAAAAAACTGCATTCGTCACAAACGATGGTCATTATGAGTTTTTAGTGATGCCCTTTGGTTTAAAAAATGCTGCTTCAACGTTTCAAAGGATAATCCAACATATTCTAGGTGAATTATTATGGAAAGGAACTTGCTCTTTCCAAGATGACATATTGGGGTACACGAAAACATGGCAAGAGCACATAGAGCTTCTTAGTAAAGTTTTTGACAAATTAAGACAGTACAACATGAAATTAAAATTGTCGAAATGTATTTTTGGAAGAACTGAAGTAAAATACCTCGGACATATCATCAGTCACAATCAATTAAAACCTGATCCAGGAAAAGTAAAATCTATTCAAGACTTTCCAAGACCTGATACTGTAAAGAAAGTTCGTCAGTTCATGGGATTGGCAAATTATTACAGAAAATTTGTGAAGGACTTTTCTAAAATTTCATTCCCCTTGGTTCGACTCACTCGGAAGAATCAGCCCTTCATCTGGGATGAGGAAGTAGAGGAGTCGTTCGCTAAACTTAAAATGGCACTATCTACAAAACCTGTCCTTGCTATTTACAACCCGGACTACCCCTCTAAAGTTTATACAGATGCCTCCAAATATGGAATTGGAGCAATCCTAACACAAATTGGTCCAGACAATGAGGAACATGTAATTGCTTATTACTCCAAAACACTGCAACCACACCAAGAGAATTATTCTGCTTATGAGATGGAATGCCTAGCCGTAATACAAGCAACTGATCACTTTCATGTGTACATAGAAAACCAACCATTTGAAATCATCACTGATCATGCGGCGCTCCAATGGCTTTTCACCATGAAGAAACCGAAACCTAAGTATTTTAGATGGATTCTTTGTTTATCCTCGAAATCATGTAACATCGTTCATCGTTCTGGAAAGCAACAAACTCATGTTGACGCCTTATCAAGACTCCCAGTTGTTAACATTGCAACTCAAGAACTTCAAGAACACCAACAAAATTCAGATTTGAGTTTCTTGAAAAATTCCCACACTCACGACGGTGTGGTAATGATCAAACAAAGAGGAGTTTTTAAAGCAGTTGTCCCGAACTCGCTTACAAAAAAAATATTGGAAGAATATCACGATTCATTTAGTCACCCATCAATAACCAAAACATGCAAACTTATAACTCAATGTTATTGGTGGAAAGGAATAACAACTGATATCAAGAATCATGTTCGATCTTGTAAATCTTGTCAACTAGTGAAGGTCAGACATGAACCAACTTTAGGAGAAATGATCACTCCAACGTCAAATATCCAACCATTACAAATGATCGGTTGTGACACTATTGTACTGGGAACAGCAGCAGCTAACACAAAGCATAAATTCATTCAAGTTTTTGTTGATCACGCAACTCGTTATCTATGGGCATATCCCACAATAACAAACACTGCTCAAGCTGTCACTCAATGTCTTGATAAGATAATCAAATCTGTTAATTCGATCAATACTATCTTAACAGATAATGGCAAAAATTTTATATCAAAAGAGTTCAACAAATTTCTTTCTTTACAAGGAATTAAACACACATATACTTCGCCTTATCATCCTCAGTGCAATGGCATTTGTGAGAAATTAAATGATACGATAATGACAAAACTGAGAATAGCTGTTCTAGAGAAACCTAGATGTAAATGGAGCACATTGTTACCGCAAGTTGTCAAAAATTATAATTCCACACCACATGACGTGACTGGTTTTTCACCGCTTTTCTTAATGTATGGAATCGGTAATGTACCCGAATTTGCCGACCAAACTCCAATTACAATTGAAGAAGCCAGGAAGAAAGCTAGCCTGCGGACAGAACAATTTAGAAGTAAGTGGAAGATTAAACACGATAGCCATCACCCCAAGTATGTCTTTAAAGAAGGAGACTTGGTCATAAGAAAAATTGCCTTCAACGACCCTCGTCTCATCAAGACATCACCAAAATATGAAGGACCATTTGTCATTCAAAAAAAGGTATCTGATGTAACCTACGATATCTCTCTGAAAGACCAAGAGCAAGCAAGACGCGTTCACATATCTCAACTTCGACCATTTATTACCCGAGAATAAATGCTTCAAGAAGGGGAATATGAGACGTTACAGAAACAATTTTCAATTGTACATAAATTCCTTTAAAATGTTACTTTAATTTTTCATATGTTTATTTTCAATTTCTTTTTCTCATTCATCAAAAGTCAATGATGTACATACTAAATTAGTAAAAACTCAATAAAAACGATATGTAAAAATACACATAAACAAATGGCTTGTAAAAGAAAGCAGCAATAAATGAGTTTAGGCAAAAAGTCTATTTCATTAACAAACATTTCACTTTTAAAATAATAAACTTTAAAAATAAAGTTTTACTAAACTAAAATTAGCGTTTTAAAAATAAAAACGTGGCAATATGATAAATATTTAATGACAATATTTAAACATTTAAATGTCTTATTCAGTTTAGGTTTTTAATGGACCAATATATTGTAACAAAGTATTTATTAATTTTATTATTTTTATTATAAGAATGGTCATTTTTATGTTTATATTTTGCTACTCTGTAAATTTCCCTCGTGGCTTATCTTTTGTTTATCATTCATAGTTTGTTCTTGCCTGAAATAAATTGTTGTCTCATCCCGAAGTTGATCTTCCCTAATTCTCCACGTGGCAATATTGATGTAACCAACCTAATGCACAAAAATATTGTTTCTGGCTTTAATTATTAATAGACTAATTCATTAGTTGCAAGTTTGTGTCGTGATCGTTCTATATATTATTTCATTTTTCGGATAGTAATGCACCAATATATTTGCTCCGGGTTGGGTTTTTGATAGACCGCTCGTTACGGGTTTATTTCGTGATGGACCAATTCATTGTATTTGAGTGTTTGTTTCGTGAAAAAACAGTATATTTATTCAGTGTTTGTTTAATTATGGGTCAGTCTATTTATTCCGGGTTTGTTTCGTTGTGGGTCAGTCTATTGGTTCCGGGTTTGTTTCGTGAAGAATCGGTTAATTGGTTCCGGTCTAATTGTGAGTGTGTATAAAGCCAAAGATTCAAATTTACTATGTCAAGAGCATTCTAGTAAATTTGGTCGTTATTGGTGAAGTGAGTGTTATAGGCTTCTGAAGAAATTATTCTAACCAATCTGATGTATAGTCTGCAAAGAAAAGGTTAAAGTAACCAATTGGTGATTGAAAGTAAAGCCAAATATTCTAATTTTCTATGTCAAGAGCATTCCAGTAAGTTTGATCGTGAATGGTGAAGTGAGTGTTATAGGTTTATCAAGAAAGTATTCTTATCAATCTCTCTCTCTTTATTTTGTGTTTAACCTTATATAACCTTATATATAAATTGAAATAAAGCAGTTTCAATTCCAATCTCTCTCTCTAGCGTGTGGTTGGCAGTAAAAGGATTCAAACCAACCTGGTGTGTGGTTGTCAGTGATAAGGTTAAAGTAACCGATGACCGTTTGTGTGTATGTAAAGCCAAAGACTCTAATTTCTATGTCAAGAGCCTTCCAACAAGTTTGGTCGTTATTGGTAAAGTGAGTGTTATAAGCTTCTAAAGAAAGTATTCTATCCAATCTGATGTGTGGTTGGCAAAGAGAAGATTGAAGTAACCAATGACTAAATGGCCGATTTTTTTGGGTGTATGTAAGGCCAAACAATCTAACTTTCTATGTCAAAGCATTCCAATATATTTGGTCGTTATTGATTATGTGAGTGTTATAGGCTTCTGGAGAAAGTATTCTAACCAATCTGATGTGTGGTTAACAGTGAAAATGTTAAAGTAACTAATGACAGATTGTATATAAAACCAAACATTCTAATTTCCTATGTCAAGAGCATTCTAGTAAGTTTGGTCGTTAGTGGTGAAATGAGTGTGACTGGCTTCTGAAGAAAGCATTATAACCAATCCGATGTGTGGTTATCAAAGAAAAGGTTAAATTAACCAATGGCAGATTGTATGTAAAGCCAAACATTCTAATTTTCTATGTCAAGAGAATTCAAGTAAGTTTAGTCGTTGATGGTCAAAATTTCTGAAGAAATTATTTTATTTTATCTAGCGTGTGGTCTGCAGATAAAGGTTAAAGTAACCAATTGGTGATTGTGTGTAAAGCCAAACATTCTAATTTTCTATGTCAAGAGCATTCCAGTAAGTTTAGTCGTGAATGGTGAAAGTTAAAGATGTGTCAGAAAAGTTTGAAGGAGTTTGTTAGTAGCGCGGTGCCACAAAGAGAGTTAGGGGGAAGAGGGACCAAGGAGGGGGGGGGGGTGCTTAGCGGGGGGTCTTTCTTGAAGATGTCGAGAGGGGAGGAGGGAACTGTCAGTTCTTTTGATGATTCCTTAATTACCCAACTAATTGAGACTTCGTCTTGAATTCCAACCTTCATCAGTACCACACCATCTTCCTACTATCAGATGACTTTCCTTTTTTTTTCTTTCCTTTAGGAATTTCCCCCCCAAATAAAGATTAATTACAACTTGTGTAAATTATAGAGCGTGTAATTAACGTGAGCTTTTCTCCTTTTTTTTCTTAATGATTGGAATCAATAATAAAAAAAAAAGATCTCTATGTATATATAGAAATTCTTTAATGAAAAAAAAGTTAATTAAAAATTCAAATTTAGTGAATTATTTTAAGAATGATATTAGAGGATGGGTATATATATAAAAAGTTGCATAAATAAAAGATTAAAACTGAATTTAATGATTGGGGGTATGCAATTGAGGGACCTAAGGAGTTTGCATAGCTCAGAGAAACTTAATGGGTTTAATAGACATTATATTTGCTAACAACTAAGTATTTATTTATATAAAAGGTCAATTCAACTAAAATTAATCTTTATATATATAGAATAACAATTTACAAAAATATACTTTTTGAAAATGAGTATTCCATAAATAAATTTATAATTAATAAGGCAAATATTGTATCAAAATATAATTTATTTTACCAATATTTCAGTTGGCTGAACGCCAACCTTTATCAAGGTGTTATAACATATTTGAAGTGTATCAACAACAAACTCACCGCCACATGACGTCAATATAAGCATTATAAAATAAATGAAGCTTCCAGGGTTAAATTTCTTGTGCAACTTTTTATTTTCAAGCTTTCAGACTTCTCAGTTCTCCAACATGATTATCACTTTAACAACTTGATGATAAATACTATTTCTTTAAAATTATAAATACTATTTACGTTGTTAACGTGATAATCATGTTGAAGGACTGACAAGTCCGAAAGCTTGAAAATAAAAAGTTGTACAAGAAACTTAAACCCTGGAGAAGCTTTATTTATCTTATAATATTATTAATCAGGTAAGAACGTTTATTTATATTATAAGTATCTTTAAAAAATATACTTATATTATCTGTTTTGATGTCACATTTAGAGTTCATTGAAGTAGGTTTTAAACATGCAATCATTGATATAAATTTGATTTATTTCTAATATCATCTAAAATACAATAAATACTAGCTATAGAAAATGTTAAATGACTGAGCGAAATTTTCACAATAAAGGCTCTTTATCATTATAGAGTTTATCATTATAAAGTCTTCAATTGTAAATCAACAACAACAACAACAACAAAAGCCTTTATTGAGGACCTCTCGTCCTATAAAGGATTCGCCAGTTTACAGAGTAATTGAAGAGAACTAAGAATACAGAGAGAAACCTATAAGTAGTAGGTATAGTATAGTATTTTCTACACTATGACTATATACAACAGCAACAACAAGCCTTTTACTGGAATCAAAGTCCCATACAAGATTCGTCATTCTAATCCTGACAAAGATTATTTACATATAATTCTTCAATAGTAAATCAGCCTTTCAATATTTTCTATATAGGAGTTTCTCACTATAGAGGCTTTCCATTATGTAGTTTTTCATAATAGAATCCCTTTATTATATATAAAGGTTTTAATACTATTATTAAGATTTCTCTTTATAAAGGCTTCGAAACTTTATTGGTTTCTTATTATAAAGTTTCACTTATTATATACACAGAGACTTTTCCCTTTTGAAGATTTTTTTAACAATTTATTTATTTATTTAAGTTGGGAGAGACACGCTATATCCACAATTAAAATAATTTCGTGTATATCTGAAATTATATACAATTAACAAAATTGAACATTAGGAAGCATGAAAATTACATGTTCGGTGTCAAATTTTGCATATAGTAATTAGAAATAGTGTAGCTTGAAATATGTACAGTCAACACTTTCGCCTTTAAATATACATCCTTCAGAATCTATTAAACTTGAAGTATTGGTCTTTATTGTGTAAACAACTTGTTTTGTATTTGTCAGGTAAAGTCTTTTCATTTAGACTTCTATATTATTTGTTTTTCATTAAGGTTTCTATATATTATTTGTTTTCATTATAGTGACTTCTCATTATAAAGGATTATAATTAGAGAATTTAATATTAAATAATGCTTATATTTTATAAAGTTTATTTTATAATATTTTACTCCCTCTAAATATATACAGTATATATAGAATTTTTACTTTTTAAGAGCTTATTAATTATAATATTTCACATTTAGAATCATCTGTATTTTCGATAACCTTTAATTTTTAAAGATTTTTCATTGATGGTTTTCATTATAGTGACTTCTTATTATAAAGGCGCGGCGCGCTTCAATATTTTTCTAGTTTTTATTATAGGGGATTCTTAGAGTTTTTTTTTTAATTTTAAAGGCTTCAATGTTATTATAAATGTTTGTTTTGTAAAGGCTTCACTATTTTAATGGCTTTTTATTATAAAGGCTACAATATTATTTTATAGGCTTCTTATCAAAAAGGCTTCACTATTTTGAAGGCCTATTATTGAAATTGCTTCAATGTTATTATATATGCTTATTTTCAAAAGGCTTCACTATTTTGAAGGCTTATCACACACACACACATTTAAATTGCTTCAATTTTATTTTATAGGCTTCTTATTGAAAAGTCTTCAATGTTATTTTAAAGCCTTCTTATAGTATTAAGGCGTCAATGTTAATTTAAAGATTTCAATGATATCATAAAGGCTTCTTATATTATGAAGGCTTCTCTATCTAAATGTTATTATAAAGGCTTCAATGTTATTATAAAGGCTTCAGTGTTATTATAAAGGCTTCAATGTTATTATAAAGGCTTCAATGTTGTTATTAAGGCTTCAATGTTAATATAAAGATTTCAATGTTATCATAAAGGCTTCTTATATTATAAAGGCTTCTCTATCTAAATATTATTATTAAGGCTTCAATGTTATTATTAAGGCTTCAATGTTAATATAAAGATTTCAATGTTATCATATAAAGGCTTCTTATATTATAAAGGCTTCTCTATCTAAATGTTATTATAAAGGCTTCAATGTTATTATGAAGACTTCAATGTTATTATAAAGGCTTCAATGTTATTATAAAGGCTTCAATGTTAATATAAAGATTTCAATGTTATCATAAAGGCTTCTTATATTATAAAGGCTTCTCTATCTAAATGTTATTATAAAGGCTTCAATGTTATTATGAAGGCTTCTTAATTTAAACGCTCCAAAATTGAAGGAGTTTCTCGTTATAAGTTCATAATTATTAGCGGAATATTTAGATAGAAGCCAAACCAACAAAGTAAGCAGGTTTGATGATTTAGGCGAATATAAACACAAATTAAATTTTTATAAGAAACCAATTGAATAAAATTGTGCAATCTTATTTTGAACATTGCATTCGTCATAGCCTGATCAATGTATGCATATATTGAAAATAATCAAGCTTTAAATATATTTTATTATGGTTTTACTTTATGAATAGGCTTTTATTCCAATGATAAAATAATGTAAGTGCCTGGCTCATCAGTAATTAATAACGTTTTTGTTTTAGAATGCTATTGTTTTCTTTATTTTGGAAGCCATTTGCATTTTTTTCTATTTCAAATTTGATGGTTGCAAAGATATTTTATTTGATAAAAAGTATAATGTGTAAAATTTTATACAACATACAGCAAAAATAGAATGAAAATGAAAACAAACATAGCCGCTAAATTTATTGTTTTGAAATCGTGATCCGCAAGCTGAAACATGCTCAAAATAACTGTCCTAGCGGTGTCGCTAGTTCAATCAATGATACCGCTCTGATATTGTATTGGGGTATTTTGATTTTATACCGATACTGAAGATAAACTCTAGGAAAAGGTATTTGGAATATCAACCTAAGCTTCAAGAAAGTTAGAAATACTTATAAATAAAAACATGCTCTGATCATTGATCTCTTCCGCAGACAACAAATAAAGATATTTTAGACATTAAAATATGATACATAAATATTAATTTTATAGTTAAAATTAAATATTTATTTAGAAATTTATTTTCATTTATACTCATGGACAAAACTTAAGGAAGTTGTACCTTTTAGCATGTATATCGGGATTCAGGCAATAACTCTGAAAGATGCACTCATGGACAAAACTTAAGGAAGTTGTACCTTTTACCATGTATATCGGGATTCAGACAATAACTCTGAGAGATATTACAGTGACTTTTATTGAAGGCACATATAAAACATCACGCTAGAACGCGCTTGTGATCATCATGCACATTTCTATTGATAATTTCTGCCATATGTTTAACGTTACTTATATTCTCGCCATGATTCAAATCATTTTGGTCGATAAAGTAACATATATTTTCTGGCCGAAGTGTATTCAATTGTATGATATAAGAAATCAGGCCAAGAAACTCCTATCTTAAGATAGTAAGTGTATGATCTTTGATTCTGCAAAGATATAGTGATGCTTTTCTATCTAAAATTATCAATTCTTCATCATCCAGTTTTTTGATTGGCTATCTTAATATCTAAGAAACAAAGGAGTTACTCTAAATAAGACAAAGATCTTGATAATTTTATGATACCCAATATCATTCAATTTTTTTTCCTCGTTTCTCATTTGTCTCTTCAGACCAAATTCTGAAGCTCGTATTCTTTAAGGCAATTGAATACATTTTTTGGTTATTTTTATAAAGAGTGCTATCGTACTTTTAATACATGGGAAGTTTTGTGGGTCATTAATTTTACATTATTTTTTTCCTTTTAGGAAAGGTTTATCGATCAATGGAATTATGTAAACTAACTTCAATATGGCTAATTTTGTTGATTCACATTGTCAAACACATCTCTTATGTATATATTAATCAATGAACATTTTTAGGTGATGACATTTCATTCCCGTTAATTCTGTGTAATCACATTGTCAAACGTACCTCTTATTTATCAATCAATAGACTTATGTGAACCAACTTCTAACTCGCTGAATAGAAATATTTCACATTGTAAAACACATTGAACACAAATATATTTTATACACTTTAGGAATCTACTATGAAATATAGATTGTTATATATATTTATAAGCTATTTAAAATTATGCAAAGTTGAATTATAACATACAACATTTCCACTTAGTCATTTCCCTCAGAACCGCTTTTATTGCGTAATTCTTCTAGGCCTTTGTATACCATCTTGAATATTTTTTAAAGAAAGTAATTAACAATGGTATATCTTATAGGACTTCTCTTAATTACTCTGTAAATATTTAAGAGGATTTTCTTTCGAATTAATGAAGAGATTTTAACGCCCACGTTGGGCGCCAATTAGAGGTACATCTCTTTGATTCTAGGGGTGCCAGGCTACACTTTTTAATATTTGTTTAACTATCATACCACCCCCACATTATTGTAATTCTGATAGGAATTTGCAATATTGATTTTGGGCTTATTTTAATACACTGGAATATTGGAAAAGATGGCTTAACAATATTTTTGAATATGTGAATATACCAAGTCGTTACAATTTATAAATAACAATTATTTTTGTATAAACGAAAATGTGAGTGAGAAAAACCTTATTTTATTTAAAATTTCGCTGAAATAAAAAATCGGAATTAACAACCTTCTTTTTTAATAAAGCCTAAAAAATCTTTTTTTTTTCATTTCAAAATAGAGTTAACCATAGCTATAGTGAACTAAAGGTTTAGTAGAACGAAGTTTTAGAATTGTTAAAAAGAAACATTTGGAGTATAATTTTCAAATTTCGTTCTACAATCATAAGCTGCATTATATTCTATTATAAAGATTTAGTATCATTAAAGCCTTCAACAAGCAACAATCGCGCCTTGGAAGCTCCCCACTGACTACTATATAGCCTCTGCGCAAAGGTTAGCACCATTAAGGTTCGTTTTAGCGAAGTTTTACTGTTTGTATCAACCTTTTTGAAATGTATTTATTTTTTAGATATTTCAGTGACTCAGAGCCAACTCATTCAGGGAAAATGTAGCAGTAACTCACCGGATTTAAATCAATTTAAGAACAGTCGATGTAAACTATATTGTTTTTCAATAAACTCCCGACCACTTAAAAATTAATTTTTACAAACATGAAATAGGAGTATGTTCAAGCTAAAGAAGAATAATGAAGGATGAGGCTCCAGTCACATTGAAATTTACCTTTTTATTCAAATTGCCAAGCCCTTATTTTTTAAAAGAATATATCTGATGATCATATTTACATACCTCCCTAATTTTAATCGTATATACAAATATGAAAACTTTCTCTCTCTCTCTACTATTATCTTACTTTACCAAAATTAGTTCAGCTTTAAATATCTCAATATATTATTTTTTAATCCTCATCTGGTTTATAAGGATATTCAAGGCCATCTTTTGGTTTATCTTCAAATTTGATTATTATGGCGCTTCTCTGAATCAAGATTGAATTTAACTTAATTTTACCCTAATCTTACCTAACCTAACCTAAGTAGAATGCATATAAAACGATTCAAAATCGTATTTATTAAGAAAAAAATAAATAATATTACCTGATATATGAAGAAAAAGGTGGCCGCTCCTGTCAAAAGGCATTAAATCTAGATGTCATCTATCTAGCTGCTTCGGGTCAACGACACTAGTTTGGGGCGATGGTCAATAGAGTACCCTAGCTTTGATGTATATTTTAACGGGACAGGCAACTTTTTATCTTTATATATCAATATTCTCCCAGAAAAAATCTCCATAAATATTGTAACAAAGTATTTATTAATTTTATTATTTTTATTAACAGAGTGGTCATTTTTATGTTTATATCTTGTTACTCTGTAAATTTCCCTCGTGGCTTATCTTTTGTTTACCATCGATAGTTTGTCCTTGCCTGAAATACATTTTGTTTCCTCCTGAAGTTTTTGTCTTCCCTAATTTTCCACGTGGCAATATTAACTGAGTAGCGGCCATTATACAATGACCTAATCAACAGATTTCCCTGAAAAAATCTTCCAACTGTTCAACTTATAATTTTTACTCGTCTGATTATTTATTGTGCACATAGGAATCATGATTCTTTACATATTTTGAAGTAAATTATAGAGATAAATAGAGGTCAGAATACCAAACTTCATGTTCCGTTATAGAGGAGATAGGCTTAGGTGAACGTTTATATAATACTAGCGGATGTACCCGGCTTCGCCCGTGTTTTACCCGAGTAAAGGTTTGTCTAACGAATCTCTCGATAAAGTGAACATTTTTTCCCGGCCCCTTGAAAAATACTCGATAAGTTGAATAAAATCAATATTAATCGGTACCCGAGTAAAGGTCTGTCTAACGAACATTTGTTAAAACAATTCTCTATAAACTTATAAAAAGAAATAGATATATTTTGATAATTTGAAACTGATAAAGTGATCATTTTTTCCCGGTCCCTGTGTGCCGTGTCATTCTGAATTTTGTCTTTCCTAATTTTCTACATTACAAAATAATCGTTTTATCTAGTGAACATTTTTTCCCGGTCCCTTGAAAAATACTCGATAAGGTTGAATAAATTCATGGTCGTTTATGGAAGATGGACGAAGTTCCCGGAGGTCATCTTGGGCAAGCTCCCGCGAGGCTTTTTTTCTTGTCTACTTGGCATAGCTGTGTCACCAACTCTGCCCTGATTGGTCGGTGGGCGGCCGGCGGCCGGGCGAATCCATTCTTTTACGGGGTGGGGCAGACCCAAGGTCATCAGGAGCAGCAAACCTAAGCCTATCTCTGTCTCAATGGTGGCACTGCTTGCGAGTTAAAGCTACAAATCTGCAAAAACTCTAAGGATATTAAAGATATTCAAGATATTATTTTTCGTAAACCTTTCCGGGGATACACCTAATAATATCCCAAAATTTCACGGCGATTGGATGTATGGTTTTTGAATCCATAGAGGACACACACACACACAGACATTCTCATTTTTATATATATATAGATTATAATAATAATTAAATTATTTTAAAAAGAAAAAAAAAACATTTGGTAAGTTAGAACTTATAATTATATGATTAAATATTTACTCCAACCATACCTTTTCTTTATTTTTTAAAATTACTTTTCCTTGAAAAGGATAAAAATGAATTGCAGAAATGTTGGAAATAAAGTAAGAGAAAGGTTTTGAATATAATATATAATCATTTATAATAAAATAGTTTTTAAAAAGCTTTTATTAAATTTCAATAAAAAAGTGGGAATAGATATTTCAGATACCGTCATTCAACAATTGGTTTTAATGAGCTATATTTGTAAATTGAGTCTTCTTCTACTTTCTTATCTAAACAATCATATCAGGGTATCGAGTTTGTAGAGATTGAGATGGTGTCTGCTAAGGGGATGAGTAGAACTCATCAAAGGTGATTTGACATCCATAATTATTGGGTGAAATCGAATATGCCTGTTTTTGTCATTAAGACTGGGAGCACTACTCAGTGGCAGGCCGACTTAGCTCCAATATGAAATGCCCGCCTTTGACATGAGGAACAGACACCATATATAGCCTAAAATGCAGTACAGACTCATCCGGCATCCCTGAAGCCCTTACAGGGTACTATCAGCTGAGCCCAGGTTTTTTAGTGAGCTTGTTACTGCTCTCCTTCCTCTTTTTTTTTATCCTAGCTTGGGACTGGCAAAGGCGAAGTTTGTATATTGAGTGAATAGATGAAATATTTAGAGTGAAACATATAAAAACCGTTGAATTATTTGCTTATATTAAATCATAATAAGCTCGAAATTTCTGGCGATCGTCCTCTGCCGCTTTTATTTTGGCTCATATAAATATAATTTTTCAATGGCAGAACAGCTAGGATATTATTTTATTAAGAGCATTTTATAAATTATATTATTCATGTATTTATTATTTATTTTATTATCATTTTTATTTATTATAAATTTATAAATATATCATAGCAGGTGATTTATATATTTTTTACAAAATATCAAGAGGTAAAATATATGCAGAATCTAAGCCAAATACTTAATTACATACACACACATAAATACTAAAAAAATTACTTTAAATAAAACATTTATCAAAAATTTATTTTGAATATTTAATAAATATATTATTATATTTATGTATATAAATAAATATTATATATGCAACCATTAGTTAGAAAGAAATTATTAAAAAAAAAACTCTTTCTGCCTAAAAGCTAATTTTACTTATTCAAATACACTGGTCCGCAAAATTAAAGGAACAACATATTTTTTTTCATTTATCTCAAATTTTATTGAACATTTATCAATAAAATTTTATACACATATTTATTATTCCATTATTGATTAGAATACCCAAAATCAAAGAATTCTAACACGTATTTTATGCAAATTAGCCGGTCAAGCAATGATCTTCTTGCAGTCAGTGCATAAATATCTTGGATATTGTTGTCAATATGGGGTGTGATCGTCTTTAACTGATATACAGGCTCTACATCGGTGACCCATACTAAGAATTAGGGAATTTATCAGCTCCGGGGAATCAACGCCCACTCTTGTGTTAAGGCTGTTTATAGCTCATGAGTGTTTCTAGGAGGGGTTTGGAGGGATGAGATCCGCCGTCCTAGGTTGTCCCATACATGCTCAATGGGATTCAGGTCTGGGGATCGAGCTGGCCAATTCATCCGAGCAATTGCATGGTTTTGGAGAAAAGTGTCGACCACACCAGCCCTATGTGGACGGGCATTATCATCCATTAGAAGAAAGTTTTCTCCCATTTCTAATGCTTGAGGCATCACATATGCTGCCAAGATCTCGTCCCGATACCTCTGTCCAGTCAGGGTTCCTTGCCGAAAAATATGGAGTGCTGTGCGACCGCCCAAGAAGATTCCAGCCCAGACCATAAAACCTTGGCTTCTGTAGGGATCCCTTTCAACCATATTCCGGGGATTATTTCTGGTTCCTACCTCTCTCCAGACAAAGACACGACGAGAATCGCTGTTTAGAGAAAATATGGACTCATCAGTGAACATTACACGCCTTAATTCATCTGGATTCCAGGTGACATGTTGTCTGACCAAAGTTTCTTTGCTCTCCTTTGAGGTGGTGTCAATGGCACACAAATTATGGGTCGTCGAGCATAGAGGCCCTTCTTGTGAAGCCTTCTGCGTATTGTATCAGTTGATACTAAGACTCCTGTAGCTGCATTGAGGTCACTTCGTAGTTGCGATGCTGTCATTCTTCTATTGCGACGCAAAAGGAGACTCAAATAACGGTCTTGATTTAACGTTGTGACCCTTGGCCGTCCTTGTCCGGGTGTTCTGGCAACATTAGCTGTCGTTTGAAATTTTTTCCAAAGCCTTGAGACAGCGTTGATATATATCCTTTAATATAACTTTTATTTTTCTTAAACATGTGTTGTTCCTTTAATTTTGCGGACCAGTGTATATTATATATGTTGTATATTTGAATTCGTATATAAATATTAATATATACAATTCTGATTTTTAAATGATTATATATAAAAAAATGAAAGGATTTAAAAGCACGAATGTTTATTTTATACACAATACAAACTTCTATTGTCATTACTACAATGGGAAAATATATATTAGGAGGGCTTATCAGTTGTGAACTCTCCCAGCGGTTTCGTCAATTTAATCCCCCACACCGCTTCCTAGAATTCTAATACAGTATTAGAGTTTTCATCGCAGTAAGGACAGCAGAAGTTTGTATTGTATATAAATGAAACATTCGTTCTTAAATCCTCTCATTATATATATATATATATGAAAAAAAGGGCATCTCCTTATCGTGCAACTGAAAGTTGCTGATAATTCTTGATTAATCAAGAATGGGTATTTGGCCAATTCTGGAGTAATTAAAAATCAACGAGAATAGTTGATATTTATTCCGATAGATGGCGCAAGCCATCAGCAACTTTCAGTTGCACGATAAGGAGATGCCTTTTTTTCATAATTATGCACCTTATCCCAGTACAATATCACATTTGTACTATTTTTTCATAAATATATATATATATGGGGCGTTATTGCTTTGAATTAAAAAGATTATATATTTCTACAAAATATCCTCACAGTTATTTATACCTCTAGTTCATACTATCGATTTATTCATTTTTATGGAATGCTAGCCGCTCATGGCTGTTTCTATTTATTCTTTTGATATACAGTTAAACCTGTCTATAGCGCCCATTTTAAATACGTAGTACGATGCGATTTACATTTAAAAAGTGACCTGTCTATTCTACCCCCTCTCTATAGCACCCTATTTTGGTAAGTCCCAAGAGGAGGCGCTTTAGAGGAAGGCCCTGTATCAACAAATTTAATGTACCAACATTTCACCCTACGTATTGCTTTCAAAAATATGAGCAAACAAATCTAAGGCAATAGCTTACTATAAATGTTTAGATCATCATTATGTAAGGACAAATCAACAAGTGAATGACTTTGAGCCGAAGAGTAAAGCCAGTTTAATTTCTATTTCACTCCCTATGTAAATAACATAAGATGATTATTACCTTATCCAATTGAGAGAATCTGTATGGGGTAAGTCCCTAATATAGGATTTTGTGTGTGTGCTATAGATAGGTTTAACTGTATATGCAAATTATAAATGCGTCAAAGAACGATATATCCTGGTCCCACTCGAAGGTTCTATAACTAGGTGTTCTCCCTACACCAGCGGCCTCTCTCTCGTCGGCCGGACCAGAGCCGCCAACTCCTTAGTGTCCTTCTCGGTGGTCCATCACATCAACGGGTACCTGCCTACCGACCGTACACAAGATCCAAGCACGTCATGCGCATCTGGCGGCCGGAGTACACCGCCTTGTTTCCTGGTAGCGTCCTAGCCAGACCCGTCTCTTTTGGAGGATTCAGCCTCATCGACATCGAGACCCAACTGCGGTAATCATGCTTCAAGGGCAATTAAAATAAGTCCGTTTACGACCACCGAGAAGTCTGAAATTATGTTAACTTACATTTTATCAGGCTTTAATAAGTGACTCAAAATACAACAACAACTGCTTTATTAGGACATTTCCGTCCTGTAAGGACTCGCCATACATCATTTTCATGAAGAAAGGGGGAAAAAACATAAACAAAGGAGATAGGGAAAAATTAAAAGGAAATCAAAGTATTCAACATAACTATACAAATAAACTATGGTGGAAATTATTCTTTGAATCAAAATTCAAACTTGTAAATGCTTTCTGTAAGTATATTAAAAATTGAATACAAGATTTGTGGACAGACATGTAAGCAAGTTGAATAAAAGCCTTACAAATAAATATACTCTTTCAATATCTTGATAGCGACAAGGGTATGCAAATAACATGTATGCAAATATAATCTACCGTTATTGAAATAAATTCCAAGTATTGTATATAACCTATTTTTAACATTATAACGCGTACTAGATCATTATATTATAACTTCGTCTGCTTTGGTAAACATATTGATTAATGTAATTACAGTGCGTTATATAGATTGGATTTACTTACCAAACCTTTTCAAAGAAGAATATGCAAATATTTATTCTATGCAAATCTAATATATTGTGAGTTTTCAAAATATTTTATGTAGAATTATTTTGTTACTCCTTTCCAATTAAAAAGGTTCTGTTTCAAAATATTTGTTTTAAACCTTTATATAAATTTATATACAAAATCGTTTTCTCTATTGAGCATAATCTTGTTTCTCTTATTCACAAAATAAACAGTATGATGAGTTGGTTGGTCAATATAGCAAATTATTTTTATTTATTTTCATTGAAAAACTGAAATATAGATTATAATTTTTAATAATCATGAATAATCCTATGAGAAATTTTCTTATTAAATATATTTAATTCTTTACGGGAAATATGTATTTGAATTTAATTTTTATGTGGGAAATTGTGCTAGCATTTATAAACATATTTGATTAGGATTTTTATAATATCATTGTAATATATTCTAAATTACATAAAAA
>CP092865.1:40675908-40718517 GCA_030710605.1 Cordylochernes scorpioides | reverse complement strand
AATTTCTGATTCTACCCTTCAATGTATACAATTTCTACTGTCCTTACTGCGATGAAATTATATTTGAAGAGTTTGGTTCATCAGTGGTAATATTACATATTTCAAGTCTGCATTAAATTTTTATTTACAATGTTTGGGTCTTGTTTAGAGATCAGTTTTGTACTTCGTCATTCTCTTGTTTTTGAGTTAGAGACTTATTTTTACATGGAAATATTGATTCTGTCACATGGCCTTGCTTAGATATTACTGTCTATTTCAAGTCTGCATTAAGTTTTTGTTTTCAATGTTAGGGTCTTATTCAGAGATCATTTTTGTACTTGATTATTATCTTGTTTTTAAGTTAGAGATTTTTTTTACATAAAGATCTTGTACAGTTAAACCTATCTATAGTACCCTCTCTTTAGACTCACCAAAATAGGGTGCTATAAAGATGGGGGTGCTATACACAGGTCACTGTTAATGTAAATCGCATCGTACTACGTATTTAAAATCTGGCGCTATAGAGAAGGAGGCGCTATTTAGAGGGGGGCGCTATAGACAGGTTTAACTGTATTTCGTAGCCTTTCTTAGATATTGACAAAAAAGTTACTTTGTACGGGTTAACACAAGATACAATATACTAGGGCCTACAGTAAGAGTAACTTAAACACAGAAAAATCGTGGACTCAAAAGTTCAACACAAAAAAAAGTAAATAATAAATCACGATTTGTTAAATAAAATAAAAAAACACAGTACTTAGCTTTATTGCTGCTTAGGTAGGGATCGGACCCGGGTCACACAGGTATGCGAGGAGATTGCCAGACAGGGATATAGCACGCAGAGAACACTAAAAGCGTCTCCACACGATAATCCACAACACTGGCCGTCTCGACCCATACCATAGCCCCCTTTATATACAAACATGGCCACATTCGTCCAATGAGAAGGCGGGAGAGATTTGTTCACAAACAAACGAAAACAAAAATTATTTCCACTAAAACCCGAGATAAGATATGATAAGATTGCAAATATTTTTCAATATAATTTGACAATATCACTGTCTTTTTCAAGTCTACTCTTTTGTTTCTTGTCGAATTCCTCAACACTATCATCAAGCATGCTGGGGGACATGGATTTCATAATCCGCAACGGCCTGTCCGAACTCAAGGCGGCTTTAAGCTCCTGATGAATTCCAGACGTTCCTCCGTCTGTTGTATATATATTTATCCCTATTTTAAAAATGGCTGTAAACCTTCTCCCTACTGTTGACTAGATGTCAATTAACTATTTTTAATTGTCAATTGTCTCTTGTTTCAAGGCTTCAAGGGTTCTTGTATCTAACGTAGCATATCTACGCACCAGCCAACCAGCCAAGTGGGGCAATGCTACTAAGTGCAGAGGTCAGATTTACCTGTAATAAAACAGCAGTAAAGGCCACTAAACACTGCCTGGCCGTTAAGAAAGACAGTAAACTGGAGGAATTAGGATGATTGCCAAGTATACTGCAGAGAGGAATACATTCTCATACTATACCTATGTAGAAAGTACATGTAATACTAACTTTACTACCAATTTACCCGCTACCGAAGATGCTAGCCCATGTTATCAATCTGTATTGGTATCAAGAGAATAAACATGTCTCAGATGCCTAGCATGAATTTTGACACAAAGAGAGTTTATTATGATAAAATAGTACAAATGTTAAAAGGAACTGGGATACGGTGGCTAAATTAAGAAAATGGCTTGTTCAGGGTTACGACATATATAGTTAAACCTGTCTATAGCGCCCCCTCTAAATAGCGCCTTCCTCTCTATAGCGCCTGAATTTAAATACGTAGTACGATGAGATATTTACATTAAAAGAGACCTGTCTATAGCACTCCCTCTCTATAGCACCCTATTTTGGTGAGTACCAAGAGGGGGCGCTATAGACAGGTTTAATTGTATACATATGAAAAAAAAAGGCATCTCCTTATCGTGCAACTGAAAGTTGCTGATGGATTGCGTCATCTATCGGAATAAATATCAAATACCCATTATTGATTAATCAAGAAAAGCTCAGCACGTACGCGTTTCGGATGTTGACCCTTATCAGTATGGTTAAAGCTGTACCTCAACGACCAAAAAACGGCATCCTGTAAAGAAGAAACAGGTAGTTAAGACCATAGGTGCTTGAGAACGCAAAATAATGTGAAAAATAGTATAAATATGAAATTGTACCGGGATAAGGTGGATAAATTATGAAAACAGAATCTCCTCATTCCGATAGATGGCGCAAGCCATCAACATCTTTCAGTTTCACGATAAATAGATGCCTTTTTTCTTAAGAGATTATATTCCCAATAAATAAAAACCTATATATTCAAATATCATCAAATACGATCATTTACAACTAGTGCCATTGTTTAATCTTCCAATTCGATCAAATATACAAGTAGTTAATTGTATACTTGTAGTCAAAATGCAATACAATCTTAATTTGTAGAATAGATTTTGGATCTATAATCATACTTTGTTGTTGTTGCTTATTCCTCAAATCGTTTTAAACGATCTTCATTAGGTTCCATTGTCTCAACTTTTCTATTATAGACCTGGGGTTTTCCCAGAGGTCTTTTTTGGAGGATTTGATTAAATTAAATTGATGTTAAGGACAGGGTGGTTGGGAATTGTATTTGGGGCATTTCGGGAATGTTTTTATTTTTCCATTAATTATGAGCATTCTAAGATGTCATACGTAAGCGTGTTATAGACTTCTAAGGAAAGGCTTATAATCACAGGCTGGCGTGTAAGTGGTTCCTTAACAAAGACTTATAATCACACGCAAGCGTTTGAGTGGCTCCTGAGGAAAGGTTCATAATCACACGTAGGCGTGTGAGTGGCTCCTGAGGAAAGGTTCATAATCACACGTAGGCGTGTGAGTGGCTCCTGAGGAAAGGTTCATAATCACACGTAGGCGTGTGAGTGGCTCCTGAGGAAAGGTTCATAATCACACGTAGGCGTGTGAGTGGCTCCTGAGGAAAGGTTCATAATCACAAGTAGGCGTGTGAGTGGCTCCTGAGGAAAGGTTCATAATCACACGTAGGCGTGTGAGTGGCTCCTGAGGAAAGGTTCATAATCACACGTAGGCGTGTGAGTGGCTCCTGAGGAAAGGTTCATAATCACACGTAGGCGTGTGAGTGGCTCCTGAGGAAAGGCTCATAATCACACGCAAGCGTGTGAGTGGCACTTGAGGAAAGGCTTATAGCCACACGCTGGTTTCTGAGTGTCTCCGTGTTTAGTAGTTAAAATTTTCACGTCACAGTATATTTATTAATATCCATATAGAATTAACGATGTTTCTATCTTCAAATGGCTATTATAAAATACTAATAAAACTTTTGTTATAAAAACATAGTGCGCCTCTCTCCCGTTAAAATAAACATCAAAACTAGACGACATCTATTGACTGTCGCCGTAAACTAGCGGACACAGGTCGGTAACAAAGCCACAACACCAGCTTTGACAAACTGAGAAACGTCCACCTAGAGACCATGGTTTCTGGCTAATGGCCCTCGTCAGTCTAGGGCGGACTTTATACCATGAGATCCACACGGGATCTAATGGAATCTTCACAAACCACCGACCTTTTTTTTATCCGTAAATTTCCATCGTCAAAAAAAAAATTCTCAACAAACTATTTGTGCGATATGAATAACACAATAATAATAATGGAAAACAATTCATAAAAAAAAAGAATAAATTTGCATAAAAGCTTTTATAAATATATTGATTTTACTTGAATAAAAATACAATTTATATAAAGACCACTTTAAAAAATGGACTTAATAAACATAGGTTTGTTCTTATAGACTACAAAATGACTATCTTTTATAAAATTTGGAGTACGTGATCCGTGGGTTGCATTCATGATGGGAGAAGTAGGCATTATAAAGTAAAAATGGAAGTTTTTCCATGGATATAAAAACACGAATTTGTAGCAGTTGATGGAACGCCTTGATCGTCTGATCAATATATAGAAGAAGAACTCCATTTACGTAAAAATCGTTTTAGGGATTTGAGAATTCGTGTTTCAGAAAATTCTCTTTGTGCGAGTTAGAATCTAAAATACCTAGAACAATATTCCAAAACAAAATCAATAAGCGGCATAACCTACAGAATTATATTCCCAGAAGACTCTCTGTGAATAAAAAAAAAAGAACATTTTTCGTCGAGTGCAGCGCTTCAATATTAAAAAATGGGAACCTCTTCTGAAATATTTCTTATGCGTAAATGCATTTTATCCAAATATTTATTTATTTATTTACTCGGGATGTTTTTTTTTTCTGGTCCGCGAAACATTTTACCAAACGATTCAAATATCGCTTGAAAATCGTTTTGTGGAATTGTTTAGAGTTTTGTAGATTTTTTTCGAATACTTTTTTTATATACCCTTCATTTTCGCTTAGTTTTGCTATTAAAAGTTGTATATATATATATATAAAGAATAATATTAACTTAATTTGTATAGTTTTTATCTAAATTTCTAAATTTTTAATGTGTTTGTTTTATTTTAGAATGTAATTGAAGCATGAATGATGTAGATTGTTAATAAAGAGTTCTAAATTTTAAAAATTTGTTTGTTAATTATTTGAATAAAGTCGTTTGTTGAAGTTGAAAATTTGTATTGAACTGTTTCAGCCATTTTTTTTTTCTTTCGATAATCTTTTGATAACTGTTTTCTTATTCATTTATTCTTAATTTTCAGGGCTGTCTTTTGCTTTTCACATTGTGTAGACATGTGGTGCACTTACAGTAAAAGTAAGTCATCTACCTCTACCCACCATGATTATCATGGTCTGTACCACGTGTACTAGGGATAAGAAAAAAAAAAGAGCTGTCTTAATTCACCCTTTACCAATATAGAATCTTTAGTAATATCTTTTAACTGAAATTGAAAGGATTCTGCTCTATTTTTTTATGTATTTCTATTGTTTCCTCTCATAGCTTATGTCTATAATTCGTTTATAATAGCATTACTAAGAACTCTTATATTATGATGCATAGCGCGCCATCTTTTATGAATATTCGAAACTATTATAGACCCGTATGAATATTTTGAAAATTAAACAATTTCTACTGCCCTTACTGCAATGGAAAAATTAAAGGGAACTCTTTTTAATTACTAGATATAAATGCAAATATCCATACAGCATATATAATCAGCAGTCTTTTTATTTCAAAAAGAGAATTGATACCATACAATAACAATAATTATAATAAAAATGCTCCAATGGCCCCCGATTCTTACAAAGGTCTAACCCCATCAGCGAAGACAAGTAATCAAACGGGGCTCTGACAAATTTGTAAGAGCAAAGTCGAACTGCTTTTCACATTATAGACATGTACTTACAGTAAAAGCAGTCGCCTAATTCTACCCACCATGATTATCATGGCCTGTACCACGTGTAATATGGATAAGCAAAAAAAAAAACAATAATTACATAAAACATTTTTCTTATATTAAATAGAAGGTAATAATTTGGAATTCTTGTTAAAGTTGTTTAATGATTCTATATTTCCGCATTTCCGCTGGGATTAAAGCATATGTACATTCATAGATATAACAAGGAAGTATAAAGTCTTTAATGAGGCCGTTGGTCTGTTTATTTCTTTTTTTTTTTAAGAAAAAAAGGAGACAGAGGCTATTTTTTCCACACTTGATTATCTCGTGTGTCGTCAATAAAGGTCACTGTATATCAATCATCTTTCAGAGTTATTGTCTGAATCCCGATATACATGCTAAAAGGTACAACTTCATTGAGTTTTGTCCATGAATGTATCTTTCCGAGTTATTGTCTGAATCCCGATATACATGCTAAAAGGTAGAACTTCCTTAAGTTTTGTCCATGAGTGTATCTTTCAGAGTTATTGTCTGAATCCCGAAATACATGCTAAAAGGTACAACTTCCTTAAGTTTTGTCCATGAGTGTATCTTTCAGAGTTATTGTCTGAATCCCGACATACATGCTAAAATGTAAAACTTCCTTAAGTGTTGTCTATGAGTGTATCTTTCAGAGTTATTGTCTGAATCCCGATATACATGCTAAAAGGTAGAACTTCCTTAAGTTTTGTCCATGAGTGTATCTTTCAGAGTTATTGTCTGAATCCCGAAATACATGCTAAAAGGTACAACTTCCTTAAGTTTTGTCCATGAGTGTATCTTTCAGAGTTATTGTCTGAATCCCGACATACATGCTAAAATGTACAACTTCCTTAAGTGTTGTCTATGAGTGTATCTTTCAGAGTTATTGTCTGAATCACGAAATATATGCTAAAAGGTACAACTTCATTAAGTTTTGGCCATGAATGTATCTTTCAGAGCTATTGTCTGAATCCCGATATACATGCTAAAAGGTACAACTTCCTTCTATTTTAACGCAGAATTTGCTCTTTATGCAAATATATCTGAATCTATTGCTTTTATTGCAATGATAAAAATAATTGAAAGGCCTAATGCATCAGTGGTAAACCATTCACAGCGTCTCTACTGATTCAATCTACCATAAAGCTTTAAATTTGACTGATTTTCTTATATATTTCTGGCACTAAAGAGGAATTCTTGATATTCAAACGTTCAATAAAGAAGCTTTGAAGACGATGTTCTTAAATATAAATGTTTCTTGCATTGCTCGTGGACAAACAATTCATAAAAAGATATTTCAAACATAAATTAAATATATGATCTATTAGTGTGTTCAATCTCTGTTGCTAGAAATTTAAATTGTTTTATATCGAATGTTTCCTTCTATAAGAACCTAACAAATGTTCAATATAAGGGCAGTAGAAATTGATATTGTCGCCATTTATCGACTTATTGTAAGAGACTTGGCAATTAAAGATGAAAGATAACAACGTATAATCGTACAAGTATTTATTATCCCCCAAAGTGCTAGAGATATGAAGAAAAGAGAGAAAATAATGTTTATAAAAATTATTATATTTGAATTAATGCTAGTAATGTGGTCTGAGAGTAATAATATTATATATACACTAATATTAAAATTATAAATTTTAAATAATATACAATTGTATTGAAAAATAAGGCTTAGATAGTTATTGTTTACCGGAAAATGGCACCATTTGCGCATCGTCTGATTTTACAGCGTTGCCAGATAAAAGTAATGAAATAAATATATTTAATTATCTATGAAAAATAAATTTCGTATAAAATAATTTTCGAAAATAAAAATTTTATAACTAAAATAATATCAATTTATAATAACAGAAATACATTAATACATCATATTTAATATTTATTTCTTCAATAATATCAACATTTCTTCAAATAGGGTAAAACCGTAACAATAAATTTATATTTCCTCACCGTTCTAGAAGCCAATCGACCTCAACAAATGGTATTTGTATCCTCAGGAAAAACCATTGTGTGAGAAGAACAACTTCGATGTACTGAGCTAAACCTGATAAAAACTCGATAAAAAAGGACGCGAAGGTGGAAATGCTGGCTATCAACAGCTTCCAAATGTTTTTCTAACGTACACTTTCTATTTTATCTTTCCTTTTTTTACCGAGATTTCTGTGCCACAGGCAACATCGGCTGGATTTTATGTAATTAGTGGTTGTGCTCCGTATAATGGCAATGGTTAAACTAGGCGAAAACATAAAGAACAAGTTTGTACACGTTTTATATAGGTAGGAATAAATAGACGTAAAACATAGACAATTCGATATTTATTGATTGGAATTATTGATTGAATAAATATCATATTTTAATATAAATTATTATATTATATATATTATTAAAAACAAAAGAGGCATATACTGACCAGGGTCACATGAGCATTTCTAGATGGCAGAGTTTCATCTAGTGGAGAAAAAATAAACTGAACGTTTATTTAACTTGCTCCGTGATATATTTGGCCAACTCAAATTTCTAGATAAATTAAGAAAATTCAACCACGAACGCATTTCAAGCTGTTGGCCCTCGTCTGCGTGGTTCAGACTGTACCTCTACGACCAAAATATATATTATTATCTTTAGTAAACGTATTGAAGTAGTAATAGTATAGGTCATGATAATCATGGTGGGTATTAGTTGGCGACTTCTTTTACTATAAGTGCACTATATGTCTAAATTTCCATCTATGGATTGGTGAAACAATATGAAACATGAATGTATACGTTTTATATAGGTAGGAAAAGATAGACGTAAAACATAGAAAATTCGATATTTATAAATTGGAATTTTTTAATTGAATAAATATTATATTTCATCATATATTATTTTTCTTCAAATTAAAGATACTTCGGCCAGTAAATATTTTTTTTATCTCACCTTTCGACAAAAATCTTTTGTCTTTGTCAGGAGCGAACGATAATTAAAACATTTGGCAAGGCGTTAGAAATTATTCTAAAGCTTGAAATATCACGCGATCTTTCGCTCCTGACGAGGACAAATTATTTTTGTCGAAGCATCGAGTTAATAAAAATATTTACTGGCCAAAGCATCTTTAATTTTAAGAACTATGAATTCGGGCAGGCAACCTCTATCTTTATGATGTATTATTTTATTATTATTATCTTTAGTACATGTAGTATAGGCCATGATAATCATGGTGGGTTGTAGTTGGCGACTTCTTTTACTGTGAGTGCACTATATGTGTCTATTAGAAGAGAAAATCGCTATAAAGTTTAAATTAAGAATATAAAAAATGGCAATCCCCTTCTTTATTCTTGCAAAGTGGCATGTATATCGGGATTCAGACAATAACTCTGAAAGATAAAACAGTAACCTTTATTTGTTTTGAAAATAGAACAATCCATATTCAAATCATTAGATATTAAAAAGACATATATTGGATTGAATCAAATATTTATTTGCAAAATTTCGGTTGGGTGAACGCCAAACCTTTATAAAGGCGTTACATTTTTAAAAATTTTTCAACTGTGATATTATAACACTATGCGACACTGAGTTTGTTTATACAAAAATGTAATGCCTTGATAAAGGTTTGGCGTTCAGCCAGCCGAAATATTGGCAAATATATCTTTTATTAAATCCAATATATGCCTTTTTGTTATCTAATAGTAACCTTTATATAAGACACACGAGATAACCAATTGTGAACAAAATTTACTTTTTGTCCTTGAAAAAAAAATAAAGACGACCGGCGACATCAAATACTTTCTATTAAATAAAGTTTTGTCCATGAGTGTTTTGACATCTTTTATTTATTATATCTACTTTGTTCACATAAATAATACTGGCACCAGAGACAAGTTCACTTCTATGGTAGCTGTACTGAGTATAACAAGAGATGCCATCAGGACTGATAGAGAAGAGTTTAAAAGAATAATGGAGAAAAAACTGTGATCTCTGACAAAACAATAGCTGAGAACCAAAGCTGTAATCTATAGAAAATACCACAAAGTAGAAAACAAAGTGAAGATACACGAGATAATCAAGGTGTGAACAAATTTGACTCTGTCTTCTTCAAAATAATAGACGACCGGCGATATAAAAAACTTTTAACTTCCTTTTGTATTATACTAGCCATATGACCCGGGCAACGCCCGAGTTTTACCCGATTAAATGCTTTTATTCAAATACTATTCGTTACAAGTATAAATTGGCACCGTGGATGTCATTCATGTATAATATATAAATGAGTTTTAAAAATTGTAAAAAAAAAAAAAATGCATTGACCGGGAATCGAACCCGGGCCGCCCGCGTGGCAGGCGAGCATTCTCGCCACTGAACAACCGATGCTTATAAGAAATGGCCATATTTGAGTATTTATTCCATTCACAATAGCAAACGGTGACAGAATTGATTGATGACTCTGATACTTGTATATATTAATTGAGTGTATATATAGGGGATATGGGGTCAGTGGACGAGTGGTATAATTCTTCCGACACCCACGACTCTGGATCGAATCCCGCCTTCGATAATTTTTTTCTGACTTGCAAAAGTAAAATCCCACCAGTTAGTGCAAGTAAACAAATAGAGGCTCTTATACATTTTTAAGTACAAAATTCTAACTGATATTTACACATGTAGACATGTGGTACATTTACAGTAAAAGTAGTCTCTAAATATTTAGTAGATCTATATCTACAAACAACACGTAGAAACAAGACCTTGACTCAGAAAAAATGGCGTAAAAACAAGAAATTGGAAGAAAACAAGGACACAACTTATTAGAAAAACTGATTTTGAACCTCAGCATCTGATATACACTCATGGACAAAACTTATGGAAGTTAAAAGTCTTTACTTTTTCAAGAAGACAGAAGCAATTTTGTTCACTTTTAGTTATCTCGTGTGTCTTCAATAAAAGTTACTTTGTATCAAATATCTTTCATAGTTATTGTATGAATCCCGATATACATGCTAAAAGATACAACTTCCTTAAGTTTTTGTCCATGAGTATATCTTTCAGAGTTATTGTCTAAATCCCGATATACCTGCTAGAAGATACAACTTCCTTAAGTTTCGTCTATAAGTGTATCTTTTAGAATAATTGTCTGAATCCCGATATACATGCTAAAAGGTACAACTTCCTTAGGTTTTGTCCGTTAGTGTATACATTACCTTTGTATATAGAATAAACAGTTGAAATATAGGTTTTTTTTATCTTTTTAATAAAAACGTAATGGATATAATTAAAATTATTTGTCGTTTTTCTCTCTTAATCTGCCCGACAGAATGAGGTAAATCAATACTGTTTTATGATTGTGTGTTGATTCAAAACATTTAGATTTATAAAGCAAATATACACTAAATTTAAGCTCCATCTATTGACCGTCGCTGCAAACTAGCGACCTCGGGTCGATGACAAAGCCACAACACCAGCTTTGGTAAACTAAGAAGTGTCCACCTAGAGAACATGGTTTCGGGCTAATGGCCCTCGTTTGCCCAGGACGGACTTTGTTCCATGAGATCCATAAGGAATAAAATGAGATCTTCACAATTTTCTAAAGAGTTGTTAAGCTGTTAAAGTGAATAGGCCCATATTATTGGTAATATATTAATGACAATTTTGCCAGTGGGAAGAAGACATTTGTTGTAAAAATGAAACTCTTAAGCAAATAGAAAAAATAAGTTACGTGACCTTATTTTAAAAATTAATCAAAATCATTCTATTCACTATAACGGAAAACTAACAGAAAAGGAATCCTAAATAGACAGTCAAAATGCAAGTAAAAAATATTGTAAATTTAAAAATCTAAAATAAATCAATAAGTTGAAAACATTCTGTCGTAAAAATGACATTTATAAGATCTATTTGTCTTTTTTATAACTTTTTTATTGGTCAAACAGAAGTTGTTCGTCCATTTTGTCTTTGATTTTACACATTGACGTCACACCAGTCAAGTGGTATTGAGCTAACACAGGGATCGGAAAACTGCGAGCCACATACGGAACTTTAAATATGAAGCTGCGGCTCTTTATATAGTTCCATACGATAATAAAAAGGCATATATTGGATTTAATAAAATATTTATTTTGCCAATATTTCGGCTGGCTGAACGCCAACCTTTATCGAGGCATTACATTTTTTTGTATACACAAACTCAGCGCCGCATAGTGTATAATATCACAGTTGAAATCAATTAAAATACAGAGTAGGTGGGAAAAATTTGTGAATGAAAAAATTATTATAAAAATTGCAATCAAATATGTAAAATATATAAAAATATTAAAGGAAAAAAATGAGTTCTATCTTTATATTTTAAAAATTTGTAATAAGTACATAAAAATAATTCAATAATAATTCAATAAGAGATAAATGTAAAAATATATGTATCTATTAAAACATTTGAAATTAAATATAAAATGATTTAAACAATAAACTGTAATTATAAACAATAAACTTTTATATTTAATTTCAAATGTTTTAATAGATACATATATTTTTACATTTATCTCTTATTGAATTATTATTGAATTATTTTTATGTACTTATTACAAATTTTTAAAATATAAAGATAGAACTCATTTTTTTCCTTTAATATTTTTATATATTTTACATATTTGATTGCAATTTTTATAATAATTTTTTCATTCACAAATTTTTCCCACCTACTCTGTATTTTAATTGATTTCAACTGTGATATTATACACTATGCGGCGCTGAGTTTGTGTATACAAAAAAATGTAATGCCTCGATAAAGGTTGGCGTTCAGCCAGCCGAAATATTGGCAAAATAAATATTTTATTAAATCCAATATATGCCTTTTTATTATCTAATGAATTAAATATGGATTGCTCTATTTTCAAAATAGTTCCATACGTAAATATTATTTATGCGAGTACTATTCATTGTTGGCAAGAAAACAATTTTTAGCTCTTTAAAAACTTTGAAATTTAGTAAATTGTAATTTTTGACTCTTCTGACTAAAGGTTTGCCGACCCCTGAGCTAGCAGATAGAAATAGCGCATAGAATTTTTTTCTCAAACAAAGATGTCCATTTACAAGTTCTTTCTGAATTTTGAAGTGACGGAGATAAAGAAGATCCCATGGACATACTCATGGACAAACCTTAAGAATGGAGAAAGTCTTTTATGTCCCCGATCGCTTTTTTTATTAAAGAGACAGAGGCAATTTTGTTCATACGTGGTTATCTCGTGCGTCTTCAATAAATCTTTACTTTTAAGTGATAAGCTAAACTAGGCACGCTGGATTCTGTGGTCACTGGACATGTGTCGGACCTGGAGGTTGTTGGGTTCTATGCTGTCTGGAGTATAGGAACTCCATCTATGCTTCCTTCCTGTTGGAATCTGTATAAGACCGGTGATCTTAATAAACCTGTATATATATGTGTCAGGGAATATCGGGGAACAGGCTAAATCAATGTTTAGTTGATTTCTGTTCCACCAGATTGTACTGGGATAAGGTGCAAAAATTAAGAAAAAGGCATCTCCTTATCGTGCAACTGAAAGTTGCTAATGGCTATATTAAAAACAAAGTAGGCATATCCTGACCAGGAGCACATGTGCTTTTTAGAAGGCAGAACGCCATGTGGTGGAACAGAAATCAACTAAACATTGAATAAGCCTGTTCCCTGATATCGCTCTAAAAAGCCCTTGTGCTCAAGGTCAGGATATGCCTACTTTGTTTTTAATATAAACACCCGATCTTTTTATTTTTATTTTTCCTGTAATAAATATATTTTTTCTATAATTTTTCTCTATAATATAAAAATAGAATTAAAAAAGATCAGGTTTTAGTATTAAAATCAAACAAAGGAATATCCTACCATAAGCACATAAGCTTTTCAGAGCGCCATCTAGTGGAACAGAAATCAACTAAGCGCTTATGGTCAGGATATATATATATATATATTAAATAAATGTCTTATTATTTTTTTTTTATTATAATATCAAAAGCAAATTAATGTGTTAAGTCGACCGCCAGATGTCGCCGCTTTTCCCTATATAAACCTATTGTTGTTGTTTCCCGTTGGCCGGCTCAAATCTTTTTGTAGATATGTAAATGTGTAATATTTTATTTTTCTTTATTCTACTAGCCTTTAGTCAGGTATGTCTTCCTTAATTTTTTTTTTTTGTGTTCCATTAGTACAATTAAAGCTAATTCTGATCTAAACTATTTTCATTATTATTACCACGACAGCAATATCACAAACATACCTATGTATCCACAAAATAATCAGCAAGTAATAATTCTGCATATCTAAATAATATTCCAAATTCAACAGAAAATATTTTTCGTAATATATATAAATATCAGAGAACAGGTTAAAGCAACGTTTAGTTGATTTCTGTTACACTAGATGGCGCTCTACCATCTAAAAAGCACATGTGCTCCTGGTCAGGATATGCTTTCTTTATTTTTAATATATATGTGTGTAAAAAATGGTGCCCTGCCATCTAAAAAACTAATGTAAGTGGTCAGGATATACGCCTATTTTATTATACATATGTTATATTAAAATATTATTTTATTTAAAATTATATTTCATATATACAAATACTCTGTTAAATCGACCGCCAGAGGTCACACTTCCCCTATAAAAACTCATTGTCGTTATTTCCCGTTGGCCGCCTCAAATCTTTTGTACATTATGTAAATAACTTTTGTTTTACTTTGTTCTACTCGCCTTAACCCAGGCGGTACTTAATTAAATTATGTTTTTTATATATTCATAAGTTCAATTAAAGCTATTTTTGATAACTAATTTTATTTAATCATTGCCACGACTGCTCAACAAATATCTCTATTCTCAAAATAACCAGGATCAAGTGTTATTTCTATATAACTAATTATCAAAAATCAAACAGAATTTTTTTTTCTATTATAACATATATATATGTGGTGAAATACATAATAGTATCTATGTGTTTTAATTTATATTGCTTAAGAATATTATTTTCGGTCAAATACTTTATGCGTTCGATGGTTTATAAATATTCAAATAACACAAGTCCGATCTACATAGAAAAAAAAGTCAAAAATTAATTACCTACAAAAATGTAGAAATATAAAAAAAATATTCTCCAAAAATATTTATTATCTCCATAAAAAAATATATTAGCAACGTTGCCAAAAGTTTAAATATTTCTAGAATGTGTCGTCTGCAAAAGAAAAGAAAGAAATATGGCGCATGCCGACAATAAACCATCATTAAATATGGTTTTGAATATTTTGGACTTCAACACCTTTTTATCAATCAGGGATAAAAACAAACGTGCGTAGCATTTCAACAAGTCATTTGAATAAAGTTTACAAATTTTTAAGTCATCAAAAGAAAGGGGTAAAATATTCCTTTAAAATATGAAGTTTTTTTCATAGAAATTTGATATTTTTCCTATCGTAATTGCTTTACCGATATTTGTCAGCTGGGACAGTTCTTTTTACCTGAGTTAGTGCCATAGAAGAAACAAAATCAATTTCTTCAAAATGACCTAAAGTTTCTTTCACACTGTGCGACACTTTTCTACTATAGCAAAATAAAATGGCGATTGAAGAGAAGTGTCTTATATGAACTTTTATTAGCAAGCTTTCGGACGTCCTTCTACAGGATTTACGATGACAAAAGCCTGTAGAAAGACGCATGCGTTCGAAAGCTTGATAATAAAAGTTAATATAAGACACTTCTCTTCAATCGCCATTTTATTTTGCTATTTTAACTCGAAGAGTTTAATTCAGTCACTTTTCTACTATCTTCATAAATGGGCTTCGCTAAAGACTTTCGTTAATTAATCATTTTTAACCAAATTGTAAAAACCAGATAATAAAATGCTTTGTATATAGTTCAGCTGAATATAAAATAATCAATGGAAATAAGCACACGTTTTCTAAGTCCCTGTCGTTACAGTAGCTGAGTTCACAATTTAGAGGACATTGCGACTGCTGTGATAGAGATGCACGGAGACATTTGAGGCTCTTCTTTGGACACGACAACAACGGAGTACGCTATGTATATAGTTTAGAGTTAAATATAAAAATATTAATTTAATAAGCCCCAATTTAAGTCCCGGTCGTTACAGTAGCTGTGTTCACAAGATAGAGGACATTGCATCCGATTTGATAAAGATGTAGGGAGACATCTGAGGCTCTTCATTGGACACGACAACAACAGCAACAGAAATTTGAAATTGACCCAGAAAAGCAGCTTTACACACCCAAGATAGAGAACATTGCTGTGATAGAGATGTAAGGAGAAATCTGAGGCTCTTCATTGGACACGACAACAACAGAAAATTGACAAGGACTCAGAACTCCACAAACTCAACATAGAGGACATTGCGACTGCTGTGATAGAGATGTATGGAGACATCTGAGGTTCTTTATTGGACACGACAACAACAACAACAACAGAAAATTGGCATGGACCCAGAACAGCAGCTTTACACATCCAAGATATAGAACATTGCGACTGCTGTGATAGAGATGTAATGGAGACATCTGAGGCTCTTCATTGGACACTTCAACAACAGAAAATTTACATGGACCCAGAACAGCAGCTTTAAACACCCAAGATAGAGAACATTGCTGTGATAGAGATGTACGGACACATCTGAGGCTTTTCATTGGACACGACAACAACAGCGACAATAAAGTTCGCTCTTTAAACAGTTCGTTCAAATATCAAACAATCAATGAAAATAAGCACACCATTTCCAAGTCCCGGTCGTTACAGTGGCTGAGTTTACAAGATTGGTGATCCTCGAGACAAATTATCTACCGACATAATCAATCCTCAGTTAAATTGGCTAATCATTTTAATTACAAATTAAGCCTGAGTTAATTGATTCTCCACAGAGTGAGAGAAATCTACCAGAAATTACACAGCTGGAATAGCTCTTCTATCTTTGGTGTTGGACTTCTGAACAGTCTTCGTTAGCATGTACCTAATATTTGATCAAATTGAATTATTATTCACTGAAAATTATAAATATATACATTTTATGGCATTCAGTCAACCGAAATATTGGCAAATAAATAGTTTATTCAATCTAATATATGCCTTTTATTATCGAAATATTTAAATAGGGATTGCTCTTTTTCCATAACGTTTAACGTTTTAATCATTGCAATAAGAAGAGTAGAAAATTGATTTATTTCAAAAATAATCATAGGCGTCAAAAATAGTTCAAATTGCATATGTTTATATTAGATAATAAAAAGGCATATATTAGATTGAATTAAAGATTTATTTGTCAATATTTCTGCTGGCTGAACGCCAACCTTTTTCAAGGCATTACAATTTTGTATATACAAACTCAGCGCCGCATAGTGTTATAATGTTTTCATATATTTTGTTATTATTTTTAATATTATTAGTGTTAATTATAACACTATATGCGGCTCTGATTTTGTTTATACAAAAATGTAATGCCTTGAAAAAGGTTGGCGTTCAGCTATCCGGAATATTGGCAAATAAATATTTTATTCAATCCAATATATGTATTTTTATTATCTAATGATTTAAGTATGGATTGCTCTATTTTAAGAACAATATGTTTATATGTAAATATGGGGTCTATATCATCCTTATGCAAATATCGATAATAAATAATCCCAATTATATGACCACAATATAAAACTAAGTCTAATAACCATAGCATGGAAACCTCTTCTTTAAGTATTTGGTCATAATGCTTAAAAATAGATAATTACCCGCCATTGAAGAGAGATTTTTCTATAATAAATACTTTTTAAAAAGTAATGAAGAATCAATTAAGTTTTTCAGTATTCTGGTTCAATGCTGTAATTTATTTAGTATATTAAATGTATTAGATAAAACTATATGTTTATATTATGATGCATTAGCGCGCCATCTGTTATCAAAATACGAAACTATTTTAGACGCGTATGATTCTTTTAAAAATTAAGCAATTTCTACTGCCCTTACTGCAATGGAAAAATTAATGGGAGGGCCTGGCTCATCAGCGGTTTCGCCGGTTTAATCTACCATACCGCTGTTATAATGCATTTTCTATCTTCCTTTTATAGTGATACTGATGCTAGACTCTTGGAATGTGTATATTAGATGAACTATGGATATAAGCTTTGAGGACAGCAGAATTACATACAATTATAAATATATAATAAGAAACATATGTTTATATGTTTAGATAAAAGGGATATATTGGATTGAATAACATATTTATTTGCCAATATTACGGTTGGCTGAATGCCATTTCAAACCAATATATGCCTTTTTATTACCTAAAGATTTAAAAATGGATTGCTCTATATTCAGAACAAATATGCTTATATGTGTGCACATAACGTTTTAGAAATTTATCGTTCGAATTCCTGAATCGTGACAGATCTTTTGGTAAGATATTCTTTATTATTGTAAACATATAATACGTGAAAGGTATTTCCTGATCGTGCTACTAAGGTTACTGATAGCTTACACCATCTATCAGAATAAATATCAAAAAATTGTTAATCGTAATTGTTCCAGAATTAGGTTTTCTTGATAGGCCATGCCTTACCTCTTCCAAATTTTATTGATTGAAGTATGAAGGTGTAACAAATGCTCACTTTAAATAAACACTCATGTATAAATCTTAAGGTAGTTGTACCGTTCAGCATGTATATCGGTATTCAAACAATAACTCTGAAATATATTACAGTGAACTTTATCGAAACCACACGAGATAATCAAGTTTTTTTTTCATTATCCCTAATACACGTGGTACAGGTCATGATAATCACGGTGTGAAATAAATTGGCAACTGCTTTTATGGTAAATGCACCACATATCTACACATGTGAAAAGCAGTTCGACTTTTGCACTTTAAAATGTACCAGAGCCTCATTTGATTACTTGCACTCTCTCTGGTGTGAACATAATCACCTAGGTCTTCTAGGTAATAATTATAATTAAAAACAGACAACAAGGGATACCAAAGACATTCCACTATCTTAAATTTACTCTAGGAATGTGTATATATGTTATATTAAAATATTAATTCTATTCAAAATTAGATTTCATAGATTCAAATACTCTGTTAAATCGACCGCCAGAGGTCACGCTTCCCCGATAAAAACTCACTGTTGTTGTTTGCCGATGGCCGGCTCAAACCTTTGTACATTATGTAAATATTATTTTCATTTTTTTTATTCTTACGCCTTAATTTGTCAAAAGCATTACATATTTGTACAAATAAACTTAGCTGAGTTTTGAAAAAGGCATCTCCTTATCGTGCAACTGAAAGTTGCTGATGGCTTGCGCCATCTATCTGAATAAATATCAACTATTCTCGTTGATTTTTATTTATTCCAGAATTGGTCAAATACCCATTCTTTATTAATCAAGAAAAGCTAACCACGGACACGTTTCGGGCTATTGGCCCTCATCAGCGTGGTGCAAGCTGTACCTCAACAACCAAAAAACTGATCATTCAGGCATTCTGAAAAATCATGAAACAGGTAGTTACGGCATGAATTTTTCACATTAGCTGAGTTTGTTTATACAAAATTGCAATGCCTTGACAAATGAGGGCCTTCAGCTAACCGAAATATTGGCAAATAAATAGTTTATTCAATCAAATATATGTCTTTTTATTATATAAAATTTATTTTACTCTTTGTCACTTTATTGATTAAAGAAAATCCATAGCAAAAATTGATGATTGTTGGGCTGTTGAATTTGCTCTAACCTTTAATTGAAGAAATCATGTCTTGCCAACATGTCACTTTCTGAATTTCTAGACCACGACATCAGTGAGTGGAGTAACCACATAGTACCATGGCAACGTATTATTACAATGTTACTACATTGACATTTATAGACATGATGTATAATTACAATACAAGCTCAAACATGAATTACTTCCACTTTTTTTTTCTTTAGTTGTTTCCCCTATATATTTGAGGAATGAGCAACAACAACAAAACTTAAGGAAGTTATATTTTTAGTATGTATATCGGGATTCAAACAATAACTCTGAAAGATACACTCATATACAAAACTTAAGGAAGTTGTACCTTTTATCATGTATTTCGGGATTTAGACAATAATTCTGAAAGATACACTCATTGACAAAACTTAAGGAAGTGGTACATTTCAGCATGTATATCGGGATTAAGACAATAACTCTGAAAGATACACTCATGGACAAAACTTAAGGAAGTTGTACCTTTTAGCATGTATATCGGGATTCAGATAATAACTCTGAAAGATATTACAGTGACCTTTATTGAGGACACACGAGATAACCAAATGTAAACAAAATTTCCTCTGTCTTCTTCTTTTTCTTAAAAAAAAAAAAAAAAAAACAGACGACATCAAAAGCTCTCAATTTCCTTAAGTAGTGTCTATAAATGTAATTTAGTTATATTTTGTTGGCATTTTTAGAACATCTTCACTATAAAATAGCCATTTATTTTTTTTTTAATATTTAGATTTATAAAGGTTTTATATAGCTAAATTATTGGCACACGCTCAGTATATATAACTATATGAAGGAACCTAAATGAAATCTAAATAAAAGCTAGTTAAAGAATGGCTAAGCCTAATGGTATGAGGCGTCTGGTTACATAATCCTTTTGGTAGGATGATGATGATAAGAGGTGAAAGGAGCTCACATTTTACTCTGTGAAACTTTAAAACTAAATAATTAGATTGAAGTGATATGGCGGAGAAAGATTTTAAAATTTACTCTTCATTAGCTAGAATGTCTTTCTCCAAATGACGTCATTAGAGAACTTTCTCTCTTTTTTTACGCCTAAATTAGAAGGCATACTTACCAATATGGAGAAAAGGATTTTAACCAAACGATATTCTTTTACATTGTGTTTTAAAATTTCAATGTATGTTCTCTCTCTCTCACATTAATATACTTAAATTCTGAATATATATATATATATATATGTTATAATATAAAAATGAGATTTTCTGCTTGAATTTAGATTATGTTGAGGAATATGCTATGGAGTTATTTGTTGGTTCTTTTTAGTACTAAATGGTATTGGTGATGCAGTCGTGGCAAGAATCTTGAAAATAAAATAATAAAAATAGTAAAGATTATAAATTGCTTCAATTGAGCTTATGAGATATATAAAAACATAATTTGATTAAAGTACTGCCTGGCTTAAGGCGTAAGAATCAAAAATGAAAAGCTTATATTCATAGTGTACAAAGGTTTTGAGCCGGCCAGCTGGATACAACAACAATTGGTTTTTATAGGGGAAGTGTGACCTCTGGCGGTCGATTTAACAGAGTATTAGAATCTAGAAATATATTTGAAAAACATATTTTTATATAACATATATATAATTCCATTTTTCACAAAGCTTATCTTTATATAAAAAGTTTTACTCAAGGCGCATATGATTTTTTTCAAAAAATAAGTCAATTTCTACTGTCCTTACTATAATAATAAAATAATGGGAAGGCCTGGCTCATCAGTGGTGAACCCTTCAAGCGGTTTCACCAATTTTTAATCTACCAGACCGCTTCTTTAGAGCTCTAATACTGTATTGGATCATTCTGCTTTTATATGTTACACTGAAGGGTGGAATCTTAGAAATGGTATTTAAACAAACTATGGACATAAGCTTATAGGACAGTAGAATTATATTTAATATTTGAATTCAGCAATGATCTTCCGTAACCAATGGGGACAAAATAGTCATATATTAATACAAAGTAATAACACGTCATCTATATATAACAAATATAAACATTAAGAAGCGAATGTTTTTTTAATACATGAATTAAAATTCTACTGTCCTTACTGCGATGGAAAAATATTGGAAATGAAGTTATGTGGGACAAACGGCGTTCAACGTCAAGGGAAAGAAAAGACTTTAAAAACTCCCCCTGAAATATTTTAAAATTAAAATAAGAAAACTCGAAAAAAATGTTTTGTGGAAGTTCTGAAGTATTTCTCCGTCAAATTCTCATCCATCATAATTTTCATATTTCGGAATGGAGAATGGACATGAAGAACTGAGCTTAAAATGGCCCTTGAGACGTTTTTTCTATATATACATAGATAAATATATACCTTACTTATTTGGACAATACATTTACAATATATCCAGATGACAAAAGAACCTACAGAACATGTAACAACTGCCCTGGTGTGGAACTAAAACCTACTCACATATTTTCATGTTCAGCAATGGCCGCAGCCTTGCAGAAAATTGACCCAGAACAGCAGCTTTACACACCCGAGATAGTGGACATTGCGACTGTTGTGATAGAGATGTACGGAGACTTCTGGTGCTCTTCATTAGACACGACAACAACTAAAGAAAATTGGCATTGATCTAGAACAGCAGCTTCACACACCCAAGATAGAGAACGACTGTTGTGATAGAGATGTACGGAGACATCTGATGCTCTTCATTAGACAACGACAATAACAAAAGAAAATTGACATTGATCCAGAACAGAAGCTTCACACACCCAAGATAGAGAACGACTGTTGTGATAGAGATGTACGGAGACTTCTGATGCTCTTCATTGGACACGACAACAACAACAACTTATCGGGAGGATAAAATACATGAACAATAAACTGAAAAATAATCGAATATAGAAAAAATATCGAGTGTTTATATCAAATATAAAAAGTCATATCTAGATCGCGCTCAAATGAACATTATATTTACGCAAACTTGGGCTCAAATACCTATTTCTTTATTTCTTAGAAAGCTTCCAGAACCAAATTTTGGTCGTTGAAATACTTTCTGCAACATGCTGACGAGGGCAACGCGTACGTCGTGATTTTTCTTGATTTATCAAGAAATTGGGTTGGCCAAATATCACTTTTAAAGTATAAACGTTTAATTTGTTTTTGTACCGCTAGATGGCGCTCTGCCATCTAAATGGTTATTGTGAGCGAGGTCAGGATATGCCTTTTCATATTTAATATACAATTTCCACCTTTCCCTTTAAAATTCCATTCAAACTGAATTTTATATCAATTTTTGTATATGTATGTTATATAAAAATATTATTTTATTTAAAATTTTATTTCATAGATTCAAATACTCTTCTAAATCGACCGCCAGAGGTCACACTTCCCCTATAAAAATTCATTGTTGTTGTTTCCCGATGGCCGGCTCAAATCTTTTGTACATTATGTAAATAAGTTTTTCATTTTTAGATTCTTACGCCTTAAGCCAGGCATTACTTTTATCAAATTACCATTTTTTATATATTCCTTTAGCTCAATTAAAGCGATTACTGATCAAAACTATTTTTATTATTATATTTTCAGCATTATTATCACGACAGCAAAACAATATCGTAAAATACTCATGGATAACCAAAATTAAGCGGAAAATCTCATTTTTATATAACATGTATATATGATATTTTTGCAAAGACAAAATAGAAATTGAAATATCTCATTACATCTTTGGATACCAGTATAATAGCGAAGAAAGAGAGATGTTCTTCTCAAAAGTAAATGACAGCCAACTTACCTCAGTAAAAAGTATTTTAACCAGTGCCATATCAAGTCGAATGGTTTTTCTGACCTTGTATAACTTTTACAAAGCAGTAAGTAGAAAAAATAACTTGGATTTAGACAGGATGACATGACAATTTATTTAAGTTACGCACCAACTAAAATCTATAAAATACAAGATAAGCAATGAGGGAAGTTTCCAGAATAGCAAAATAAATAATATAAATATCAAAAAATAATAAACTGTATATAAAATATAATAAATACTTTGCTACAATATTATTGAATTTATTATAATAAATATTTTAAAATATTCTATATTTATACCATTAATTTAGTGGTTATATTTTTCTAACAATATATTGAACATTTTGGTAATATGTAAATAAACTTTATTTTCTTTTATAATTATTGCTCTAAAAATGTAAATTTAAATACCTTTCACTCTCTCTTTCTTTAAAACTAAAAACAATTTGTATATATATTTTGAAACTATATACATAAAATAGTTTAAACATTTACACGCAAATATCCACATAGGATATAACGTATGTTTTGTAATAAATAAATAAATATAAAATAATTGAATTTATATAATTTATATTCGTTGAATTTTTTAAAGGTATGTCGGCAACATAGCGTTTAGAATGCAGACGATCTTGTAACCAATCTCAGTGATGTGCATCCAAATCTTGCGTTTGCCATTGTCCACGGTTTCTCTAATGGAACAGATGGAAAATAATTGGCGTCGCTTCGTAGAACAAGAGACACAATTCCTGTTAGATCTCTTGATAAAAGAAATGCAGATAAAAACATTAATTAATTTCACAGATTAAAAAAGATGACCAAAATGATGTAAGTATGATACATAAGAAATCACTTTTCCTTCAATTTACCCAGACTAATCTATTTACTAGCATGTCTTATATATTTATTACCAGTTGCAAATAAGACAAGCTATATCCGATCTGGATGATTCCATAAAATAAAGCCTAACATTCAGGACTAGGAGTGTTAAGCGCCAAATTTCAAAGACTAGGTAGTTAAGCCTAACATCGGTAATTAAGGTTGCTAAGCCTAACATCGGTAATTAAGGTTGCTAAGCCTAACATCGATGATTAGGGAATGCTAAGACTAAAATTGGAGCCTAAGGTTTGCTAAACTTAACATCGGTATCTAGGGGTGCTAAGCCCAACAATGGTAACTAGGGGTGCTAAGCCTAACATCGGTAACTAAGTATATTAAGCCTAAAACATCAGTAACTAGGGGTGCTAAGCCTAACACCGGTAACTAAGGATGCTAAGCCTAACATGGCGAGCTAAGAGTGCTAAGCTTAACATCAGTGACTAGGAGTGCTAAGCCTAACATCGGTAACGAGTAATGCTAAGCCTAACCTTGGTAATTAGGGGTGCTAAGCCTAACCTCGGTGACTAGGGGTGCTAAGCCTAACACCGGCCGGGAGAGTCAGTCGGTCATGGAACCCGGCCGCTGAATAATCATGAGTAGGTCTACTCCACTTTTATTTCCTCCACGTTTTCCTGGAATTTTATTTACTTTTTACGACGTGAATCTTCGTTGTTGTGGCACCAGGATGGATCATCAACTTCGATACTTTTGCTCTCAGTTTTATATCAATACATCTCTGGCTATTTCTCTCGATATACACTCAAGGTCAAATTTGAAAAAGTTGAAAGAATTTGATATCGCCAGACGTCTGTATTATTATTATTATTATTATTGAAGGAGATAGAGGAAATATTGTTATATTATAGCTGCTATAACTTGCAGAGACTCTGGTTTAAATCCATGTATAATACATTTCTTTTCCTCCAATTTACCCAGACTAGTCTTTTTATTCAATTGTCTCAAGTTTTCCTGTATATAAATCTCATTATTATCATTATATGTGATTATATTTAATAATAATAATAATGCTTATATCTGGTATCATTACTGTTATTCTCCTGGATTACCTTTAGATTTCTGCTTGGAGAATCTGTATACGACTAATATGTCATAATAGAGCTTTTTATAAATGAATTATATATCAATGACACTAATGTTATAAACCAGGAACTATATAATAGTTATAATTGGGTGATGCTAGATGATAGAAGTGTATTATAAAGGTTATAAAAACAAAGTTATATAATTCATATTCATTTTTGAGTGTTGGAAATTTCAAAAGTGAAATTATGGCGAAAATAAATCAGAGAACTTAATATTTATAATCAATGCTAAGTTCTATATTGATGTTAGAAAAGATAATGTATTGTTTTGATATATTTTTAATGGGAGAAATGCCACCTATGATAAATTAATATCTGAAAACAACTTTAAGTTGTTATAAAGTAATTATATATCAATGTTACACTAATGGAATAAACAATAAGAACTATATAATGGCTATAATTGGGTGATAATAGATGAAATATGTGTGTTATGAAGGTTATAAAAACCAATCTATATAATTCATATACATTCTACAATCATTGTCAGAAAGATCAAAAGTGAAATTATGGCCAAAATAAATCAGAAAATAATCAAGTTTACGTTCTTTCTTGATATAATACACCAAAATACATTGTTTTAGTTCATTAATAATGGAAAAGGTACCTCTTTTGATAAATTATTTTTCCAATAGCAATTTTATGTTGTTATAAATGAATTATATATCAATGGTATAACCCAGGAACTATATAAAGGCTATAATTGAACTTTAATAGATTATAGGTGTGTGTTATGAGGTTATAAAACAAAACTATATAATTCATATACATTCTACAATCGTTGTTAGAAAATTCATAAGTGAAATTATGGCGCAAAAAATCATAATACTTCATCTTTATCATCACCATTACGTTTTGTATTGATGTAATAGAACAAAATACATTGTTTTAATTCAACTTTAATGGGATAGGTGTCATCTATGATAAATGAATAGTATCCAAAAGCAACTTTATGCTTTTATAAATGAATTATATAGCAATGTCACTGATGGTATAACCCAGGAACTATATAATGGCTATAATTGGGTAATGCTAGATGAAAGAAGTGTATTATAAAGGTTATAAAAGCCAATCTATATAATTCATATGTATTCTTCATTGTTAGCAAGTTCAAAAGTGGAAATCATGAGACAATCTCACAGTAACGTTCTTTATTGAGATAATAAACCAAAAAACATTGTTTTAATTCATCTGTAATGGAAAAGGTACCTTTTTGATAAATGAATATCATCCAATATCAACTTTATGTTGTTATAAATGAATTATATATCCATGACACTAATGATATAACCCAGGAACTATATAACGGCTATTATTGAATGCTAATAGAGTATAGGTGTGTGTTGTAAAGGTTATAAAAACCAATCTATATAATTCATATGTATTCTACAATCATTGTTAGAAAGTTCAAAAGTGAAATTATGGCGAATATAAATCAGAAACGTAATATTTATAATTAAAGTTAAGTTCTATATTGATATAATAGACCGAAATGTATTGTTTTAATTCATTTTTAATGGGAGAAATGTCATCTATGATAAATTAGTATCATACAAAAGCTAATATATGTTGTTATAAATGAATTATATATCAATGTTACACTAATGGTATAACCCAAGAACTATATAATGGTTATAATTGGGTTATTAGATGATAGATGTGTATTATATAGGTTATAAAAACAAAGTTATATGATATATATCAAGGATATATAGGTGATAGGAAAGAGATATACAACAGATTGGGTCTAAACACCAAGTTATACCATAGAAAGATGGCCATGATACAGGAAACAAGAGAGTTTCCTTTGAACCAATTAATCTTCAGAGATATTTAATGGCGTGGAAAGTGGCGGAACAAGATAAACTGTGAAACACATCTTGTGATTGAATCTTTTACACCAACACTCTTATCTCCTCCGCCTTGGAAATCGATCTTTCTTACATAGGCTGATAGAGCTGTTGCCACGAGATTAGCTTCGTTCATTATAGTTGGCTGAAGGTCATACATTACAATTAACACAATATTAAACTGTAAAACGACATTTCAAAAATTATCCCGCATGCGTTTCATTTGAACCGAAAAATCGAAATTTAGTTTTTAAGGAGAAATAACGATTATTTCTAACCTTAGGGATGAAGTATGAAAGGATGAATTGTGAAGAGTAATGATAAACGGAAATATAAGTGTCCAGGGATAAGAAATAATTAAATTATCATTACTCTTAACAATTCATCCTTTCATACTTCATCCCTAAGGTTAGAAATAATCGTTATTTCTCCTTAAAAATAAATTTCGATTTTTCGTTTAAAAGAAACACATGCGGTATAATTTTCGAATGTCGTTTTACAATCATAAGCCGCATTATATTGTATTATAATATTAAAAACCATTATACATAATCAGAATGCTAAAGAATGTGTGGCAAGCATTCACTATTCTTAAAACTAAAGATACTTCGGCCAGTAAATATTATCTCGACGTTATGACCAATATATATTGTCATTGTCAGAAGCAAATAAAAATCAAAGTATTTGGTAAGATCATTAATTTTAATTTTTAACAGCTTGCTAAATGGCTTTATTTTTTTTTTTTGCTCCTGACGATGACACAAGCTATTTGTCGAAACGTCGAAATAATAAAAAGATTTCCTGATAGAAGTATTTTAAATTTTAAGAACTTAATGCATTATTTAAGAAAAGGACCTTTCCTGATCGTTCAACTATTTCCTGTTGGCTTACCTGGTGAAGTTGAAATTTAAGAATCGGCTAGGGGTTCGGTGAAAGGATGGTCTAAACCGTTTGTTTTTAACAGCTACAACCCGGTATCAAATCCCGCATTGGGCACTTTTTTTCTGATTGAAAAAATGTTACAATGGCTCTCGATTCTTACAAAGGTCCAACCATACCAGCGAGTACAAGTAACCTAATGAGGCTCTGGCATATGTGTACGAGTGCGAAAGTGCTCTCGTAAGTGCGAAAATCGAATTGCTTTTTACATATGTAGACATGTGGTGCATTTACAGTAAAATCAGTCGCCAACTTCTACCCACTATTATTATAATGACCTGTATCACTGTACTAGGGATAAACAAAAAAGTATGATAGAGGCTGCCTGGCCGGCATTCATAGTTATTAAAATTAAAGATACTTCGGCCAGTAAGTCTGTCTTTTTATTATTAGATATAAATAGATTTTTGTCGAAACGTCAAGATAATATTGAGATTTACTGACCAAAGTATATTTAAGTTTAATAGTTATTATGCATGAATTAAGAAAAAGGCATCTTCTTATCGTGGGAGTCTAATGAATTGAGATTCAATACTGGGACACCTCTGTCAAAATTAGATTGTTCATACCATTCTTTTACCAACCACTATGTAAATAGTGAACAATATATGATTATATCATGATACATCTGTTATGAAAATTCGAAACTATTATAGACGCGTATGATTCTTTTTTTTTTAAATAAAACAATTTTTATCATATATATTTATAATTGTATGTAATTCAGCTGTCCTCAAAGCTTATGTCCATAGTACATGTAAAATACCCATTTCAAGAATATAGCATCAGTATCACTATAAAAAGAAGATCGAAAAATTCAATATAACAGCGGTATGGTAGATTAAACCGGCGAAACCGCTTGGAGGGTATCATCACTGATGAGCTAGGCTCTCCCATTAATTTTTCCATTGGAGTAAGGACAGTAGAAATTGTTTAATTTTTTAAAAAGAATCGTACACGTCTATAATAGTTTTGAATTTATGATTATAAATCTATTTAAAGATTAGAAGTGTGTGAGATGTGAAGAATGGTTGAAACAATACTTGGTGGTGAATGTACTACATATATATATTGTATGTGTGACAGAAACAAATGTAGGATTGGATGATTGGACACGTTCTGTTCCTAAACTACGTCACGTAGTGTTCCAGACGGTACAATGATTAGATAGAGACGTCTACACATGTATTGGAATACTTTCTTTGAATTCTTTACAATGTCTACACGTCACCTTCCATTCACGTATTAATGGTCTACGTACCAAACACATTATACAAAGCAATAAGACGCCATATATCGATAGAGAATGTAACAATACAGAGCGAATTTTATATTTTTCGAATTATCCAAATTGTTCACGTGAATGCTTAGATGAAACTTATAGAGAATTGGATCATATTCTATAGAACTTCCAAGTTTTCATGAGTAACAGAATGTAGAAATCATTGGCAAGATTATATTGACAAGACTGGCTTCTATAATGGAGATTGCTTGTCAACTGGTTCAACTCTGTAACCAGCATAGGAATTGAGTATAACTTTGTACCAGGAGTCGGCAAATGCGGCTCGCAAGACACATGCGGCTTTTTGGATGTGAAGCTGCGGCTCTTTATATAGTTCCATACGCAATTATTTACTTTTTCTTGTATAATATGTTTATAACTGTTATAACTGTTTTAAAAAATGTGAACGAAACATGAAATGTGTTCATTTGTTATATTTAGATGACCTGCTATTGCTTTATGCAAATTTTGTTGCACCAGGTGGCGGTTTGGCAGACTCTTCAACCTTGTTTCTCTCCTGTGCCGGGTCTTGTATCTTACCAGAGCGTGTTTCAACCATCCTACAAATTTATATAAGGGAATAATGAGATAACTTTAAGTAGCCTCCAGAATTATTTATTTCTTATATGCTACATTTGCTTACATTTGCTACATTATGCTTCTTAGGCTACATACCTTTTTATAATATATAATCTGTTTAATGATGCATTAGCGCGCCATCTGTTATGTAAATTTGAAACTATTATAGAGGCGTATTTTAAGTGCAAAATTGGATGAATTATTTCTAAAAACAAATGAAACATTCCAAAGCTTTTTACCGTAGATGTAGATGTAGATCTATATCAATTTGTAAATACTTGAGATAATTATCACAGATTTAACTAACTTTGTAAATATATTTATGATTATCTTTCAAACCTGAAAGGTTCAGGTTCCTATTATATATTATTGTTTCTCTTTTTATTTTTAATTACTTTTTCTTGTATAATATGTTTATAACTGTTTCTGTTTTAAAAAAAATGTAAATCGACGCAATTATCCCCAGCCGGGATATCGCGTTTTGTGTGTTGAAATAAATAGAAAAATAGACGCGTATGATTCATAGAGGTTCTACTGTATTGGTGATGAAAACTTCCCTTTGTAGAGAGGTGTCCTCTAGCGTGAGTGTCCTCTCATGGAGGTTCTACTGTATTGGTGATGAAAACTTCCCTTTGTAGAGAGGTGTCCTTTAGCGTGAGTGTCCTTTCATGGAGATTCTACTGTATTGGTGATGAAAACTTCCCTTTGTAGAGAGGTGTCCTCTAGCGTGAGTGTCCTCTCATGGAGGTTTTACTGTATTGGTGATGAAAACTTCCCTTTGTAGAGAGGTGTCCTTTAGCGTGAGTGTCCTTTCATGGAGGTTCTACTGTATTGGTGATGAAAACTGCCCTTTATAGAGAAGTTTCCTCTAGCGTGAGTTTCCTCTCATGGAGGTTCTACTGTATTCTACTGGACTCTACTGCAGGTTCACCACTGATGAGCCAGGCCCTCCCATTAATTTTTTTCATTGCAGTAAGGGCAGTATAAATTGTTCATTTTTTAAAAGATTCATACGCGTCTATAATAGATTAAAATTTCCACATATTCTGTTTAAAATAAAATAAATGAATATATTTAATATGAAATTGAATTTAAAATATATGATAAAATAATACTATAAATTGAAATAAAATAGGTGCATTAGCCATGATGCAACACTTCCCCCTCTCCAATATACAGTTAAACCAGTCTATAGGGCCCCCTCTAAATAGCGCCTTCTTCTCTATAGCGCCCGATTTTAAACATTAAAATGTAAACATTTTAAATTAAAAGTGACCTGTCTATAGCACCCCCTATCTATAGCACCCTATTTTGGTGAGTCCCAAGAGAGGGCGCTATAGACAGGTCAACTGTATTTTGTAGCGTAGAAATCAGGTCTTTGTATATCTTAAGATGTAAGCGTATTTATTGATGACGTCACCACGACCAGTCGACAATTATCAACAAAACTATATACAGCTAGAGAATATCGAGCAAAAGCAAACAAAAAAATATTTTGATCATTATTTTACATAAACAGAGTAATATATGAAAAAAACAATAGAAAAAAAATAAAAGATAAGTGGGTCAGGTGTTGATATTAAAAATAAAGAAGGCATCTCCTGACCACGAGCATATGTGCTTTTTAGATGGCAGAGCGCCATCTAGTGGAGCAGAAATAAACTAAACGTTTATTTAGCTTGCTCCGTGATATTTGGCCAACCAAATTTCTTGATAAATCAATTCGTGAATGGCTTTTCTTGATTTATCAAGAAATTGGGTTGGCCAAATATCACGGAGCAAGCTAAATAAACGTTTAGTTTATTTTTGCTCCACTAGATGGCGCTCTGCCATCTAAAAAGCACATGTGCTCGTGGTCAGGAGATGCCTTCTTTATTTTTAAGAGTAATATATATTTATATAATCTGTTGAATATATATTAATTGAATAATTAAATTAAAATTATAATTATTTCTTCGCCACAATATAGATCACTTTCAAATATTCAGTTAGAATTCCATAACGATACAAAATATCAGTAAAACTGTCGTATGATATAAAAATTGAGCCACAAATTCCTTAAAAAACTTAAGCCTCAAAATAAAGACAAAAAGTTGGAAATATAAAAGAATTTCACTAAAGACAGATTAGCAAACAGCTGATGTATTTCACATCGCTGTTCTATCAACAAGGGCCTATAATACCTGTTGGTATTCAAGTGTAAATAATTGAAGCTTTACATTTTTGTCACTTAATACCTTCTAAACCTCGATATACATTGTTTTTATTTATTTATCTTGATAGTTAGAGATAGTTTAAATGGTTAGTATAACTGTATTAGTATTAATTTGTTTTTAAAATGTAGATTTCAACTTAGGAAATACTGTTTTCGTGTTTTGACACTTATCGCTTGTACACGTAGTAAAGGCCATTATAATCATGTACAACTTCCTTAAGTTTTGTCCATAAGTTTAAATAATCTTCCATAAGAAACTGTATCTGTGAACCATCAATTTTATGAATTTATAATAAGATTATTAAATTTAATCACAATAATAATTAAAAATTACTTCTATATTTAACTAAAATAATCAATGTTATGCAACTTTTCCATCTACTCTATTACATATATACATGCTAAAAGGTACAACTTCCTTAAGTTTTGTCTATAAGTGTAAATACAAATCTTGCATAAGTAACTGCATCTGTGAGCGATTAATTTAACTGATTTATAATAAGATTGCTAGATTTAATCGAAAATAGAATGGAAAATAAATTATAAATGAAACTAACAGTATCAATGTTATGCAACTTTTTTATTCTACTCTATTACATATATACATTCTAAAGGTACAACTTCCTAATGCTTTGTCCATGAGTGTAAATAAAAAGCTTCCATATGTAACTGTATCTGTGAGCGATTATATTTGTGAATGTATAATAATATTACCATATTTAATCCAAAAATAATGGAAACTTACTTCTAAATTAAACTAGCAATATCAATGATATGCAACTTTCCCATTTACTCTATTACATATACACATTCTAAAAGGTACAACTTCCTTAAGTTTTGTCTTTGAGTGTAAAATAAAAAGCTTGCATTATTAACTGCATCTGTGAGGAATCATTTTTGTGAATTTATAATAAAATTACCCAATTTAATCGATATTATAATGGTAAATATTATATCTAATTTAAATTATTAGCATCAAAGATATGCAAATTTTCCATCTACCTTATTACATATATACATCCAAAAGTACAACTCCTTAAGTTTCGTCTATGAGCGTAAATAAAAATCTTGATTAAGTAAACTGCATCTGTAAACGATAAATCTTATGAATTTATTATAATATTACCCATTATAATTCAATTAGAATGAAAATATATATACTTCTAAATTAAAATATCAATATCAAACATATGCAACTTTTCCATTTACCTTATTACATATATTCATTTTAAACAAATGCATAAGGACATTATTCTGTGTTATTTCCTTTCAACATAGTTATTGAAAAGTTTCTCATATCAATTAGGGAAGAAACAGCTTCAATAAATGCAACCGAAGTTGTGGACATTTTAATAAAATGCAAAAGATCCTGGGGGGAAATTGCCCATGGCTGCAATTTGTGGCGGGAAATAAAACAAAAGCAGACGATTATATGCCAGAATCAATGAAGGCCTCTTGTTACTTTCAAATTGGTTTCTCAACATTTTATTAAAATGTTGTATTAAAGTTTGATTTAAAATTTTTATTACAATTTCTCCTCTTTCAATATAGAAATTAAAGTTCCCTGTTTCTTTTTGGTATTGACTTAATCAATTTATAAAATGTCAAATTTTGGTAGTTTAAAGTAGAAATTATATATGGATTGAAAGATAAATTAATATAGAAATGTTGAATAATTTAATGTACGTTTTCCTTTATGATTTTTCTGAATAAAATTTAATGAAATATATATTACTATCTTCAGGATAAAGGTTGCCTTGCAATTATTCATTATTTAAAAAAAAAAGATACTTCGGCCATAGAAAAAAAACTTTTTTCTAATTTACTCAACGTATCGACAATTTTTTTGTCCTCGTTAGGAAATATAAATATTAAAGCATTTGGCAATGCGATTGTCATATTAAAATAATTTTTAACGCCTTGCAAAATGCTTTAATTTTTATTTTTCCTGACGAGGACTTAATATTTTTTAGAACGTTGAGATAATAAAAATTTCTATCCGAAGTGTCTTTTATTTTATATATAAAGATATACAGTAGAACATCCCTGTAAAAGACAACATCTAATTACAGAGCCAAAGTGTCCTTTAGAGAGAGGTGTCCTCTTACCAGAGAGTTGAAAAAAGGTAAAAATGGTAATTTTGCAAATAAAAACTGTCCTTTATAGAGAGATGTCCTCTAGCGTGAGTGTCCTCTCATGGAGGTGCTACTGTATTGGTGATGAAAACTGTTCTTTATAGAGAGGTGTCCTCTAGCGTGAGTGTCCTCTCATGGAGGTTCTATTGTAATGGTGATGAAAACTGCCCTTTATAGAGAGGTGTCCTCTAGCGTGAGTGTCCTCTCATGGAGGTTCTATTGTAATGGTGATGAAAACTGTTCTTTATAGAGAGGTGTTCTCTAGCCTGAGTGTCATACCATGGAGGTTCTACTGTATTGGTGATGAAAACTGTCATTTATAGAGAGGTTTCCTCTAGCGTGAGTTTCCTCTCATGAAGGTTCTACTGTATTGGTGATGAAAACTGTCCTTTATAGAGAGGTGTCCTCTAGCGTGAGTGTCCTTTCATGGAGATTCTACTGTATTGGTGATGGAAACTGTACTTTATAGAGAGGTGTCCTCTAGGGTGAGGGTCTATTCATATAGATTCTACTGTATTGGTGATGAAAACTTCCCTTTGTAGAGAGGTGTCCCCTAGCGTGAGTGTCCTCTCATGGAGGTTCTACTGTATTGGTGATGAAAACTGTCCTTTATAGAGAGATGTCCTCTAGCGTGAGTGTCCTCTCATGGAGGTTCTACTGTATTGGTGATGAAAACTGTCCTTCATAGAGAGGTTTCCTCTAGGGTGAGTGTCCTTTCATGGAGATTCTACTGTATTGGTGATGGAAACTGTACTTTATTGAGAGGTGTCCTCTAGGGTGAGGGTCTATTCATAGAAGTTCTACTGTATTGGTGATGAAAACTGTCCTTTATGGAGATATGTCCTCTAGCGTGAGTGTCCTCTCATGGAGGTTCTACTGTATTGGTGATGAAAACTGTCCTTTATAGAGAGATGTCCTCTAGCGTGAGTGTCCTCTCATGGAGGTTCTACTGTATTGGTGATGAAAACTGCCCTTAATAGAGAGGTGTCCTCTAGCGTGAGTGTCCTCTCATGGAGGTTCTACTGTATTGGTGATGAAAACTGTCCTTTATAGAGAGGTGTCCTCTAGCGTGAGTGTCCTTTCATGGATATTCTAATGTATTGGTGATGGAAACTGTACTTTATAGAGAGGTGTCCCCTAGCGTGAGTGTCCTCTCATGGAGGTTCTACTATATTGGTGATGAAAACTTCCCTTTGTAGAGAGGTGTCCTTTAGCGCAAGTGTCCTCTCATGGAGGTTCTACTGTATTGGTGATGAAAACTTTCCTTTATAGAGAGGTATCCTCTAGAGGGAGTGTCCTCTCTTGTAGGTTCTACTGTATTTGTGATGAAAACTGTCATTTATAAAGAGGTATCCTCTAGCGGGAGTATCCTCTCAGTGAGGTTCTACTGTATTGGTTATGGAAACTGTCCATTATAGAGAGGTGTCCTCTAGCGGGAGTGTCCTCTCTTGTAGGTTCTACTGTATTTGTGATGAAAACTGTCCTTTATAGAGAGGTGTCATCAAGCGCTAGTGTCCTCTCATGGAGGTTCTACTGGTATTGGTGATGGAAACTGTCCATTATAGAGAGGTGTCCTCTAGCGTGAGTTTCCTCTCATGAAGCTTCTACTGTATTACTATATTATGTTTCTTTCTCCATAAAAATAGACTACCAGTAATATAAAATTATGAAACTTTCTTCAGTTTTTCCTCTAACTGTATATATTCTAAATATATTTCAGAGCAAAAGATTATCTTCTAGTTAGGCAAATCAAAACTCTGACAACAGGAGCCTATTCAGCTACGTGCAAATGGGAAAATTAACAGGTATAATGATGGCGGTGCTTACGTAATGAATCCTAACGACATGATGATCGTTTTATGATGATTATGCTCATTTAGATTCAAAATCATTTCGAGAAAATGCTGGGTATTGACCCTTGACCATTTGGGAGACGCCCAAAGGTGTTGGCCATTCACCACATACTTTTATAATCATTAGTTAGATGTAAATATGAAATATATGCAAATCACAATGCAGGCTCCGAGGGTAAGTTTCTTATTTTATTAAATGTTCTCACAAGCTTTCGGGTACTGTAAACCTTTCTTCAGGAGTATATAAACGATATTAAGCTAAATTTTTAACTATTATTTATATCTAATAAACATTGTTTTGAAAATAGAGCAAACCAAAAAAAGGGATATATTGGATCAAAATATCATTTATTTTATCAATATTTTAAATGGCTGAACGCCAACTTTTTACAAGGTTAACATATTAATATGTGAAAAAATAGTACAAATGTGGTATTGTACTGAGATATGGTGAATAAATTATGAAAAAAATGTCCGTGGTTAGCTTTTTCTTGATTAATAAATAACGGGTATTTGGCCAATTCTGTAATAATTAAAAATCAACGAGAATATTAGTCAGTAGCGCGATAAAGAGATGCCTTTTTCATAATCTTAATGTGTCAACAACAAATTAAATCTATTGATGTTGTGTGGCGCTGAGTATTTTGTTGACACACATTAATATGTTATAACATCTTGATAAAGGTTGGCGTTCAGCCAACCTAAATATTGGTAAAATAAATTACATTTTGATCCAATATATGCCTTTTTAATTAAACTCATTGTTATAATACCTTGAAAAAGGTTGGCGTTCAGCCAACTGAAATATTGATCAAATAAATGATATTTTGATCCAATATATGACTTTTTAATCAAAAATTAAATATTATAATCTATTTACATATTTCAGAAGTGCTAAGAAAACTATTTAGCATAGTATTTGTTTATAGTGTAATATAATAGGAATTGAGTTTTCCTTCATATATACAGATTTAATAAAATATTGTTTATTCAGGGTTGTTTTGTCTATATACAAATCTACTATAGACTTCTGGGATGTCAATAGGTATATTGATACTACAGTTAAACCTGTCTATAGCGCCCCCTCTCAATAGCGCCTCCCTCTCTAAAGCGCCCGATTTTAAATACATATTAAGATGTGATTTACATTAAAAGTGACCTGTCTATAGCACTCCCTCTCTATAGCACCCTATTTTGGTGAGTCTCAAGAGGGAGCGCTATAGACAGGTTTAACTGTATTGTGATATTTAGATAACATGGCTTCAAAGATTAGTCTTTTATGCAAATTGTATATTATTTGGACTTTGAATGAAATTGACGCCACACATATTATATACGTTAGATAGTAAAAAGGCATATATTGGATTTAATAAAAGATGTATTTGCCAATATTTCGGCTGGCTGAATGCCAACCTTTATTGAGGCATTACATTTTTGTATACGCAAACTCAGCGCCGCAGTGTTATAATATTCTTATATTACTATCTTATAATTATATCACTATATTTTAATACTATTATATACTCAAAAAGATATGGTTTAAATGTGAAAATTCATTGATATCTGTTTACTTCAAATACTTTCCTGACTATAAACTGTATCAAAAATTCTCATTTGATTCTTATATTCTTATTAAAATTGCTTTCGAAGATAAAAATGATATAAAAACGACATTACCTGGTATCTTTGAAAGAAAATAATCGAAATATTATTAAAAATTGTTTTTTTTTTCTTTCTGAGATACAGATACGCCCTTTTTATGTTATATATTGCTACAAAAAGAAAAACCATTAAAATTTAAATTTAGATTTTAAATTAGAGAATAAATCAATTGTATATAATTTATATTATCATTTTTTATTATTACAATACCAAAATTGTTATTGACTATTCATTCTTTCGTCGATGTTAGAAAGTTGAGAAGTGAATTTCTCGTGAAAATAAATAAGAATACTTAATTGTTACTAAGTGTTTTTGATATAAGGTGTGTCTATACACTTATTCAGAGAGAGATTACAATACTAGAATAATAATACTATTGATAAAAATGATTATAGTTATTGATAGCTATGCTAGTTAATTTTGCGCTGTTTGTTGTTGACACACAATAAATATTAAGAAAAAGACAGACCATTTTTTTGGTCGTTAAGGTACAGCTTGCACCACTTTGATGAGACCCAAACGGCCCTAAACGCGTCCGTGGTTAGCTTTTCTTGATTAATCAAGAATGGGTATTTGGCCAATTCTGGAATAATTAAAAATCAACGAGAATAGTTAATATTTATCCGATAGATGGCGCAAGCCATCAGCAACTTTCAGTTGCATGATAAGGGGATGCCTTTTTCTTAATTTATGCACCTTATCCCAGTACAATATCACCTTTGTACTATTTTTTCACACACATTAAAATGTTATAATACCTTGAAAAAGGTTGGCGTTCAGCAAACTGAAATATTGGTAAAATAAATAATATTCTGATCCAATATATGCCTTTTTAATTGAAAATTAAATCTTATAATATATTTACATATTTCAGAAGTGTTAAGAAAACTATTTAGAATGGAGATTTTTTAAACGACTTGAGAAATAAGCAACAACAACAACTAGTTAATAAAGCTTAAAAAGTGATAATAAAAAGGCATATATTAGATTGAATAAATTATTTATCTGCCAATATTTCGGTTGGCTGAACGCCAAACCTTCATCAAGGCATTACATTTTTATATTAAAAAACTCAGCGCCGCATAATGTTATAATATCACAGTTGAAAAAAAGGTCAACTGTGATATTATAAAACTATGCTGCGCTGAGTTTGTTTATACAAAAATGTAATGCCTTGATGAAGGTTTGGCGTTCAGCCAACCGAAATATTGGCAAATAAATCTTATATTCAATCGAATATATGCCTTTTTATTAACTAATAATTTAAATATGGATTGCTCTATTTTCATAGCTAAAAATGTATTCTATTAAAAAAGGCTGAAGTCGTTGTTGTATGGTAATATTAATCTTACATAAATTCAGCTTTAACAATTCAAACAAATGTATTATTTAAATACAAAGAGATGTTTGAAATAACTAACTAAAAATTCGAGAAAAGTCTTCAGCCTTTACTTTAAGCTATTACTTTTAAAAACAAACAAATACTTGGTCAAAACATAACATATTGATTTCACAGATTTGTTTACTAAACTCAACAGTTTTATTCCCAATAAACTTATGTGTGTTTATACACTGAAATATATTTTTAAAATCTGCCTTTAAAAGATATATAGTATTTTCAGAATGTTTTTTGAGATTATGATATTGCTTTTATATTTTTTATAGTGATATTTTTAATTAAGTCACATACACATCTATATAATTTTATTTACCAGTTTCAAACAAGACTCGCTATATCCGATCTGGATAATTGCGCGTGAAACTATTTGCAATAATTCATATTATAGTAAAGTAGGTAACAGAATTTTCAAAAACAAAATGAACAACTAAGAAAAAGAGCATTGAATAAACATATACATTAAACAAATAAGCAACAACATAAGCAGATAGAAGAAATCGCAAGGTAGTTATTTACAATATGTTAAGCAATGATGGAAGTTGATTTAATGAAGTTATCTGTAAAAATTAGTATCGTGGAGAAAGTTGATCAAGTTGAGCTATTTACAATGAGTTATATTCAAAAGTAACTTTATATAAATCTATATAATTGGTTGACGAAAATCCATTCTATTTTAATTAATATTTTTTAAAAACTGAGAGAAATACGAGAAAAAAACATATATAAATATATAAAGGAATAATAATATTGCCACGTGGAAAATTAGGAAAGACAAACTTCAGGATGACACAGCAATTTATTTATGGCAAGAACAAACTATGAATGATAAACAAAAGATAAGCAATGAGGGATGTTTACATAGTAGAAAAATATAAACATAAAAAATGATACTTTGTTAATAAAATAATAAATACTTTGCTACAATATTGTAACAAAGTATTTATTATTTTAGCAGAGTATTGTTTTTTTATGTTTATATTTTGCTATACTCTGTACACTTCCCTCTTTTTGCTTATCTTTTGTTTATCACTCATAGTTTGTTCTTGCCTGAAATAAATTGTTCTCTCATTCCGAAGTTGGTCTTTCCTAATTTTCCACGTGGCAATATTAATGAATTGTTTTATGTGTGGGCTGAGTATTTGTGAGCGCGGTTAAATATTAAATTTTGTTCATAAAATATTTATAATTGCTATATCCGGTACCACTGCCATTCACAGTGTTAATCCAAGTTAAGCCTAAATTTAGTTTAAACAGCATCTCAATGACACAGTGAAAATTCGTTTTTTTTTAATTTGATTATAAATATTCTAATAAATCAAAATTTTATATACATTTTAAATTTAAATATAGTTGAAAGGCTGTTAACCAAATGCATTTTCTAATAAATATTTAAAATAAGACAAAAATATACATAAATATAAAATTTAAAGAAGGATTTATCAAATGATGTGACGTTAAAGAAAAATCTTGCAGATATTTCAATTTTAATATAATTTTGTTTTCTATCCATTATCTAATAAAATATCAACTGAAATTTATTCTTATTGTTAATTATAATACTAATTGTTTTAAAATACAATTTTTTTTCACACAATAAGTTTATTTTTATTTTAAAATGTTAGCTTTCAAGTGATAATTTATTTTCAACGTATTATGAAAAAATGATTTTTGCATCTTTGAACGTTTTTCACAAGTTTAACATGAATATTATATAATAATTGTGTTAAATATATATAATAATTAAAAAATAAATAATATATAAATAAATCCTTAATTAAAAAGGCATATATTTGGATCAAATATATAATATATTTTACCAATATTTCAGTTGGCAGAATTTAATGTGTGTCAAAAACATACAGCGTGTGGGTTGACACACTTTAAAATGTTATAATACCTTGATAAAGTTTGGCGTTCAGCCAACTGAAATATTGGTAAAATAAATTATATTTCGATCCAATATATGCCTTTTTAATTAAATATTTATATATGGATTGCTTCTTTTTTCAATATATATAAATCTAAATATTTTAAAATATTCAATGATCATATAGGAAATTATTTTTTAAAAATTTCCCTGTTATTTTATTTTATTCTTCATATATTCATAGTTATTTAACAAAGAGTTAAATCTAAATATTTCAAATAATTTACATCTTCAGTTATATATAATCATAGCATTTCATATCTAAATATAGATTCACAAACTTCGTTTACCTCTCTTATATGTAAATATTATCGTGATGCAAATATAGATTCTGGTAGCACGGAATATGGAATAGGATACAGAGTAATATTGTAATATTGGCTCACAGAAGACAAATAGAGAATTCAATAACAGATATTCATGGTAATATTTGTGTTTATTGAGTAGTATTGGGTGGCTCGTTTGGCACGTTATTTAGAACATATTTCTAACGTTTACTATTTAGAAATAAGGGATGGTCATAATACTTTGTGTTTTAATATTTATTTAAATTACAACAAGGTTAACCCTAATATATAAACAAAAAATATATTATGCAAAATTAGAGAAAGAAAAGAAAGTACAGTGTTGCCAACTACCTAACTATAAAGAAAAATCAAAGAATAATTAAATATTTTACATAAATAAATACAGAGCATGTTACAAAATGAATAACAAATGTTTATCATCAGTAATCTATATTCTTTTGATAGTTTACTTTAATGTTTTTTATTAAATATTTTGATTGAAATATTCATTTATACCTTTGAATTCTGTGGTGTCAATTTTTATCAGGAATCGTTTGTTTTAGAATTTAACTTGAAGTACTCTTAAAAATAATTATCATTTAAAAAGAATATATTCTAATTATATTTGTAAGATATTATGTTTTACATTTAAAATAATCTATACATTGATATACATATATGTTAAGATATAGTTGTTTTTAAAAAGAATTGATTTTAAAGAAGGGTTTCTGCAAATAATAAATTGCAGTTGTTTGGTAAAGAATTGAAAATATTTATTTATAACACTCGCGAGTAAAATGAGCATTTAAAAATAATTAAGAATTTAACTAGGGGATAAGTAAAATAATAATTATTTTTTTAAATGTGAAATTTAACAGGCTGAAATCTATGCACATATTGACTGTCTTTCGTTGTATAAAACTACTTGTAAATTAGCTATATAAAAGTGCATATATTTTTAAATTCTGATAATTTATTTCGACTCATTGAGAAAACTTATGGAAGAGGAAAGATATTGATGTCGCTGTTCGTGTGTGTATTTTATGGAGACAGAAGCAATTTTGTTTACATTTGGTTATCTCGTATGTTTTCAAAAAGGTCACTGTGTATCAGGTGTATCAGTTATTTGTCTGAATCCCGATATATATGCTAAAAGGTACAACTTCCTTAAGTTTTGTCCATGAGTATATTTTTCATAGTTATTATCTGAATCCCGATATACATGCTAAAAGGTACAACTTCTTTAAGTTTTGTCCATGAGTATATCTTTCATATTTATTGTCTGAATCCTGATATACATGCTAAAAGGTACAACTTCCTTAAGTGTTGTCCATAAGTGTATCTTTCAGAGTTATTGTCTGATTACCGATATGCATGCTAAAAGGTACAACTTCCTCAAGTTTTGTTCATGAGTGTATTTGTATATCTAAGTTAAAAAGCTTCATGGATGTTATAATGTTACAGGAAAGGCCGATAAAACTGAAGATATCAAATTCAAGGCTTCAACCTCTGCTCCAGAACAGGTGTTTGGGAGAATAATGGAACGTCTGCTACAATTTGTCAATATCCCATCTTCAGCAGAAG
>CP092865.1:40623959-40675808 GCA_030710605.1 Cordylochernes scorpioides | reverse complement strand
ATCCTGTCAAACGATAAGCCCCAAATTACATGATCTACAATCTCTACTTACTGGTTGAAAAGGAGATTTCATCTTTCTTGCCTACATTCTATAATGGTATTTAAATATTTCCCGTTTTTTAAAACTTATTTTCTTTTTTATGTAAGGATCATTTTTATATAAAATTTAAGATTATAGAACCATAATTCTTTAGGTATAAATGAATTACAAAAGGTATATACTCATGAGAACAAAACTTAATAAAGTGAAATGTTCGATATCGCCGGTGGTTTATTATCATTTTTTAAGGATACAGAGGCAATTTTGTTCACACTTGGTTATCTCTTGTGTCTTCAATAAAGGTCACTGCGTATCAAATATCTTTCTGAGTTGTCTGAATCTCGATATACATGCTTAAAGGTACAGCTTCCTTAAGTTTTGTCCATGAGTGTATCTTTCAGAGTTATTGTCTGAATCCCGATATATATGTTAAAAGGTACTAATATCTTAAGATTTGATTATGCGTGCATATACGGATTTCATTTTAAAGATTTATATAAATTTAAAGCAATATTAGAAAGTTATTAGAAGAAAATTTGATTCAACAATAGAGATTTTTTCCGTATTTACCCGTCTTTTAATTGTTGAATCGTATATTTACTTCACAAATTTTGAAATATTGTTTTTCATTTAGTTTAAATAATAACAACAAAGAATATATATAACCTTCGCAATTTATTTATAATTGAAAAAGTTTATTGATCTCCAATTTTTGACTTTAAATGAAAAAGGTTTCTTGCACGAAAAAATAAAAAAACATTTATAACAAGAGCCCCATTCAGTTAATTAACTCGTTGGTGGGGTTGGACTTTTGCAAGAATCGGGGCCATTGTATCATCTACTTTTTTTTTTAATTAGATAAAAGTGCGCAATACGGGGTTCGAATTCAGGTCGTAGCAGTTTAGACCACTAGCCCAACGACCCTCTGATAACTTTCTAATAAAGTAATATATGAACTGTTTAGAAATGTCATCTAATAATTATTTATTATCATTAGTGTCTAGCAAGGGGCGTCCCAAACAAGTGCCAAATACGGGACTCGAACCTGGGTCGTAGGAGTTGAAAACCAACGGTTTAGACCACGGGCCCAACTTTCTAATAGAGTAATATATATACTGCTTATAAACTCTGTTTTCCAGTCTTATCATTAGTTTACAGCAAGGGACGTCCCAAAAAATTCGATCGAATCTGGGCCGTAGCGATTGAAAACCAACAATTTAGACCACTCGCCCACCGACCCACTGATAACTTTCTAATAGAGTAATATATAAACTGTTTATAAACTTCATCTGATAATTATTTGTTATCATTAGTTTCTATCAAGGGAATTACAAAAAAGTGCCCAATACGGGATTCGAACCTGGGCTGTAGCGGATGAAAACCAACGGTTCAGACCACTCGCCCACCGACCCACTGATAACTTTCTAATAGAGTAATATATAAACTGTTTATAAACTTCATCTGATAATTATTTGTTATCATTAGTTTCTATCAAGGGAATTACAAAAAAGTGCCCAATACGGGATTCGAACCTGGGCTGTAGCGGATGAAAACCAACGGTTCAGACCACTCGCCCACCGACCCACTGATAACTTTCTAATAGAGTAATATATAAACTGTTTATAAACTTCATCTGATAATTATTTGTTATCATTAGTTTCTATCAAGGGAATTACAAAAAAGTGCCCAATACGGGATTCGAACCTGGGCTGTAGCGGATGAAAACCAACGGTTCAGACCACTCGCCCACCGACCCACTGATAACTTTCTAATAGAGTAATATATAAACTGTTTAGAAATGTCATCTAATAATTATTTGTTATCATTAGTTTCTATCAAGGGGCGTCCAAAAAAAGTGCCCAATACGGGATTCGAACCTGGGTCGTAGCAGTCAAAACCCAACGGTTCAGACCACTCGCCCACCGACCCACTGATAACTTTCTAATAGAGTAATATATAAACTGTTTAGAAATGTCATCTAATAATTATTTGTTATCATTAGTTTCCATCAAGGGAATTACAAAAAAGTGCCCAATACGGGATTCGAACCTGGGCTGTAGCGGATGAAAACCAACGGTTCAGACCACTCGCCCACCGACCCACTGATAACTTTCTAATAGAGTAATATATAAACTGTTTAGAAATGTCATCTAATAATTATTTGTTATCATTAGTTTCTATCAAGGGGCGTCCAAAAAAAGTGCCCAATACGGGATTCGAACCTGGGTCGTAGCAGTCAAAAACGAACGGTTCAGACCACTCGCCCACCGACCCACTGATAACTTTCTAATAGAGTAATATATAAACTGTTTAGAAATGTCATCTAATAATTATTTGTTATCATTAGTTTCTATCAAGGGGCGTCCAAAAAAAGTGCCCAATACGGGATTCGAACCTGGGTAGTAGCAGTCAAAAACCAACGGCTTAGACCACTCGCCCACCGACCCACTGATAAATTTCTAATAGAGTAATATATAAACTGTTTAGAAATGTCATCCAATAATCAGATTACTCTGTTTTCCAGTTTTATCATTAGTTTCCAGCGTCCCTATAGACCTTGCTATCGATATGGTTAATAAAGATGGTTGACAGCTTAATTAAATTTTAAAAAATAGTTTTACAAACCTGAGGTAATTATTAGAAAACAAAATTAAGGTTTTTCTATGGGAATATTCATATCTTTCATGTTACTTTGTATCTGTGTCTTCTGTTTCTTTCTTTATATCTTTTATACAAATGTTATGTAAACCTATATGTAATTATTGTTGGCGAACTAACTCCTTTTTATTTCTTTTTCTCATAAGAATTATTTATTGCTGTATTGTGAAATACTATATTATTAAATAATTACACATTAATATTGTCGCAATGTATTTATTATTTTATTAACAGAGTATCATTTATGATGTTTATATTTTGCTACTATGTAAACTACCCTCATTGCTTATCTTTTGTTTATCACTTATAGTTTGTTCTTGCCTGGAATAAATTGTCGTCTCATCCCGAAGTTAGTCTTCCCTAGCTTTCCAGGTGGCAATATGTTATAATACCTTGATAAAGGTTGGCGTTCAGCCAACTGAAATATTGGCAAAATAAATTATATTTTTATCCAATATATGCCTTTTTTATTAAAGATTTATTCATGGATTTCTCAATTTTAAAAGAAATAATATATGCAAATAATATTGAATTCTTCATATAAAGAACTATAACATTGTTTATTGATTAGGTATATTCATATATGTTTGTCTGTGAGTTTATTGTATTATTTATATTGTAACAAAGTATTTATTATGAAAAAAGGCATCTCCTTATCGTGCAACTGAAAGTTGCTGATGGCTTGCGCCATCTAACGGAATAAATATAAACTATTCTCGTTGATTTTTAATTATTCATTCCAGAATTGGCTAAATACCCATTCTTGATTAATCATGAAAAGCTAACCACGGACGACACATTCATAATTATGCAACTTATCCCAGTACAATATCACATTTGTACTATTTTTCACAAAGTATTTATTATTTTATTAGCAGAGTATCATTTTTATGTTTATATTTTGCTACTCTGTAAACTTCCCCCATTGCTTATATTTTGTTTATCATTCATAGTTTGTTCTTACCTTAAATAAATTGCTGTGTCATCCTGAAGTTTGTATTTCCTAATTTTCCAAGTGGCTATATTATTAGCGAACTAACACTCCTTTCTATTTTTCATTAGAATTATTTTATTCATTGCCGTATTTTGTGTAATATTATATATACATTATATTGAATTTTTTATAGTGCGAACTACAATATTGTTTATTGATAAAAAATATATTAATATATTAGATGATAAAAAGGCATATATTGGATTGAATAAAAGATTCATTTGCCAATATTTCGGTTGGCTGAACGCCAAACCTTTATCAAGGCATTACATTTTTGTATGCACAAAATCAGCGCCGAATAGTGTTATAATATCACAGTATATAATATAACACTATGCGGCGCTGAGCTTGTTTATACAAAAATGTAATGCCTTGATAAAGGTTTGACGTTCAGCCAACCGAAATATTGGCAAATATATCTAGGTTAAAAATAATCGTTATTTATCCTTAAAATAAAATTTGATTTTTCGTTGAAAAGAAATACATGCTGGATAATTTTCAAATGTCGTTTTACAAATATATCTTTTTGAACGAGAAAGAATATACAATATTAGGTAAGGGTAATATATCTTTTATTCAATCCAATATATGCCTTTTATTATCTAACTAGCCGAATGACCCGGGCAACGCCCGGGGTTTACCCGATTAAATGCTTTTATTCAAATACTATTCGTTACAATTATAAATTGGCGCCGTGGATGTCATTCTTGTATAATATATAAATGAGTTTTAAAAATTATTTAAAAAAAATTGCATCGGCCGGAAATCGAACCCGGGGCGCCCGCCACTATAATATATAAATGAGTTTTAAAAATTGTAAAAAAAAAAAATGCATCGGCCGGGAATCTAACCCGGGGCGCCCGCGTGGCAGGCGAGCATTCTACCACTGAACCAAAAGCAAACGGTGACAGAATTAAGAACGCATGACGCTGATAACTGTATATATTAATGACTTAAATATGGATTGCTCTATTTTTAAAGCATAGTTATATATCTCTAATAATTATTTTGAAACAATAGCACAGACTGAGAAATTTTGCATGTATTGACAATAAAATTAATTGTTAATTGCCGAAAAAAGTCCAAATATTGAAGTTTAGGTAGAACTAGCGGTTAAATTGATCATCCACAGTTTTCATCACCTTCAGCGATGTTTAATCACCTCAACCGTCTAACAAGACAACCAAGTCAAATATCCCAGCCGCTATCACACCATCTACACCGATCCATCTACAAGGTGACGTGGTTGATGAGTTTGTCTTGTAGATCACTACTGATAGCTAGCGCCATCCATCCAATGGGAGGTTCCAGTAGCCAACGGTTAAAGAAGAGGCCTTCAAATAACTTTGGGGATAGAATTGGGGGTTGAGGGCTTTGTGAATTCCTTTTTTTTTTTTTTTTCACGTAAGGCGGAAAGGTTGAAGGAATTAGTAGCTCCGTCAACTTACCCCCCTTTCTCTCAAATTTTATGCCTTTTTTTAACCCACTGTTTCCTTGAATAGTTTTTCTTATTCCAATTTGTCAATCCTAAGGTAATTTTTTTGAAAGGGAATAAGGTATAAGTTTGAACTTGATTTTATATTTATATGAAAAATAGACACTTCGGAAAGTTAGAGTTTTTTTATTTTCTCAACGTTTCGACAAAAATATTTTGTCTTCGTCAGGAGAAATAAAAAAAAATAAAGCATTTGGCAAGGCGTTAAAAATTGTTCTGAGGTTGCAAGGGCGTTTTCATGTGATTTTTCGAATTTAGTACAACATCTAAAGCACGAGTCAAAAACAAATATTAAACTCGTCAAAGACTATGATCTTGGAAATAAAAAAATATATATAATAATAAAATTATAACCAAGATAAATAAAGTAATATGATGATAATAATCACAAATATTACATATAATTTTATTAATTTATAACTATCATGTACAATTTATATATAGCTTTTAACTACTTTTTAAAATTTAAAAATGAAGTATATTGTTGTGGAATATCTTCAATGTTTTATATGCCTAAATACACATTCTTTATTTCGACTTAGAGCGCTATGTCCTCCTAGGTACACTTGCACTTTAAAGATAAACAAAAAATTGAAAGAAAAGAAAGATATTTGAAATATGTACAGAATTAGTATGCAAGTTAGTTAGAAACATGATACAAAGATACAATGCGAACTATGAATATAAAACTATAATTAAAAGTAATATATTGGATCAAAATATCATTTATCAATATTTCAGTTTGCTGGACGCCAACCTTTTTAAAGGTATAACATATTTATGTCAACAAAAAATTCAGAGCGTCACATAATGTTAATAGAATTAAGTTTTAAAAGGCTTATTGTATTTGTTGTTGACATAAATAGGTTATAAAACCTTGAAAAAGGCTAACGTTCAGCTAACTGATATATTGGTAAAATAAACGATATTTTGATCTAATATATGCCTTTTTAATTACAGATTTATTTATGGATTGCTCTATTTTCAAAAGGAAATAATAATAAAGCCATATATTGAACATATTTTAAATAAGATATTCAGAATTATGTGAAAGTGGATGAGTAGGTAACACCCTCGATTCCCGACAGCCATGAACCGGGATTGAATCCCACGTTAACATTTTGTTTGATATGTGAATAACCTTCACATATTATTCATTGTTGTAATTATCATAAACTAGGTTGCTCTTGTTGAGCGGTACCTAATAAAGTCATTTTGGAACAGAACAGAATTATTATTAAATATATCAAAACGTTTTGGAAGAATAATATTCATATACGAAAAGATTTATCTTTTTATGGTAGCCATTTATTTATTTATTTCAATTTAAAGCGCTATGTTCATCTAGGGACACTTGCGCTGTCATACATGTATGTATTTACATTTGTCTATACATATTTACAATAATATTAGGCCGTGAAGATAATAGTCATATGATATTAAAAAGGAGAAAGAGAGAAAAACCTAGAACAGAGAACTGGGAGCCATAGCCGCACCATGGTATACAGGTTGACCTTTTATCTGAATTAGTTAAAATTGGTGATGTGTTTCATTATTTATGGCTTATTCCTTAATAGAATCGCCGAATAACGTGGTCTATTTGGGTGAGAAAAGTGAAGACTAGAACGCGGTTTATATATACTAACACTATCCCCGACGCTTATCATGCTCTCCTGGCCTTTATGTAATTTTTCTCATTTATATACTTAAACTCCATATCAGACATATCATATACTTCATTAATATTTCTTGCCTCCAGCTATGGATTTGCATCTCTTTAAATTGTCCTCTATAATTATTATTTTACTAATAGTTAAATTATCATTTGCATGCTTCTTTTCTATATTTATGTAAATAATTTGTGTATATGTATTCACTTAAACCATTAGTTTCGTTCAGAGTGTCGTATTTATACTTCATTGCCTGTTGAAGGGTTTTTGCCCGAAAGCTTGCGTCGTCGAATAATTAAAGAAACTTGTCTTCTTTCATTTGGTGAATTCGCTACATATTTTACAAAGAATAATCTTCTATATCTAGCACTATCTTGTTTTCTTTTGGTTTCCCTCGGATAGTAGTCCGCCAAACCATATTCTTTCAATTTCTTTTGACCGGCACAAAACCTTCTGTAAATATGTAATATTTTTCTCTATTCTTCACGTTCCAAGATAGGTATTTCTTTATCAAATTATCAATAAAATTGGTAACATTTTGGTATAATATATAATGATTACTCAATCAATATACCTCTATCATCACCTCTTCATTATTTATATTTAATATAATAATAGTCAAAAAAGATCACATCTGTATACCATTGGCATAATGCTCATGTATCTAAAAAGCAAGATAATAATTTCTATATCAAACCTTCATTATAAAAGCTAATAATCCCTCATCAAAATATATTATAAAATATTAAAATCAAAAAAGGCATATTCTGTCTACGAGAAAATGAGATTTTTAGATAGCAGAGCGCCATCTAGTGACACAGAAATCAACTAAACATTGATTTAGCCTGTTCCCTGATATTTGGCTAACCTATTTTCTTGATAAATCAAGAAAGTTATCCACGAACGCGTTTTGAACTGTTGGCTCTCGTCAGAGTGAAGCAGGTTGCACCACTGCGACCAAAAATGTTTTGGTACCAGAGGCTTCTTGTGAGACTAAGAAATAGGTATTTAAGGCCAAAATTGCCTAAATTCGCTAAAAGTGTGAAAAAAATGAGAGTTGAGAGAGTTAAACAGACAAAATTTCTGGATTCTAAATATCAGAAGTATTAATAAATGGTCAAAAACACATGGTAACAAAATGCGTGGGCCAATATGTTATACTCAAAGTCTTTTTTATTTTATTCTGTTTCGAGTCCAAGAAGAAGAATTGAAATTCAAGCATACCAAGATAATGAATAATATAAAGAATACTAATTTTTGCAGAAGAATTTTAGAAGTATTCTATGAATAACTGCAAAATTAACTCATTTAAAGATATTTGACCTGTAAACCCTAAGTGAAAAATTCAATATTATGACAAATAAAACAACCGCATTCAATAAAATGTTTTATAAAATGTTCTGCAGATAATATTTGTTTAGAGATAAAATCAATTATCTTTTCTCGAAAGATAAAAAATGATTTCAATTATCTTTGAGATAATAGGGGTTGTACAATTAAAAGAGAATTATTCGAAAATAAAACCCTTCAGTGAGTTATATTTTAATGCCTCTTTAAGTTAAAGCAAATGGCCTTATTAAAAATCACCAGTGGGCTTTAAAAATCGTTTGGTAATTAGGATCTGTCGTTTTATGGCTTTTTTATTCCACCAGGGGACGGGGTAGACTATCGTTGACATGGCCTCTCTATGGAAGAAACCAATTTCAATCTCTTTAGCGTATATTGACAAGGGTAGTAAAGGTATGTATGCTAGGGATAACTATCGTTTGCATATTTGCATATATTTATCATCATAAAGTTAAAATGCTGTTATGTTAAATATTATCCTTAACTCAGCGCCATCTATCTGTAAAAATTATAAATAATTAAACACTAATGTTCTTTTAATATACAAGTATACTTGTATTTGCATATATCTGGGTAACTATCGTCTGCATATTTTTATCATCATAAATTTAAAATGCTGTTGCTATGTTAAATATAATCATCAAATCAGCGCCATCTATCTGTAAAAATTATAAGTAATTAAATGCTCTCTAATATATAAATAATCAAACGAAATTTCAACACTCTTATCCTGCAATGAAAAAAATTGAACAAGGGAGTGCATATAGCTATAATTAATAACTATCTCTACAGCCCGTATACCCACCCTCTTTCAATTTTTATTCATTATAATATGAAAGCAGTGTTGAAATAGCTTTTAATTATATATATTTAAAAAGGAAAGTGGCATTAGAATATTTCTAATTATTATTCAAGGTTGTTATATGGTAATGTTAAATCAAACAATTAGTGTTGTGCTGGCAGTTAAAATATGTAATTATAAGGAAAAATAAAGTTTAGAATGTGTAATATCACCTCTCGTATTATTAAAGACATCGCTGTAAAAAGAATAGTAAATCATGTACTGTTTACTGTGTATGTATAGTTCATTAAATGTATTTATAGTTCATGATACGTGTATATGGCCTATAATACGCATAACCCTTAAAACGTGTGTATAGGTCATATTATGTATGCATAGTTGATTATACGTGTGTATAGTCCATAATACGTGTATATAGCCTATAATACGCATCTAAGGCCCTTAATACCCGTGTTTAGCCCTTAAAACGTGTGTATAAACCATACTACGTGTATATAGCCCATAATACGTTCCTATGGCTAATAATAAGTGTGTATAGTTCATTATACGTGTATATAGCCCTTTATGCATCTTTATAGCCTATAGTGCGTATGCTAGCCCGTGATACGCATATATAGATCATAATACGTGTGTATAGCCGATAATACGCGTGTATAGCGTATACAAGAGTGTATAGCTTATAATACGTATATATAGATCATAATACGTGTGTATAGACGTTAATACGTATTTATATAGATCATACATAATACGCGTATAAAGGCCATAATACGTGTATATAGCCTATAATACGTATATATAGATCATTATACGTATATATAGGCCATAATACGTGTATATTGGCCATACTACGTGTGTATGGCCCATAATACGTGTGTATAGCCAATAATACACATGTATAGCCCATAATATACATGTATAGCCCATAATATCTATATAGATCATAATACGTGTGCATATATCATAATACCCATGTGTAAAAGCCACAATACGTGTCAATAGCCCATATATTCTCGTGGGAATAGAACAATATGGAAGTAGAATATGTAAGGAGAGATATCCATAATAAATGTATGGAGGGTATATGAGAGGAAATAGAGAAAGTTCGGACATCAATATTTCAATGGCGGGTATCTCCCCAGACATATGAATAAGTGATCATTTAAAAATTGCAAAGATCCCTTGTCGTAAATGATAGATCATTCTTTCCGACAATAGACGTGTATAGGTATAACCACAACTCTCTACATAGCAGATCTATTGGTATTTTGAATATAGTGCAATCCATAATATCTATATTTAAAAAAGGTCAATTTGTGGATTTAATAAGAGTTTTTATATATCCTATACCATATTTATCCATCTTTTACGAGTTTTAATTTTGTTTAAAGCAAACAGCATGTCGCGAAATTCAGTTATGATATATCACAGAATATTTCTTTATCTTATTATTACAGAAGCACGAAGTCTATCAGACTATTGTGCTATATTAGAATTATATACATATATATCTTTAATTATTTACACGATGAATTAGTAGCGATTTATAAATCTATGTAAAAATTGCTCTAAACTTGCCAAAGTTTTCATAAGATTGAGTATATACAGAAAGATGGCATTATGTCAAAGTAAGCAAGTACAATTTGGTTAGTCAGAGGGCAAACCAATAAAAGATGGTGTTTCAACATCTAGACAGCATTCACATGCATCGCCCGAGGTTTTACACGAGTAAAGGTTTGTCTAACGAACATTTGGTAAAACAATTCTCTATAAACTTATAAAAAAATATATATATTTTGATAATTTGAAACTCGTAAATTTGAATCTCTCGATAAAGTGAACATTTTTTCCCGGTCCCTGTGTGCCGTGGCATCCTGAATTTTGTCTTTCATAATTTTCTACATTACAAAATCATCGTTTTATCTAGTGAACATATTTTCCCGGTCCCTTGAAAAATACTCGATAAGTTGAATAAAGTCATGGTCGTGAATCTCTCGATAAAGTGATTATTTTTTCCCGGTCCCTGTGTGCCGTGTCATCCTGAATTTTGTCTTTCCTAATTTTCTACATTACAAAATCATCGTTTTATCTAGTGAACATATTTTCCCGGTCCCTTGAAAAATACTCGATAAGTTGAATAAAATCATGGTCGTTTATGGAAGATGGACGTAGTTCCCGGAGGTCACCCGCCCCCCGCGCGCCAGGACCTCTTGATCACTCTGATTGTGATTGGCCGGCGGCCGGACGGGGGGGGGGGGGGGTGGGGGGGAGAGGGGGCTCTTGATCCCTCTGATTGGTCGGTGGGAACTTGGAATGTCCAACCAACTGGCCGGCGGCCGGACGGTGGGGGGGGGGGGGGGGGGGGAGGGGCAGATCTCCGTTGCAAGATGGCGTTGCTTGCGAGTTAAAGCTACAAATCTGCAAATAACTCTAAGGATATTAAAGATATTCAAGAAATTATTTTTCGTAAACCTTTCCGGAGATACACCTAATAATATCCCAAAATTACACGGCGATTGGATGTATGGTTTTTGAATCCATAGAGGACACACACACACACACACAGACACACACACAGACATTCAATTTTATATATATAGATTACAGTTTCTTTTTAACTGATCTTTATTATTAACTTTTTGAATAATATCTACTGAAGACTTTTCTTGATTTCTATTTTTTTTTACGTTTCATTAACCTTATAAGGTTTTCTAATCAATGTCAATATTGATTAATTGGCATATTATTATGCTGAAATATTTTAATAAGAATCACGAAATTTAAAAAATGTATTATATTAAAACGTTAAAGAAATTTTCTCAAAAGAATATATAAACAATTTTTGAATTAAAAATTAAAAATTTTTAAGATATGCCGTGTATAATTAAAATATATATTTTGAATATTAAAATATAACATCGAGAGACTATTTAAGGTGTTCTGTTCTTTTTCCCACCAGCGGCGCGAGACTTATAAATAAACTAAAATGGAAGCTCCCTTGAAGGATTGCACCACGCTTGAACAACGTGCAGTTATTCGTTTCTTGAATGCAGAAGGTATTCAAACATCTCAAATATGCCAAAGAATGAAAAATATCTATGGTGAGTCTTGTTTGTCTCAAAAAGACATTTATTAATGGGTTAACGAGTTCAAAAATGGACTAATTCCATATTTCCTTAATTTGGACCAAAATATTAACCGTATTCGGGTTTCAAAGACCGCATACATCATGTAAAATTGTATATACAATCATTAAATTAGGTTTTGAAGTTTTAGAACATCCTGCATATAGTCCAGACCTAGCCCCCTCTGACTATTTCCTTTTTGGACTACTAAAGAAGGAGTTAAAGGGAAAACGATTTGACTCGGATGAAGATGTCCAGAAAGTGGTGCAAGATTTTTTTTCACACGCTTCCTAAGAGTGCCTATAAAGAGGGTATTTACAAGTTGCCAGAACGATGGAGACGATGAATAGAAAGCCAAGGTGATTAATTTGAATAAATCAAGTCCTAATTTTTAATATCGTTCTTATTTTTTTATATAAATTATATTTCACCTTATTTATTGATCCCACCTTGTATATAGTTCAAGTTTTCTTAATATTTAAAGTATTTGACCAAAAATTAAAGAATAGGAGATATTATAAATATATATATAATATATAATCTCTATCTATCTATATATATTCATTAGGTAATATTTATAAATTATGGGAAAAAAGCGTAGTGTAAAATGTTAATATATTTTTTGATATTTGCGATGTACAACAAATCATATAATATACATGAATGTAATCTATAAGAAATGTAAATATATTCCCATATTAATCTATATCTACTTCAATTTATATATATATATATAAAATGTAAAACATTAAATATTTACGCTACATTTTTTCTCCCAATATAGATTTTATAAAATAAATAATATAAACAGGTCATACGTATTTTAAAATTCTAATAGGTATTTATTCAATGTTTTATCATAGAATTTAGTGAGCATTTTTGCATATAAATTGCTATTTTGGAATTTGAAAGGAAACTAAATTATTGATTATATACCAACATAAATATAATACAAATCTAATTTGATTAAGAACATTATTTAAAAATAAAAAGAGAGATGATAATATAAAAATAATTATAATTGAATGTTATTAAAATCGTTTGATATTAAAATTACGTATAGCTGTATAAAATGACCTAATAAAAATTGCAAAATGTTTTATATTTATTTGATTTATTATATTATAATTATGAGAAAAAGATTTAAAAAAAAAAAAGAGTTTAATGAAATCTTTTTGATAAGATATTGGCTTTTATCAGACGTTATTAAAATTTAATATACACTTATTATTCTAAGATTTTGCCTTATCTTTTTTAATATTATTGATATCTCGTATGATAAATATTATCTTTTTTCTCTCTTTCTCTTTAATAAATATTTGATATTTAATATATACGCTTTTTCACAAAAAAAAAAAAAAGATTTCCATTAATTTTAATAAATATATATTCATTTAGTAAAGGTGATAAATCAGACCATTCTATATAAATATTTAATTATTTGTAATTATAAAAGAGATAAAATATTATTATGCTGAAATATTTTAATAAGAATCAGGAAATTTAAAAAATGCATATTAAAGCTTTAAAGAAAATTTCTCAAAAGTATATATAGACTATTTTAAAATTAAATAAATCTACATTTTTGAAAATATACTGTGTATAATTAAAAGAGAATTTTTAAAATGATATGATAGTTATAATATATAACAAATATAAATTAATATATTAAATATATGTTTATATTTCATATTTTCAAATATACGGGTTTTCAATAATCCAAAATATATCTAAATATATAAAAGGTACTATTATATTTCCAAAATGACAAGTTTTTCAAACTATTTTCAGAAATGGCTTTGTTTTTAAAATTTGTTTTGACGTATGAAGGAAGTAAATATAAAATATGTAAAAAATATTTCCGAGTGAGACAACTTTGAGCGTTTTACAACAAAAATATTTATATATATTCAATGTTATAATAAATTATTCGTAACTTTTATATTATAATAGTTTTTTAATATGTAATGAAACCCAAAAGACTTTAATTTATATTTTAATTCAATCGTTTGGATTTATATTTTTACTCATATCGCTTATATTTCTTTCTTATCCTATTATAGAATATTTTTTGAAAATAATATTTAACACTCTTTGGAGTAAAAATAATTGAGTTCTGTAATATATAATATGTTTATATGGTTTTGAGCAAGTACTTGGTTGTTGTTGCGTGATGTAATCAATATATAGCTCGAGATATTCATGTTTTTAGTTCTTATGATAATTCTGTAATAATAAAATATTATGAAAATTTATAACTTTTCAGTAGCATACAATCTCTTTTAATGAAAAACTACACTACCTAAGATTATTGAATATTAGGTAGAAGAGTACTTAACAAGTTCAAAATATTAAAAGGATTTTAAAAATTTATACCTTTAATTTCAATCAAACTTCTAGGTATATGTAGAAATCTATATATATATAAATCAATTTTTGTATGTTTGTTTGTTTGTATGTCCGGTATACAAATTCGCAGTAGTTCATTAATTCAAGCCAAAATTTCCATACATAGGTAAAAATAAGGGGAAGACGATAGGCTATTTTAAAAAATATATAAATCAATTATTAAAACTAATATTCAAATTATTCTACTTAGCTCACTAACAGCGCCCTCTATCAAAGATTAGATTAAATTATGCTGATGCAAACAAATAGATCATGCTAATAACAAACAATTATAAAAGAAATCTTATCTAAATATATATCACTCGGGTAGATATGCACACGGGTCAATCCCGGGGCGAAGCCCGGGTCACCCGTCTAGTTATAAATAAAATAAACACACTTATATACATTAAGGTTCGATTGTTTATATATATATAAATGATTAAAACGCTATACCAATCTAAATAATATTTCTTTTATCAAAATATTATACTATCCACATTAATCCTATATCTTATCGTATCGTTCATGGATAATTTAATAATTTTGTAGCGTTATTCAATTGAATATCTTAGCTAGGAGAAAACTTTAGCTAATATATTCTTTTGGAATTTATTTTCTGTATTAGTTTTGATTCTTTTCTTCGGACACTAATTAAATTGTGGTAAATAGTTTATTTAATATTGAATTGATTTCCCTAGTTATCAATCAAAGTGGTTATTTCATGTATATTAGTGTGATAGTGGATAATGTTGATATTAGTATGAAAAGGATTATCTTTAGAATGAAGGATTCCAAACTAGAAAGTCAACAATTACATTTGAGCTGTAAAGAGTCAATGGTTGATATTTTATTAATATATTTATATATTTTATTTAACATTTTAGGTAAGTTTGAATATTATCAGGTCAATAATTGGCTATTTTATTCACATTTTAAAAATATTTTATTCTTTTTCAACTGTTCTTTATTATAAACTTCTTGAATAATATCTACTGGAGACTTTTCTTAAACTCTAATTTTCTTGATTTTTCATTAACTTTATAAGGTTCTCTAATCAATGTCAATATTGATTAATTGGCTTATTATTTCTCGTTGACAATCACCTTTTGTCAACCTCATTGGTATTTATTGTGATATAGATTTTTTTAAATAGAATGCTATACATTTTTAACTTCTTTAATATCTTCTGAAAATCTTTCTTAATCTCTTATTTCTATGACGTTTCATTGATGTTATAATATTCTCTGATCATTTTAAAATGTCAATATTGATAAATTGGCATATTATTTCTCGTTTAAAATCACCTTTTGTCATCTTCATTGGTATTTATTGTGGTATAGCTTTCTAAATAGAATGCTATACATTTTTAACTTCTTCAATAATATCTACTGAAGAGTTTTCTTAAACTCTAATTTTCTTGACGTTTCATTAACTTTATAAGGTTCTCTAATCAATGTCAATATTGATTAATTGGTTTATTATTCTTCGTTTTCAACCACCCTTTTCATCTTTATTGGTCTTTATTGTAATATAGCTTTTTGTATAGAATGTTATACATTTTAACTTCTTGAATATCATCTACTAAAGACTTTTCTTAATCTCTAATTTCTATGACGTTCCATTATATTTACCCCTGTACAGAACCAAGTACAGTACATCAGATAAACTGGATGTCCACCATTAGACAACCCGGATAGTTGACGACTTTAGTACGTGGGAGCTTCAGGAATTCGTGTTAACTTAAGAGAGACAGAGACGTTTCATTAACCTTATAATATTCTATGATCATTCTAAAATGTCAAAATTTATCAATTAGCATCTCAACAATTTCTATCAAAGAGAAATGGCAATTAGTATTCAAAAATATGGGTGTATAGAGGCTAAATACCGATTATTCGTCATCATGGGGTTTCATCAATTATGTCAGCGGTATAGAACAAAGCGGCCATATTTAGCAGACGAGAGTGGTAACAACAACACGATCGGCTGCCATATTAAAGCCTTATCGATCATCATCAACATGGATGCCCATTAATCAACCAATATATGGCAATCAAGACCTATTCAAATCATTAATAAATGCCAGTCCATGTCAAGTAATTACTAAGAGAACAATAGGGACATGCTTCTCATGTACTTGCTTAGTGGATTCAGCCCTTTCTACTAATATGGATAGGACAAAATGGTTGATACTTGATTTATGGATAGAAGATGAGAATTACCCATCTCAAAATCTGCTTCGTCGTTTAATTTTTCTGTCAAATTATACTATTGTTTGGAATTTTTATAAATAATCTTATGAATTATTTGAGGTTGTCTCAAAATTTCGTGTTTTTTCTTTAAAAAGCTTGTTTTTCTTATTACTTGACGAATAATATTATTACGGCCAATACATAATGATAGAATTAATTTATTTATGATACAAAGACATTATACATAACGGCGAATAATATTATGGCGAATATATGATAATACATAATACAAAGACATTATACATAACGGAGAATAATATTATGGCGAATATATAATAATACATAATACAATTACTTTATACACAATAAAAAGACAATTATACATAACGGCGAACAATATTATGGCAAATACATAATAATACATAATACAATTACTTTATACATAATACAAAGACATTATACATAACGGCGAATAATATAATGGCGAATACATTGGTATTTCAATTTTTTGGAAGTGTTTACAAACTTTGGGGACAACCAGGTATATAAGTTTATACCAAACCCTTTCTTTCTTCTTTCACGTTATTTGACACATTGTAAATAACATTGCTGATTATTGTTACTATTACTGTTGTATATACCCTCTTCTACTCGGGGAATCTGTATAATACCAAAAGATCTTAATAAATCTTTTTATTTTTGTTGTATATGAATTATATAATTTATAGAAGAATATTCTCAAGAAATCGAGCCTTTTCAATGAATTTTGATGGGTCAGTTGATGACGAAAATTTCAGAATGTCACTAAAGATGAATAAGAAATTATATGGATTCTCATAATTTCCTCAATGTATCTGTGAATAAATAAATTTAATATTTCGTTCAAATATTTAAAGGTATAATGAATATCTTAGCATATTGGGCAGAAGTTTTATGATTTGTGGTATTGTTACAATATGATCATTTGTTTTTTTTGTCAATATTTATAATTTTATTTTAAAATAATTTTATATAAAAATATGAAGTTTTATTTATAATGTTTATATTTCTTTATGTTTCTTTCTTCTGTTTATAATTCAACAGAGTATTATATTATTATTGTATATATTTAGCATCACAGAAACACTCTGTGACTATATTCCACTTAGAAGTTTGAAGTAAAGATTGAATCAATGTTAGCAGAAATCACGGATTAGAAGACTTGGAATACGAGGAAGACAACAAATAAATAAACTTAAATTTAAAAATTAATTTCTTTATTATATTTTATTAACACATACAGCTTTATTAAGACCATCGGTCTTATACAGATTCACCGTAATAAGGAAAGCATAGATAGAGCTCCTATACTCCAGGCTGCACAGAACCCAACAACAGCCTATTTATCTTTTATTCGTTTTTTATATAAACTCGCTAAAAAAAAAACGTGTGCAACATAAATAAGAATTTAAGATCAACGAACCTTTTAAACGTATATCTTAGAGTAACAATATATCAAGAAATTCGTCTGCAAATATTTAAATAACTTTCAAATTCTTTTTAGATGTATGAATATAATGTATTTTGGTATCTTGTTATATATATTTAAATTTAAAATATCTTCATATATTCAAAATATCGAATATCCTAACTCAATTTTATAATATACAATATTTTTAGTTCTAAATTCATTATTTTTATATGTAAATATAAAGTACTTTTATTATATTCTCGGAATGATTTAATTTTTTTATATACGACCGTGGACCAAAAAGGAGCATGTGTTTACAATTCTTGAATAATATGCCTTGAAAACTACAAGCATTATTTTATATAATATTCTTAACTTTTCGTAATTTGCTATCAGATATCTATCGGCATTTTTATGGTGTCTAAAATTTTATAACATTCAATATGCATTCGTTTATATATTAAAATATAATTTCAGTTACAGAAAACGTTGTTAATGCCTCGAAAGATATTAGGAAAGATATGTCTAAAGAAAAGCTCAATTGAAAAATGGTATAGCCGCTTTAAAAGTGGATGAAAAGCTCAGTCCAATATGCTTGAAAAAGTCGGATGATCTCTATAAATAAAAACAGATAAAAGCATCAACCAAATTGCATAAAAAAAGTGTCATATGTTCGCCGATTTACTTGCGAAACCGCTGGTAGGGTTCACCACTGATGATCCAGGTCCTTCTATTAATTTTTCATTGCAGTAAGGGCAGTCGAGATTGTTAGATTTTTTAAAAAGAATCATACGTGTCTATAATAGTTTCAATAAAATATAAATTTGTTATCCAATAAGGTGTGATATTGAAGTATTTACGCCTTTTACCAGAAAAACAAAGGAACCAGATAAACAAACTGAACCTTATACGCCATCTATTGACCGTCGCCACAAACTAGTGGCCTCAGGTCGGTGACAAAGCCACAACACCAGCTTGTCACGGACCCGAGACCGCTAGTTTGCGGCGACGGTCAATAGATGGCGTCTAGTTTTGACGTTTATTTTGACGGGAGACGCGACCTTTGTCTCTTTAGATCAATATCCTCCCGGCAAAATTTCCATCTATATAAAACTTAGATTTAATATTTACATATTTACATGAATCAAACAATAAATTTCATAAAATCTATATAAACAAAGTGGTTGGTGTGTAAGAGAGTTACATCATTTATATTTGTAAACAAAATAAGACTCTCGTTTAAATTACCTTATATACCTTTTTAACAATCATTTAGAGACTGTTAGGAAATATTATATAGATTCGTAGAGGGAGAGAAATATCCTTTATTACCTAAAGGTATAAAACAATAAAAGAAGGACAAATTATATGTACATCAGCAGCTCACGCGGGCCTGCCCTATCCAATAACCGCTAGCCTACTGACAATCCAACAAGGCCGTGTTATATAGGCAGAGATGTCAATTAACATAGATAATACTAAAACTATGCAAATATCTTCATATCAAATATCGTAGAAATATCTGAAATTGTCAATTTTAACATAGACTAATACGTTCTCACGCAATTCTGGCCTTAACTACCCGTTTCATGATTTTTCAGGATGCCTTGAATGACCAGTTTTTTGGTCGTTAAGGTACAGCTTGCACCACGCTGATGAGGGCCAACAGCCCGAAACGCGTCCGTGGTTAGCTTTTCTTGATTAATCAAGAATGGGTATTTGGCCAATTCTGGAATAATTAAAAATCAACGAGAATAGTTTATATTTATTCCGATAAATGGCGCAAGCCATCAGTAACTTTCAGTTGCACGATAAGGAGATGCCTTTTTTCATAAATAGACTAATACGTTTTAGATTTTTTTTTCTGCAAAGAAAACCGTAATTGGGTTCGGTCTATTTTCGAATTAAAACCAATACGCAAGACACATGAAAATAAAAATAAAAAACTTGTGATTAGTTTCAGATGGTACAATAAAAATATAGTTTATCTTTATTGATGCTTACAATTTAAATATTCAATTCTATTGACACATTTACTATTATAAATATATTATAAATATTTTATAATACAATTAAATGCTGATTATATTGTATTATAAATTACTTTATATAATATTTACGAACGGAAAAATATGTCCAGGGTAGCCTAGTGGACATGGCATCTGCCCGGTAAGCGGAATACTGTGGGTTCGATTCTCATCCCTGGACACTTTTATTTTTCCGTTTATCATTACTCTTCACAATTCATCCTATCATACTTCATCCCTAAGGTCAGAAATAATCGTTATTTCTCCTTAAAATAAATTTCGCTTTTTTGTTCAAAAGAAACCCATAGGGATAATTTTCAAATATCGTTCTATATTATAAATATTGCCACGTGGAAAATTAGGGAAGACAAAAACTTCAGGAGGAAACAAAATTTATTTCAGGCAAGGACAAACTATGAATTGTAAACAAAAGATAAGCCATGAGGGAAATTTACAGAGTCGCCAGATATAAACATAAAAATGACTACTCTGTTAATAAAAAAAAATAAAAAAATTAATAAATACTATGTTACAATATATTTGATATATATTTTAGTAGAATATATCATAATTATATTAATTCATCTCTAAATTTTATTGTTAGGAAAAATTATAGATTGGTAGAAAAGAAAGAAGGCTGATAATTAGAAAGATATTTTATTACATGTGAAAGGTATTTATAAACAATAAGGAAGGACGAGAGATAAAATTATATATACACCAGCAGCTCTCGTCTATCAACGGCCTGACCTATCCAAGAACCTAACTAACCAATCTAACAAAGCTACGACATATATATATATATATTGTTGCGCATTATTAATGCGCCTATTTTTAAAATTATTTATAATATTATTTTCCATATATTTCAAATCTAAATTGTATATTTATTTATTTTTATAAAACAGATTATTACTATAAAATATTAAGTACTATAAAACATTTGTATTTTGATACACTGAATACACCACCTGCTTTAAACTTTGATGTGATAAATAAAGGGAGATTCTAAGTGCTACCTAAATATATAGTTGTCTTATTATTGACTGGTTTAACCTTGTAGAATGGTTGAGACACGTTCTGGAAAGATGCAAGACGCGTCTGAGGAGAGAATCAAGACTGAAGAATCTGCCAAACCGCAGCCTGGTGCAATAATATATAGGCAGATATGTAAATTAGCGTAGACAATATTACCACAATATGCAAATTAAACAGAGCATTACATCGTAGAATTATCCTAGAATTGACACTTTCAACACTTCCTCTCTCAAATTCAGAATATTTCTACATTCCAAGTTCAGAAATTCATCTCTCTTGTATGACCTTTTTTTTGGTAAATTCTTATTATTAATTACTTCATTAACATCCTATAACGCGATATCCAAAACTCAAGAATATTTGCGTCAATACATTTCTTTACATAATTACAAATCGGCTATATACAAGCTTATTAAAAGAAAAATAAAATCACCAAGGATGAGTACCTTATATTTTATGCTTTACGTTTCAAGTTTTCGGGTATTCCCTTCTACAGTAATAAAAACCAAAGAATGAATCTATACCCGAAAGCTTGAAACGTAAAGCATTAAATATAAAAAATTCATCCTTGGTGATTTTTATTTTAATAATGGTCGAAGGATATCAAGTCGATATATACAAGTGTTGGGGCACGTTTTTGTAACCATACCCCAACAGAAGGCGTATGTATAATCAAATCAAATGGATACATGGCTTCCCTCCCACATAGACTTACAGACCATTCTTTTTGCCCAGAAACCTAGACAACAGATGACACCAGACTTCCATGCCGAAAGCTGATTCCTGGTAAAGAAGAAGACATCCAGAGACATCCGAGCTGGAAACTGTTGTTTCATATGTACATATATTCCCCTCACCAAAAATTTAGGTAAAGGTGACCAGAAAAAAAAAAAAAAAAAAATGGAGAAGGAAGATCTCTAAAGACTGAAACTTATAAAATATCCCTCCAGAGAAAGGAAAGCATCACATTACAGTCCAGGTAAAAAGGGCCTGGGTCAATTTTAGCCAAGACGGGGGGGCGATATATATACCATCCCGAGAAAAAAGGGAGGATTGTATTTCAATCCATGTGGAAAGGAGGGGGGGGGGCTGGAGTCTGAAATCTGACACTACCGCCGTGGTTTTTCTCTCTTTAGATTTTTTTTGTTTTGGTAATACTATATGTTCTATTTTGATGAGGCCTGGGGCGTCTATGAAATTGATACTGGAGCCGTTGGCCATTTTGATTGGTGTTTCTTTCGGCGAATGAAAATGGAGAGAGAGAGGAATAAAAGAAGGTTCTTTGCCAAAAGGCAGGATTCGATCGGAGTCGCTCAGTGAGAAGGACGATTTTTAGTCGGGCCTGAGACGTAGAGGAGACCAGACCTTGCCGCCACTTTCGAGAAAAGGTAAGCCATTTGTCATTATGACTTAGCGCCTTCCCCCCTTTTTTGTGTAGTAGCCAACCTAGATTTCGCATGGGCCCTAAAGGGCTATAAAGTAACTTCAGGTCACCTCTATCTAAATTTTACTATGTACATAGCATATCTCGTCAGTATAGACATGTTCCCAAATTTTAAGATATTTAAATAAATATCTAGAGAAATTTTCTTGTTTCCTCTGTTACCTATTTCATACATAATTTGCCTTATGGTGCTATTCCCACTGTTTAAATGAAATGTTGTATGTTTCTTACCTATTTGAAGGGAATGTTACTAATAATCAAGTCTCCCATAAATTACCGGCCACATACATTGCCGCGAGTGTCTGTGTTTCAGTGTTTTATAGATTGCCCAATTTAATAACGATTTCATGGGTTGTCTGATGAAATTGTATAATAGTGTCGCGGCTGTTTCCATCTTTAGACCATTGTTCTGACAAAATTATATGCTCGAACCTTGTTTTAGCTCAACCCTTAATCAATTACAGAGTTTTTTTTTTCCCTGTGAATGTGATGATGTAAAGACATATGCCGATAGTGCATCACTGACAGCTGTGCTGCTATTATACAACATTAAGGTCTTCCTGCGGGTTATATACATGGGGTTGTTGGCCTAATTTGCTATATATATATACTTAAGTAAGGAAACTTTTAATAAGTCACATTGTGTATCCTCCCTTTTCAACTATTCAAACCGGGAACACATCAATGTCGCCCGCCGCGGGGCTCGAATTTAGTATATGTTTCTTCCCCTATACTTTAGAAATATATACCTAATGAAAAGCCATACTATTTTTAAGTATTGGTGAAGTAGTCCACGCATCCTGAGATTAACAGTCTATTATAAATCGTGAATTTTAATTTACGCTTTCCGTTTCACTGGCATTTTATCAGGCAATGAAAGTTATGTTGAGGCGGTGTATACCGCATCTCTCGCCGCTGTCTTTTACGATTCACATTGTTTGTGGCAAAAACCTTAATATTATCATTGATTTCTGATATCAAAGTAAAACGTCTATGGGGATGAGTATCTTTTATTCTGGTCTTCTCGAGCTTTCGAGCTTGTCCGCCCTTCTACAGGAGAAACATATACAATATATCAAGAAAATATAACGTCGCCTGATGCTAAAACTATTATGATTCTATGTACATATATATATATACATTAGGAAGTTTTGCATATTATTTGTTTTCTTAAGACATATTTTTTTGATTAAGGTATTACACATATTCTACTATTGTTTGCTATATTCTATGAATTATCTTATAGGTTAGAAATTCTATTATTTAAGTAGTTTTATAATAGTTATTGGCTATTACATATAAGTTACTTATATTATTGTTGATATTATTAGCTGGTACTAGGATATATTGTGTTATATGTTTCGGGCAAATCTATTTTCTATTAATGCTATTGTGTTTTCTGAATAATAGAAAATCAATTATAAGCCTTTGATATTTGCTGTTTATGTTATTGTAATGTATTCTAGGTTCTCCTAATGCGAAAGTGTGACCTGTTCCTTTGCAGTATTGGAAAATTAGAGACCTATTGTCTTGATTAATAACGTTGCGTCTATGTTCATATATTCTATTGCTGACTCTCCTTCCTGTCTCCCCTGCGTATTTTGGCTTGGCAGCTGTATACACTCTGACAAGGGAAGGTTATCCTGAATTGACAAATGTATAATTTTGTCTTTAGTAGAGATTTCCAAGACTCTATTTCTGAAACATTTTTTTTTTAGATGAAGACAAATAAAACCATCTTGATAGTATTGAATTTTACAGTAAATATTTGCCAGCAGAAGGCATGATGAGATTACATGAAATTTAAACCAGTTATATGTTTAGTATGTTCCTTCAGTTGTAATTTGACACCGTCTTGAAATAAAGAAATTGGACGGTGCGCTATATCTTGATGCTGGATATTTCTGTGTCAGAAAGGTGTAGTTATTCTGTTTAATGAGAATTCCAATAATTATCGAAATTTAGCAGATTATCATTGGGGATTTGAACAACTGTCTTGAAAATTTTTGAACAGCCCGAGTAGATAGAAGAGTCCTAGAGTTAGAGTGGAGAATTAGTAGTACAGACTGACCACTCGACGCAGATAACTCTAGGGAACAATTACTGTGATAATCCGCCGTAGACAAGAAGAACATTGATTCTCAGGATACTCGATAGGCAGAATTTTGAGAATTGATAAAGTCATAGTTAAAGTTTACACAGGCATGTGGGAGTAAAGACAGTGATTTAAAGAGGCAGCCTTGTGTCTTAAATACTTTCAGTGGAAGCAGATGCCACTGCAAATATTCAGGTCTAATAATTTCCAAATTTGAAGTCATGCATGACGGGTTAGCACGGGATTGACGCCTGGACGGGTTTCCACTGGGATTAATCGAGCTTGCGAAAGAACTAGAAGAAGTGTGACATGTCACGCCACTGTACTAAATTAATAATTGAGAAGATTTATGTTGAGCCAACTGAAATTAGTAAAGAATTAAGAGATTAAGGTCTTATTCTTTGAGTTTTACACTAATTTCAATTACGCGATATGGACGGCGTTATAAGTTGGGTGGAAATGATTCGGCCGCAATGGGATGGTCTCCTGGAGGTGGTACGATCAAATACTTACTTATTGAATGCCGGGCGGGATCGCATGAAGCATTAAATGACATCGTGAAATGCTTAAAGAAACACCCTAGAAGATTGGGGATCGACAAAATGACGACATGGAAAATGCTCAACATTGTACATTGGCAGCAAAATGATATCTTGCTATTGTATGGACGACCACTCCTTCCTGAAATGTGCAGCGGATGTTAGTCCCAGAATTAGGTCCTTGAGGCGACACTTTCCTGTGCAGATGACATAAAGACGCATGACAAAAACAGCACATGAGCATTTAAACTAACTTCAATTCCTGCCATTAATTAATTTAGTTGACCAATAGCTATAGAACCGCTGGAGACCTCCATACCCTGTGTGAATATTTTAGTGAGAAATGAGCGATTCAATTCTATGAGCCATGAGGTATCCTGTAAGATCAGAGCTGTACCCCATTCAATTTTTTTATAGTAGCCAGTGCGAGATATTTCCAGAATGTTTGTTCCTTTTTTTTCTAACTGTCATATAATTCAGAAACTAGAAAACTACACTATTTTGATACAGTTTACATCTAGCATCCATGAGAACTCAATATGACTATTGAACGTAGATTGAAGATTAATGAGCGAGCCAACCTAGAGAGAACGAGTTTAATAGGCTTACAATCAATAGTTGAAGCAAACTATTCGCACAAATTTGTTATGTTCTCTCTCTAAATGATCTATGACATTATAGGTTTTCTTAACAAGGTAACTACCCCGCCGAGTGTATATGGAGTTATAAAGCTTAAAGGTCATAGGCTGTTGGAATAATATTACACTAGTAATAATTAATAGTTCAAAATTAAGAGTGATAATAGATCGGGATCCAGATCCCGATGACGGGTTTCGAAGAGACTTCAGAGGGATGAAAGAGGTGTTGAAAGTGATGGAAGGGCGATGAAATATGATGAAAAGGCAGTGAAATGTGTAGAAAAGATGGAAGAGAGATGAGAGAGAGGTGATGAAAGAGGTGTTGAAAGTGATAAAAAGAGTGAGAAAGCGTTGAATGTTGATGAGAAAGAGATAGAGAGATGCAGAAAAATGTTGAAAGAGAAAGAATTGGAAAGGGTTGGATAAAGAGTTTTAAATAGGTCTTAGTGTTATGGTGAACTTTAAACAGTTTGCAGTTTTTTTTTTTAAACATGTGTTCTAGTGCTAAGTGTTGAAAGGAGCTTTAACACCATGTTTCAGGGTTTGTGTGTTATTTGTCTCAACCTTGTCTTTGTGCAGAATACCGTCTCACAACCTTACTGTAGTGTTTGTTGCCACCTTTAAAGATCTTCACAATTTGTTTTAATATTAGTGTGTCATTTAGAGAAAATTGTCACAACCTTATCCTTGTATAGAACACCATTTTACACCGTTTTATTTAATAAGTTATATGAGAGATTTTAGATATAGTATAAGAGTTACTATTTACATGAGCCAAATCGACCCAACAGTTAGAGCAAGAGGGGGGAACTCAGATATTTCCTCCTTTCACGTGACGCGACTGTTCACCCCGACCGGTCGTGCCAGATAAGAGGGAATACCAGGAAACTCTGTCCTCCTTGCACTTCGGGTTTTGTGATCAGGCTCCATGCTCGCTACAAGGACTACATCTTGGGTTTTCGTGTTCTCCTAGTGTAGAATTGGCTCAACCTCATTTTTAGTATAGTATATAATTAAGAGTTGTCTCACAACCTTGTTTTAATATGACACACCGTTTTGAAGAGCTTGTACAACCTGTCAGGATATGATTTAGGAAAATTTTAGTTTCTTTTTATTGTTATGTTACAATTTTATCCCACAAGGGGTGACAACCAGAGCGAACTCAGAAGTAATGAGACGAGGGGAAGTTGACAGAGTTAGTGTGAACAGTTTAACTTTACGCAGGTCTACAAGGGTGAAAAGGCCCACACAGTGTAAATTCTGCTTAGACTGTCGCCTCTAACTAGGATTTTGGAGTGTGTACGGAGAATCAGCTCGATAGAATGAGAAGTTTAGAGATTTCAACCTTTTTTTTTTTAAACCTTTTTTTTTTTTTTTTTTTTTTAAAGTAGAACTTCATTAGGATTCCTTTTTTTTTTTTTTTTTTTACAAACTATTTCTTGTTAAAACCCGAGTTTCAAAGACCAATGAGAATAATGTATACCATTGTGAATTAACTATTTAGTGTAAATCTGAAATTTTAGTTATTATCAGGAGTAATAGGTGAAGGAAGGTGTAGGAAATCACAACTTAGAGGGGGGCTATGTCTAAAACAACAAACCTAATAGGCATCCTATGGCTTGTGTTGGGTAATTCAGAAACCCTATAATCCCTGGCCTTCAGGTAGTAGCTTTGAAATAGGTTTCTAATGAGGACATGAAAGGTCAATCTTTCAGAGTAAAGTTGTGAAGTATAGGGACCCTAAGCCAGGGGTAGAAGTTAAGTAGGCCCAGACCGTAGTCGATCCTCGGAAAGCACTTGAGAATGTTAGTGTTGGGTAGTGAATCGTAAACCCTATAAATCCATCTTTCAATAGAGTGTTGAGGTCGGACTACTGCAAAGGGGGCAGACGCACGAGGAAGTAAGAAGAAAGTGACTTCACCCACGGTGGCTAGGGGAATGACTCAATTCCGCTTTTATGAGGTGTCACGTTTAATGGTCCTTTATTCACCATTATAATTTGTGTGTGTCTTTATAGAATTGTCGTGAAAAGTCGCTTAGTGTCAAGGCAAGGGCAGTTTTGAAGTTACACTGATTCTTTTTTTTTTTGGTAGGTTAGCTTCCAGATTATTTAGAATTGTTAACAATTATTGTTAACAATCATTTATCGAGTATAAAGTGTTAGTATATATAGAGCTTGTACAGAGGCATTTTCTTTGAGTAACCTAGGGCTTTAGTTCCCAATTTGTTTTAATTAGAAAACTTTATTTGATTTCACATTAGTCCTGGAATTTAGAAATTGTTAGGGTTTATTTGATAGAGATTATTAAGTGTTTTGGCATTTATAGCAATTTTTAACTTTAGTTTGTATGCAAGCCGTGAATGAAGGGGGGGAGGGTGTATGAATGGATTGGCTTAATGAATGTGTAAGAAGGTTAAAAACTAGTATACTGTTAGACCAAAATTATTTTAGAGTAGTGTTAGGGAATTTAATAGGTTCAATTTTCAATTTTGATTTCTTTATTTGTTAAGAACGATAGCCTCACAGGACTGTAAAAACTCTATTGTTAGGAAAATATTCGCTCCATTTTTGTTAGGTCTCCTTTTGGAGGAGTATAAATTTTTTTTAATTTCTATTACTAGGGTAATAAAGTACTCTTTGTTATTTATATCAACTTGAATTTTAAGAGTCGTAGATAATGATCATATCTCGATTCCCAGACTGGAAGGTTGTGGGAGGTTATGATCAGACCAGAAAACCCACAAAACTTCTCCTCATTAGAGGAAACGAAGAGGTATAGATTGAATTTTATGCAGGATGGGGGATTTGTTTTAGCCATGCCGTATAACCTGGGGTATAACGGCGCGACCTTGGGTAACCGATCTGACACCGTAGTTTCGACGCTTTTAGCGTGGCTGGAGTGAGGGTGTTCTAGACGGGAGGTCCTGTAAGATTGGCATGTAGGCAGAGATTACCCAGTTTATTCTAGACGAAGTAGTTTCCATCTATTGAATTTTTTTTGGTACCAGTTTGATCCCCCATAGCTAGCGGAAGTTTCTTCTAATAAAGGATTCGCCCTGCCATACGTTTTGTTGGAATGAATTCGAGCATAAGACCGATTCGAGAGGCAGAATAAGTAATTATTAGGACCTTCAACGAGTTTAAACTCGTTTCATGATAGGATAAGATTTTAAAGTATTAGTTAACTATAAGGACCGCGAACGAGACGCCAGAACGAGCCAATGAGTAAAAGTTTTAGAAGTGTTGTATTGAGGACAGTAGAATTAAGAGCAGTTATACAGGGAGTAGAATTCTGAAGGAATTTGTAAAAGAACCAAAATTTCAGATTGATAAAATTCAAATTTATAAGATGTAGATTTGTAGGATTCAGGTCAATGAATAGAGGGTATATTAGTAGATGAAAGTAATATGAATTTCTTGGAAGGGGGAGGTAGCTGAACTGTACACACCCCAGAGACAAGGTAAACGGAGTCACAAACAAAATAGTAGAAATTGATTAGTCGCTCTGCCAAAACAGAAAAAATTCTCTTCATACGGTTGTCACCCTAGATTTAAATGGACTGTGTAGTTTAATAGAGGTCTGGGCTATGCTCCATTTGACCAAGATTCTAAATGACGTTCCCATCTGGGTTGAGAGAGTATTGGAATTTGAGGAATCTAACACACAAGAGAGAACCCACCCTCCAGTAGGATCGGGATAGACGAATATTACCCAGTGACCAACTCGTGATTCCAGACTGGATAAGATTGAAACTTAACTGAGATACTAAACCTTGAACCTTCAGCGCACAAATATACATTATGTTTACATTTTCTTTTTCAATATGTTATTATTTTTATATCATATATATTATATTATAGTCATATACTATTCATTTCAACAATTTTATTTTGACATTCATGATATTCATATTTATATTAAATATTTAATTATATATATTTTGTCACCATATATAATCTTGTAGTAGTTTTCTTTTGTCATCTATCATGGGATGATTTTTATCACTTATATCTTAACATATTTAATCACTATCTACATGATATGTTTTTACTTCAATATATATGTTATACTCATCATATAACATGGAAGGATTCATTTTATCATTACATATTTCGTGCCTTATTTAATGATTACTTACATAATTTGTTTTCTGTAATTTTTATTTAGCAAAAGTCATCATGTCATAGGCTAATCATTATATACCAAGATATTTCTTTCAGCTAACTATAATTATCCTTTCCTTTGATTGTATATATATATAACTATACCACACGAATGTCTTGATTGGTACGAAAATAAAGATGCTGGCATGTTTTAGGAGTTGGACTAGTCAGTTATTTCTAAACGACTTCTTGGCGCCCAATTTTTTATATATAATATGTAATAGGGAAATGTCCTAACTGTATTGTTAGCAGAAAGAAGGTAGCAATGAATCCAGTACCCCAAGAGGCAAGGATGGGGTTGAGAGGACTTACCACTAGGAAGGCCTACTCCTCAAGACCAAAGAAGAAAGTGGAAGGGTGGTATATATACCCATGAATGGTAAGACAGATGACCTTGCTTACTTCCATACATATGATATGACTGTCCCCAATAACCTATTTTGATAACAGTGTTCTGACAGAATAATAGCACATAAAAACCCCTTTGCCAGGATGCGCAATGCCCACTAGTGTTCGGAATAATAAACATCTAGAATGGCATACCATCATTTTGACTAGCCTTACCTTCCCTATAGGTTTCGGTACACCTGGCTCCACCTAGTAATGGAAAATGCATTTTGCTAGAAATGGGCCTGCTTTCATAGTAACTGATGAAAGACAGATGAATAATGAATAGCACAAACGCATTTGTCCATTACTTGGCAGGGGGAGGATTGTTGGGGCACGTTTTTGTAACCATACCCCAACAGAAGGCGTATGTATAATCAAATCAAATGGATACATGGCTTCCCTCCCACATAGACTTACAGACCATTCTTTTTGCCCAGAAACCTAGACAACAGATGACACCAGACTTCCATGCCGAAAGCTGATTCCTGGTAAAGAAGAAGACATCCAGAGACATCCGAGCTGGAAACTGTTGTTTCATATGTACATATATTCCCCTCACCAAAAATTTAGGTAAAGGTGACCAGAAAAAAAAAAAAAAAAAAATGGAGAAGGAAGATCTCTAAAGACTGAAACTTATAAAATATCCCTCCAGAGAAAGGAAAGCATCACATTACAGTCCAGGTAAAAAGGGCCTGGGTCAATTTTAGCCAAGACGGGGGGGCGATATATATACCATCCCGAGAAAAAAGGGAGGATTGTATTTCAATCCATGTGGAAAGGAGGGGGGGGGGGGCTGGAGTCTGAAATCTGACACTACCGCCGTGGTTTTTCTCTCTTTAGATTTTTTTTGTTTTGGTAATACTATATGTTCTATTTTGATGAGGCCTGGGGCGTCTATGAAATTGATACTGGAGCCGTTGGCCATTTTGATTGGTGTTTCTTTCGGCGAATGAAAATGGAGAGAGAGAGGAATAAAAGAAGGTTCTTTGCCAAAAGGCAGGATTCGATCGGAGTCGCTCAGTGAGAAGGACGATTTTTAGTCGGGCCTGAGACGTAGAGGAGACCAGACCTTGCCGCCACTTTCGAGAAAAGGTAAGCCATTTGTCATTATGACTTAGCGCCTTCCCCCCCTTTTTTGTGTAGTAGCCAACCTAGATTTCGCATGGGCCCTAAAGGGCTATAAAGTAACTTCAGGTCACCTCTATCTAAATTTTACTATGTACATAGCATATCTCGTCAGTATAGACATGTTCCCAAATTTTAAGATATTTAAATAAATATCTAGAGAAATTTTCTTGTTTCCTCTGTTACCTATTTCATACATAATTTGCCTTATGGTGCTATTCCCACTGTTTAAATGAAATGTTGTATGTTTCTTACCTATTTGAAGGGAATGTTACTAATAATCAAGTCTCCCATAAATTACCGGCCACATACATTGCCGCGAGTGTCTGTGTTTCAGTGTTTTATAGATTGCCCAATTTAATAACGATTTCATGGGTTGTCTGATGAAATTGTATAATAGTGTCGCGGCTGTTTCCATCTTTAGACCATTGTTCTGACAAAATTATATGCTCGAACCTTGTTTTAGCTCAACCCTTAATCAATTACAGAGTTTTTTTTTCCCCTGTGAATGTGATGATGTAAAGACATATGCCGATAGTGCATCACTGACAGCTGTGCTGCTATTATACAACATTAAGGTCTTCCTGCGGGTTATATACATGGGGTTGTTGGCCTAATTTGCTATATATATATACTTAAGTAAGGAAACTTTTAATAAGTCACATTGTGTATCCTCCCTTTTCAACTATTCAAACCGGGAACACATCACAAGCTTATATACAATTCAATTATTTTACATAATTATCCAAAGAAAATTGGTCAAGAGAAATGAAAACAAACATACAAAAGCAATTCTCTCAAAATTCTTTCCTTCTTTTTCCCAGTTCAAAAATAGTTGTATATATATTTACAAAAATCGATTAAAATATTTATGTTCTTTCCTCATGTACGAATAGGTAGACTTTTGGTAAAGATGGCGGCGATTTTTTACTAGGTAGGCGTATGAACAATATCGATAATACCATCTTTACATATGTCCTTGATATATAAAAGAATACTAAAAATATTAATTTTCTCTTCTTTTAACAAGAATCTGATAATTTAAAAGACAAATAGGTTTCCTCGATTAATATAAGCTAATATAAACCCTATTTAATAGCATATAAGCAAATATTTAAAAATTGTCATATATTTTGAAAAATCTAGCAAAGAATGTGCGTGTGCATTGTACTTCGAATATTTAGAAATATATAAGAAATATAAAAAATATTTTCAAATCATAAATCCTCGAAACTTAATGAAAATTCACAATTTAATTTTTTTCTTCTAGAAATAAACCCTATACTTTGCGAAAATTACTATTATAATTTTAAAGTTTGAAATAAAATACTCGAATTTCATTAAATTGTATCTATTACACTTAAAACTTACTTATTTATATTTATGAAAAAAGTGATGAATATATAAATTTGGAAAATAATGTTCAAGAAATGACAAGCTCTATATAAATATTAGACAAAAATAGTAAAATGACTAAAAATACTTTTTACAACCTGGGTTACGTTATGTTCGTCCGTTAAAAATAAAATGATAATTCAGACTACAATACAATTTTAAAAAATAATATCGCTTTAATTTATATCTTAGTGAAAATATCCCCAGGACAAAATAATAAATTTAACAGGCGATATATATTTTAATAATCCCATCTTAGTATAAAACATGTAAATGTTTTTAAAATTTTAATATATTTTGTGAATAATTTCTATTTGCAATAATATTTCGTTGAAAAAAAAGACACTGACAGCGTATAATATTATTTCGCTGTCATTACAAAACAAAATTATTATATTATTAAATTGTAAATTTAAATTGTCACATTATAATAATTTCTACATTGCACATACAAAATTAAAATTCTAAAAAATAATAATTTTAGTGTCATTTAATTTTCTATGGTATATAAGCATTTTAATTAGTGTAGGGTAAATTAGGTATTTAGAATTTCTTAAACATAATTAGATGTTTGTAATTTCTATTAAAATATGTGGGTTTATGTGAAATATTTTATATATTATGTGCGAGAAGAATTTTAATATTTCTTATTTTTATGTGAGTAAAATATATTTGTAAATATAAATTTATTATATAAAATAAGATATTCAAAACATATATTTATATATTTAAAATATATATTTAAATAGAATGTATATGTTGAATATTTAATATGCGTAATGTATAATATACATATAGTAACACATAAAAGCACAGATATATTGTAAAGCTAATACTTAGTTCGGATTCGTAATATATATTTGGTTTAAAATGTATTTCGTATTTCAATTGTTTTAATATATTGGTAGACATTTAATGTAAAAAGAAAACTGCCTTTAAATGTAAAAATCTCAGAATATCAAATCCAATAGTATTTTAAAATGTGACGTGCTCGCTATAGAGTGAGAAAAAATGCAAAGTGAAAAATAAAAGATGTTTTATATTGATTAAAATACTCCTTTTTCTCTATGTGTTGGGCTGGAAAACATTAGACCTTTTATATATTGGATTTCTTTAAAGATACTTGAAAAATCGTCCTTGTTTAAAATGTTTTAAAAGAAGCATTTGAAACGACTCTCTCGTTTTGCATATTTATTTCCTTTCTTCAACTACAAGAAAAGAATGTTTACCATTTATTTGTTATTTAAATATAAACTTTAATACGATCGTATTTATATATAATAAATATAATTGTCAAAAAATAGTTGTAAAACATAAATAAAATACAATTTGTTACTTAAGAAATAACTATAAAAAAAATAAAAGAAAATCTTGTCTTTTTATCCAATTAAAAGTTTTAATCTTTGTGTAAGATATAAAAGCATTAAATCCCATTTTAAAAGCTTCCTTCTGTGTGTGTTTTTATTTTATAAATATTTTATTTTACCTATTTCTGTTTAAAATGTCTTTCTAAACTTAAATAAATGCTTTATTTCAAACAAGAAAATGGATTAGTAATATTTATTTTAATGCATTTCGCATTTTAAAATTGTTATTGATATCGTACAACTGAACATTTATTTTAAATTATTTAAAATGTCAATTTAAATGTTAATTTTGTATACATATGATATTATATTTTCCCTTAAGGTTGAAATATAAAATTCATTTTAAAATTCGATATATATTTCCAAATGAAAAATATATAAATGATGTGTTATAATATTTTTAATTATTAATTTATTGGTTAAATATTTAGAGCACTTTTTTATTTCTTATTGCAATTCTAATGTGAAAAAATATATAAAATTTAAAATATTTATTAAGTGATATTTAAAAAAAAGGATAATAAAAATACGCAATTATGAAAAATAATAACATTTTAAATATAATTTTCTAAGTGTAAGGAATTATTTATTTATATGTTTTAACGAATTTCTTTAAAATTTTATTTTAAAATTATCATTATTTTAAAAGTGAAAAAAAAAAAGTTTAAATTCTATGAGTTGGTGATGATGATAATTTAGGCGAGCACTTACCTGTCGTCTGAGCAGACGAAGATCCCGCTAGCACCACAGCAATCACAGTCCCCCACCAGAGCGAAGTATCCATGGTCGGGGCCCAACTCTCACTGACGTCTAGTTCCTCCACTCGCCGCTTACCACCGTGGCGCTGCAATAGCCAACCGTCATACCCGCATGCAAACAAAAAACGATATATATTTAATAAAGGATTTCATGCTTTTTATAGACTCTCTTTGTTCATTTTTTAAAAAGTTCGTATTTTTTAAAAAAGGGTTAAAATGACGTTTATTTATTTTGTGAAGATAAAAATAAGATTTCTTTATTATTTTATTGCTATGATGCCAAACGATCAAATATTTATTTTTAATTAAGCTTGCCACACTTTAACCCAATATTGGACATTTTTAAAACTTTTTTTAAAATTATATGAATAACCCTTTTTTTTTCTATTTTAAAAAATAATTTGCGCATTTAAATAGTAAAATATATTTTTCTATTGTGTTATATATTGTGATATATATAATTACGTGGAATTTTACAAAAATAGAAATAGCAAACGATTCAGATATTTTATTAAAATTTCAAAATAGAATAATCTATTCACTAAATAAGGTAATTTTTTCATTCACTGATTGCAATTTTTACTTTCAATATAATGCATATGCAATTTTGCATGTATTGCAAGATGTAAATAAAACGATGTTAATGGATGTTTTGAATATTTTTTCAAGCACAAATTTCCCCCACCTACTTTGTATTTTAAATGATTTCAACTGTGATATTATAACACTTTGTGGCGCTGAGTTTGTGTATACAAAGATGTAATGCCTCGATAAAGGTCGGCGTTCAGCCAGCCGAAATATTGGCAAAATAAATATTTTATTAAATCCAATCTATGCCTTTTTATTATCTAATATTTACATATATACCGACATTTTGAATAAATACTTACAAATTTGCATATATATCTATATTATGAAAATCTACTTAAAAATTTGCATATTAACCTTCATTTTGAATACCTACTTTCGTATTTGCATATATACCTACATTTTGAATACCTACTTTCATATTTGCATATTAAAAAACAACAGAAAAAATAAAAGATAAGTGGGTCAGATGTTTATATTAAAAATAAAGAAGGCATCTCCTGACCACGAGCACAAGTGCTTTTTAGATGTCAGAGCGCCATCTAGTGGAGCAAAATAAATTAAACGTTTATTTAACTTGCTCCGTGATATTTGGCCAACCCAAATTATTGATAAATCAAGAAAAGCCATCCACGAACGCGTTCCGCGCTTTGGCGCTCGTCAGCGTGGAGTAGACTGTACCACTGCGACCAAAACATATTCTTGGTCCCAGAGGCTTCTTGAGAAACCAAAAATATTTTTGGTCGCAGTGGTATAGCCTACTCCACGCTGACGAACGCCAACAGCGCGAAACGCGTTCGTGGATGCCTTTTCTTGATTTATCAAGAAATTGGGTTGGCCAAATATCACGGAGCAAGCTAAATAAACGTTTAGTTCATTTTTGCTCCACTAGATGGCACTCCGCCATCTAAAAAGCACATCTGCTCGTTGTCAGGATATGACTTCTTTATTTTTAATATTTGCAAATATACCTACACTTTGAATATAACTACTTACATATTTGCATATAAACCTACATTTTATATATATACATACATATTTGCATATAAACCTACATTTTATATATAACTACCTACATATTTGCATATATATATACATACATTTAAGATATTACAAATTCGCATATATACTTACACATTTAAAAATCTATTTACATTTAACAAGGATAAGTGTTAAAAAGGTCATAATATAAATCTCATTATATTTTTGCAGACGAACATATTAACACAAACTATTTTTATAAAATAAATTAGAACTTGTTTGTTCTTCTCTTTTATAGAATTGCGTGATACCTCTAAAGCTAAAATAACGATTTTTCCCATTGTTGTTTTCATTTCTAAAAAATATTTAAAATGTAACTCAACAACTCTTAATTTTCTCTCACTCTTTTAAAATATTTTAATTATTAATCTTTCTAACTTCTTAAATTCTATTTTATAATTTAATATACCGTAATATAATTTTATTCACGATCGAACGTTGTACTGTACATATTACATCCCAAACACGACGACAGCCATCTCTGACTTGAGCTCGATGTACCATCTCGGCAACCGTTAAACCAGTGAGTTCCTTTAATTGGTCCACGAAGCGTGTCGGCGGGCGACCATCTAGTAGAACAGAAATCAACTAAACACTGATTTAGCCTGTTCCCTGATATTTGGTCAACCCAATTTCTTGATAAACCAAGAAAAGCCAACCCGAACACGTTTCGTGCTGTTGGCGCTCGTCAGAGTGGTGCAGGATGTTCCATTGCGACGAAAAATGTTTTGGTCCCAGAGACTTCTTGAAAAACCAAGAAATACGTATTCAAGGCCAAACTTGAGTAAATACGCTTAACATGTGATAAAATAATAATAATAATAAAGGCCAGGTGTTTGTTATTAAAATCAAAAAAGGCATATCCAGACCACGTTCCCATGAACTTGATAGATGGCAGAGCGCCATCTTTCTTTCTATTTATTTATTTATTATTATTTTAATACCATCACCTCATCATTTTTATTATTTTATTTATCATAAATAAATATATTAGATAATGAAAAGGAATATATTGGATTTAATAAAAGATTTATTCGCCAATATTTTATTGAATTCAATATATTCCATTTTAGTATCTAATGATTTAAATATGGATTGTTCTATTTGATAAATATATATAAATATATATATTTGCAGATATTTTCCTCTTCTTATTTAATTTAGGGAAACGGATATTTTTTTAAAACCTATATCTGGACTAAGTTTCAGAGATACAAAGTTGTCCCAAAAATTCGTAAACATTTACAAAATATAAATCATAATGTTTACCAACTTTTGAGACAACCTTTTAAAAAACCTTACCAAGATTATAAATTTAATCCATGATATTTTCCAATCTCCAATTACCTTATATTATTATACAATAGGATAATAGGAAAATAAAAGTCGTTAAGAATTAGGTGATACAATAATAACTTGGGCCAAATATCACATTTTTACTATTTTTTCACATTATCCCAGGATGTTTATCTATTCACCTATCAAATAGTGAATTCAATTACAAAAATTATATAGGTTTACTGTTTACTATTAAAAAATAAATAACCAATTAATGAATCCTACATAAAAAAAAATTATTACCAGTTGCAAATAAGACACGCTATATCCGATCTGGATAATTGCGCGAGAAACTATTTACAATAATTCATATTGTAGTAGAGTAGGTAACAGAATTGTCAAATATATATATATATATACATATATATATATATACATATATTAAAAATGGCATATCCTGACCAGGAGCACATGTGCTTTACAGAAGGCAGAGCGCCATCTGGTGGAACAGAAATCAACTAAACATTGATTTAGCCTGTTCCTTGATATTTGGTCAACCCAATTTCTTGATAAATCAAGAAAAGCCATCCACGAACGCGTTTCGCGCTTTTGGCGCTCGTCAGCGCGTTCGTGGATGGCTTTTCTTGATTTATCAAGAAATTGGGTTGACCAAATATCAAGGAACAGGCTAAATCAATGTTTAGTTGATTTCTGTTTCACCAGATGGCGCTCTGCCTTCTGTAAAGCACATGTGCTCCTGGTCAGGATATGCCATTTTTAATATTGATTTCAACACCTGATCTTTTTATCTTTTATTTTTTCTTTCGTTTATAATATACATATATATGTGGTAACCGAGGGTCAAACCTGTAGTAACCGAGAGGGACAGTCAGGGCGTGGAGAGTTTTCCAGTACCTCTCTGCACTTTGGAAGACCTTTAACAGTTTTCACAGAGTACAGGCAGTCGTGGTCGAGGCAGAGTGGAAAGCTTGGGAATGTTCACACACACAAAACGAAGAGACACAGCTGAAGTAGGAAAGTTCCATGAACAGATAGGAGTTGAGCTAAGCAAGATGGAGTTAGAAGAGATCTTACTGTTTTACATGGCGATCAGGTGGTCCTGGCTATAAGCGACAAGGGTTCACGCTGACGATGAAAGGGGTGACTGCTGACTAACTCTGGACTAACTGCGGACTAACTGCGCTCGGCTAAAAAGCGAGGTGTTTATATACCATTCCCGAGGAGGGGGGGGGGAGTTGGACTTTAAACGTCTGCGGCATTCCGCACCCTTTGGACCAGATGGCAACGGGTGCCGAATTCCTTTAGAGTTGTATCGATTGTAGACGTTTTTGAACTTTTCAATCTTGCTTTAACTCAGCTCTTAATCTATTACATAGTTTTATTTATTTGTCTTCAATTTGTTCAAAGTACATTACATATGGCGATGCAATGACACAGATTAATCATGCGCATAATTATTTATAGATGTGTTTCTATATACAACATGACAATCTTGTTATAAGTAATTATACAATATAGGGTTGTTGGTTTAAATTACCATAGATGAGCCCCGGAGTGAAAGGGTTTATCCGGGTTTAAACGGGTAAAGCCTCTCTAACACAGGTAAGTAATTAAAATTTATTTTAATTAATTTAAACTGTGAGGGTTAAAAAGGGCTATAACAAGATGTTTTGTTTGGATATATCTGCAAATTATAAAAAAAATACAACTTATGTTTAATTTAAAAGTTATGATATTCATATAAAAGAGAAATTAAGATAAAACCTTTGTTTGATATAAAATAATGATGATGTTTTAAGAGATTGTTGGCGGGCGTTGGAAAGGGTCAGTGGTTAAAGAATATGCAATTGTAAGTATTACACAGGTAATCAAATATTTAGATGCAGGTGCAAAGCGAGGATATAGACTTGTGCGTCTTCCGAGGCAATGTTTCACCTGTGATCCTGTATAAGGGATACAGTGCTTTGTCACAATTGTAGGGTTATTGCGTTGAAAAGTTGTTGAAGAACAAGTTGTTAATATGATTGAAAGGGGTGAAATAGAGTCATGCGTTAAGTAGAATTTTTGTAGCGACAGTAGGTGATCTGACTTGACTTAAAATCAAAGGTTGATTGTGGTCCGCTAGAGCTAAAAAATAGAGTTGTGAGAGTTGTGGACGCTTTGTGTTTGCGTGGGTGATTATGCTCTAGGGATGATTGTAGTAAACTTTTGAAACGTGTTCAAGGCCAGAAGTTGGGATTTTTAATTCTGGGGAACTTTGATCAAATAGTTTGTTGAAATTATGAAATCAAAAAATTGTCAAGCAGTACTATCGTTTTTCTACGTTGATGTGAAGCAATGACTGAGAAGATAGTAGTGTAAAGTACACTGAAGTGGTTATAGAAATAGATTGTTGTATGCCCGAAAGTTAATGAAAACATAGTCATTTTATATAAAGGTATAAATATAAAATGAATAAAATATAGAAATATCATTGTGGTTGAATAAAGTTTAAGTGGATAAAATCAAACAATCAATATATAAAAGTGATAATAATGAAGAATTAAAGTGATTTTTGACAACAAATATATCTTTTGTAATACTAAAATAATATTATAAAAATAAATTGATTTTTTATATATAATGTTGGATTAAAAGCTAGTGATTATATAATTTAAAGACAAAATAAAAAATAAAATATTTTATACAAAAAACAGAATATAATTAAAGATTGTGATCTCAATTTAACATGTAAAATGTTTGATATGTAGAAAAAAATAGAGATTTACACAGGATTAAAATATCAAAATGTTCAATTTAAGGTAGGTCTTGTTCAAATTCAAATATCTAAATGTTTAAAAGTTAGGTTAAGATATCGACTGTTAATGTAGTAAGAAGAATGCGGGACACGGAGATGGAAGGACTGGGGGCCTCTGGGGGGAAGAATGGCGATAGATTTAGGTGACGCGGCATGGTGTCTCGAGAGTATGTTAACTAGTGTCCATTTTTATGCTTATTTTGAGTAAGAGAGCGTGCTATCCCTCTAGTTCTAGTTATTTTGGGGTATGGATTAAGATGAGTTATTAGATCTGTGGGGATAACATTGAACATTAAATAGGTGGGTGGAAAACTTGTGACAGAATGGGGTGTGTTATTAGAAATTTGCGGATTTTTTTCTGAGGTAAAAGCGGGCGCTCTGTCAGATAACAGACATTTTGGAAACCCTTGTTGTAATACAGCCTGAGGGCTTGCATGTACGTTAGTGTACTGGTTAACTGGTTAAACTCCCTTTGAGAGTGGTGAGAGCTTGTTGGCAGTTTTATGGTCTATTTGAAAAATGTAGATTTCGGTGTTGCGGACTTAGTACAAATATTATTCAATGATGTCAGGTTTAGATGTGAGTAAAAGTGCGACTTTCGACGTGGACACGCTTTGGGTGAGAAGTGTCACAGGCATATGAAGGCTTCTTTGTGGCCTGTTAAGTGAGAAAAATTGTTGTGATGCGCTGTGTGACACAAGTGAGTGAATTGAATGGGAAGGTGTCACGTGAAGTCTTTGTTTTTGGTACAGCATCTAACTTGTTTCATCATGAACAACAAATTTACTAGTCATGAGTGGTGGTTGTACAAAACACATCGAGATATCTTGGTTGTTAGTGAATGTGGCACGTTTAGTGGCGCCGGAGCTTGTGTTGCTCGAATTCGATTTGTTGCTAAGTCGCGCGCTAATAGATGGTGGCCAATTGTAGAAAGTGATGGGAAGTGTGTTGTAGTTTGTTGAGAGAGATGTGTGGATAATTAATAATTATGCATGTAAAAGAAAAGGACGGGGAGTGTAGCTATGTTGGGATTTAACGATTGTAATAGTTTTGGAAGACTGTGACTTAATTTAGCTACTGACGTGGTAGTTGATGGGATTTTTATTTTTAACTTGTTTTGGGAAAGATAGTTACTTTTCTAGTTGTGATTTTGAAGATATTGTATCTTTCGATTTTTGCAATAAAAAAAATGCGTTTCACCTATGCTTATTAAAATTTGAATATATTTTTTAAATCGTTGATTATGGTAGAGTAAAAATTATCCTTGTAAAGGGGCAATGGCGTGATAGTGACTTATAAATTGAATGGGGCGTTTATATAAAATATTGAACATAAAAATGATTTTTGCAAAGTTTTGAGCATTTGATTAAGAAATTGGTGTTTTGGTATAAAAATAAGATATTAAGAAAAACACACAAATAAGTTTAGAATTATGATTCGAGTAATTAAAAAAAAATAATGATTTTTTAAAAAAATGTAAAATTGAAAGTAATGAATTAAAATTTATAATTTGCTTAAAATAAAATAAAAATTGATAAATGAGGGTGTAAAAGATTTAATATTTGAATTGAAATGATATAAAAATGGTAAAAATTGAATTAAAATGATTACAGTGAAAATAAACATTAATTTATGGAGAATCAAGTTGTGAGCATGAGGTGAAAGTTACGAAGTTTTTTAAAAACTCACAGTTTTGAGGATTGTTCAGTCAGGAGACTTGGGCTTTAGTTGTTGTCCTGCTGATGACGTGGAAGACGCTCCAAGTAGAGCTTGTAGAAGCTTGTAACTTCTGTTTGGCAACGGCGGCATGTCGCCTGGAAGATGGGTGCGTTGTAAGGCCGAAGGTGGGGAACTTCTCACCGGCTTATTTTGCGGGATCTTCGGCTGTGTCGTTGGGGGGAAGATTGATTGGTCGTTTCGTTGGACTGGCGGCGGGTTTGTTCCTCCATCTTTGCTCTTCCTCGCTTCTATCTGGACAGGCTTCTTACCTTCTTCGTTGTGGTCATCCTGTCGACTTAAGGTGTGATAAAGTGTTGCTGGTAAGCCTTGTAGAATCCTGTCGACTTTAGATGTGATGAAGAGTTGCTGTCGACTTATCTGTGATGAGATCCTGTCGACTCTCGCTATAGCTGTGGTAACCGAGGGTCAAACCTGTAGTAACCGAGAGGGACAGTCAGGGTGTGGAGAGTTTTCCAGTACCTCTCTGCACTTTGGAAGACCTTTTAACAGTTTTCACAGAGTACAGGCAGTCGTGGTCGAGGCAGAGTGGAAAGCTTGGGAATGTTCACACACACAAAACGAAGAGACACAGCTGAAGTAGGAAAGTTCCATGAACAGATAGGAGTTGAGCTAAGCAAGATGGAGTTAGAAGAGATCTTACTGTTTTACATGGCGATCAGGTGGTCCTGGCTATAAGCGACAAGGGTTCACGCTGACGATGAAAGGGGTGACTGCTGACTAACTCTGGACTAACTGCGGACTAACTGCGCTCGGCTAAAAAGCGAGGTGTTTATATATCATTCCCGAGGAGGGGGGGGATTTGGACTTTAAACGTCTGCGGCATTCCGCACCCTTTGGACCAGATGGCAACGGGTGCCGAATTCCTTTAGAGTTGTATCGATTGTAGACGTTTTGAACTTTTCAATCTTGCTTTAACTCAGCTCTTAATCTATTACATAGTTTTATTTATTTGTCTTCAATTTGTACAAAGTACATTACATATGGCGATGCGATGACACAGATTAATCATGCGCATAATTATTTATAGATGTGTTTCTATATACAACATGACAATCTTGTTATAAGTAATTATACAATATAGGGTTGTTGGTTTAAATTACCATATATATATAATGATGTCTTATTTTGTCAATTTTATAACTCATTTCCGAAAACTATAAATAGGAAGGACCTATTTAAAAAGAAACTTGTAGCGTGAAGCGAAATGTTTTCACTTTTGTTTTTAAAAATATGGTAGTTAATAACGAAAAAGGTAGGTATTTATAATGTTTGAAATAAAATCTTTTTTGAAATTTTATAACCCAAAAAGGTCAAATTTGTTTTCTTCTAATTATATTTCCTCAGAGTTAGGCCGACTGCCAAATGGAAGAACGAACTCTAAACAAAAATTGGCCACAATTCACAATCGCATTCATAAAAAAGAAGCTTAGAAAACTAACATGGTCTTAGAATGGTCTATTTTATTAAGATCAAAAATGATATTTTTCTGATTATATGTATTTGTATAACATCTATAGTATAACTCTTTTTGAGAATAGAGAAAAAAATCCATAAATAAATATTTAATTGAAAGGACGAATATTCTTATGGTATCGTCAAGAAAAAAATGAACAAATAATTATACAATTAGGTTAAATATATATTTTTTGATAAAAGGATAATAAATTATTTTTATAATAGACTTAGTCAAATGGTCAAGCCATACATTCAACAAACACCCCAGAGGCTAGTCCCTACTGTCAACTACGGTCCATCAGGACGGCCGTACAATCAACAAACACCCCAGGGTGCTAGTCCCTACTGTCAACTACGGTCCATCAAGACGGCCGTACAATCAACAAAGACCCAAAGGTGCTAGTCCCAACTGTCAACTACGGTCCATCAGGACGGCCGTACAATCAACAAACACCCCAGGGTGCTAGTCCCCACTGTCAACTACGGTCCATCAGGACGGCCGTACAATCAACAAAGACCCAAAGGTGCTAGTCCCCACTGTCAACTACGGTCCATCAGGACGGCCGTACAATCAACAAACACCCCAGGGTGCTAGTCCCCACTGTCAACTACGGTCCATCAGGACGGCCGTACAATCAACAAAGACCCAAAGGTGCTAGTCCCCACTGTCAACTACGGTCCATCAGGACGGCCGTACAATCAACAAACACCCCAGGGTGCTAGTCCCCACTGTCAACTACGGTCCATCAAGACGGCCGTACAATCAACAAAGACCCAAAGGTGCTAGTCCCAACTGTCAACTACGGTCCATCAGGACGGCCGTACAATCAACAAGCACCCCAGGGTGCTAGTCCCCACTGTCAACTACGGTCCATCAGGACGGCCGTACAATCAACAAAGACCCAAAGGTGCTAGTCCCCACTGTCAACTACGGTCCATCAGGACGGCCGTACAATCAACAAGCACCCCAGGGTGCTAGTCCCCACTGTCAACTACGGTCCATCAGGACGGCCGTACAATCAACAAAGACCCAAAGGTGCTAGTCCCCACTGTCAACTACGGTCCATCAGGACGGCCGTACAATCAACAAGCACCCCAGGGTGCTAGTCCCCACTGTCAACTACGGTCCATCAGGACGGCCGTACAATCAACAAACACCCCAGGGTGCTAGTCCCTACTGTCAACTACGGTCCATCAGGACGGCCGTACAATCAACAAGCACCCCAGGGTGCTAGTCCCCACTGTCAACTACGGTCCATCAGGACGGCCGTACAATCAACAAACACCCCAGGGTGCTAGTCCCCACTGTCAACTACGGTCCATCAGGACGGCCGTACAATCAACAAAGACCCAAAGGTGCTAGTCCCCACTGTCAACTACGGTCCATCTGGACGGCCGTACAATCAACAAACACCCCAGGGTGCTAGGCTCGACCGCCTGCCAGAGATTGCGATTAAAAGATAGATTTATAGGGTTGCCCTGCAAGCTTCCATTTTCAACCAAATTTTCCTATTAATACAACCTTTTACAATCTCAACTTAATTACCATAACCATTTTGGCAGAAAATATGTTGGCAATTTTTTACATTATCTCTGTTGGGGATCAAACCCATCCATCGCTAGATTCTCCATGCTTGAGGCTGTTTGTCGTCAAGGCCCCAACACTCTCCGCTACTGCTCGACCTCCCTGACATTTTTTATTCACATATCACATTCGTTATTTATCCAAATTTCATATTTCCTACCTATAAGTTGCCTCAAATCGCATTTTTAATTTCTCAATTTTCGGGCCAATATGCTCTTCAACAGTAGACCTAGAAGTAAAAGATATTTTCGGCGTGTGTATTTGGCTGTAAGTGGTACTTCTAGTTCTCTTGTTAAATGCATATTCGCCCGAAAGCTTGATAAATGAAAAATATTTAAAAGGAACATAGCCATGGATTGCTAGTTGAATTAGTTAAATTGTAAAGGCATGGATGACTATGTAATATAGGATAATCTTATGAGAAATTTGTCAATGGACGTCAACGTTCGTCTGCGTTGAAATCCTCACGGCCAGATCACCTGGGGGGAGGGAATTAACAGGTTATGACGTCATGAGGGTGGTCACGTGACATACCTCCCTACCGCGGTAGTTATCACCTGCCCCCTTTATCCCTATAGGGGCCAGGTCGTTCTTGAAGTGAGGTCTTAATTACTAACAAACATCTTGTTTGATCACGGCATTCTTTTCTCATAGTCGTCTGGTGACTTCAGCTTGTTTGATGTAACTTCTGAACACCTTTATCTTTATACAAGTATATTGTGCTAAATACAAAGGTCGCCTCTACCGTCAAAATAGACGTCAAAACTAAACACCATTTATTTTGACGGAAGAAGCGACCTTTGTCTTTTCAGATCAATATCCAACCGACAAAATTTCCATCTATATTTTAGCCATAGAATGGCCCAGTCACTCTACCAGCTAAACACCTCTTTGGTAGATTGTGAGGATTCCATTAGATCCCGTGTGGATCTCATGAAATAAAGTCCGCCCTAGACTGACGAGGGCCATTAGCCCGAAACCATGGTCTCTAGGTGGATGCTTCTCTGTTTTCCAAAGCTTTTGTAGGCTTTTTCACCGACCCTGATCGCTAGTTTGCGAGGATGGTCAATAGATTTTTGACGTCTATTTTGACAGGAGAGGTGACCTTTGTATTTTTAGATCAATATCCTCCCGGCAAAATTTCCATCTATATATTATATTTGTATAAAGTACTACTTGGATGATACATTAGAGGGCCATCTGTTATACCAAATGTAAACTATTTTGATGCCTTTTTAAGATTAAACAATTTTCTACTGACTTTACTGCAATGATAAAATAATGGGAGGGCCTGGTTCATCAGTGGTGAACCTTCCCAGCGGTTAAGCCAGTTTAATCTACCATACCGCTGTTATATTTCATTTTTCTGTTTTCCTTTTATACTGATACTGAAGCTAGATTCTTTGAAAGGGTATTTGAAATGACCTATGGACATAAGCTTTGAAGATAAATATATAAATTGATAATTATTAACGATACATGTTTTTCTACTGTAGAATGGTTTCCATGCTTGAAAATTAAAGAGATTTGTGAATAAAAATCTAGCCTTCGGGCATGGAAGCCTTTCTATAAGAGAAAAATACGATACATTTGTGTGATTCGATGTGCTTTGTATCGTGTTTTTCCCCTGTAGAAGGGTTTCCATGCTCTAAATCTAGAGAGATGTGTGGATAAAATTATAGAATACAGATATGGAAGCCCTACTACAGTAAAAAAATACGATAAAATTGTGGGTATCAATGCTTTGTATCGTGTTTTTCTCTTGTATAAGGGTTTCCAGGCCTTAAAGCTAGAGAGAGTTGTGAATAAATTCTAGTTTTCGGTCATGGAAGCCTTTCTATAAGAGAAAAATAGGATACAATTGTGGGTATCAATGTTTTATATCGTGTTTTTCTCTTGTATAAAGGTTTCCATGTTTGAAAGCTAAGGAGATTTGTGAATAAAATGCTAGGTTTTGAGTATGGAAGCCTTTCTATAAGATAAAAATACGATACAATTGTTTGTGTATTGTTGTGCTTTGTAATCGAGTGCCTTTATTTACGTCTATTTTTAATTTTTTTGTGTTTCTGAGTGTTTTCTCTGTGTTATGTTGTTTTCAATTTAAGCCCTAGTTTGTGTGTAAACCGTACAAATTAAATTTTGTAATATGTTTTACAGAAATATGAAGGCCGGCTAGGCAACTTCTATCTTCAAGACAGTGAATATAGGTCCGTCCTATAAAAGACTTTAAACGGTTATTAAGGAATTCATGGTGTAATCTTTGACAATTTTTTAACCAACAGATTTTTTAAAGTTTTCAAATTATAAGGATGAATTATAATTATTGACTTGATATCTCGTGTGTAAAACAACTTATTATTATTATTATTTTAATTGAAAGCTACCACCTCATTTAAAATTTTAACGAGAAATATTTCACTGTTATATTTTTATATGAAAATATAGTACAAAATATAATCTGTATTGGGATGTACTGTACTACGCTAATGACGGCTCTAGCAGTTCTATTCCTAGTTTCTAGTTCAAAATTAACTTATAAAGTTCCACTCAAAAAGATCACAACCAATCTTATTATATATACAATGAAGAGTATGTACCGAATCTAGACATACACAATGTATTTACATGTTTAGAGCTTTGTGGTGTGGGATCTTGGATTTGGGATGTTCTTTCTTCTTTGAAATGGTTTGTTTTCCTAGTTTTGTTCTGACCACTTGTTTCGAGTGCTAACACCGGTTCCAAAATAACATTTACTAGATGCCTCTCAAAAAAAGCAACCTAGCTTATGTTATTCACAATGAGTAATATAAACAGGTTCATCACATTAAACAAAGTGTCCAATGCAGGGTTCGATCCCGGTTCATGGCTGTCTGAAATCGAGGGTTTTACCCACTCGTCCACCGACTTCTAGTGCTAACAGCCTCAAACGTGTATGGAGATGACTTTCTTTAATCATCAAAATAGTATCAGTCAATATTCTGAATTATTATTATTTATTTTTTTTGGAAAATTAACCGATTAGTTGATTATTTTTTCGATAGATGGCGCAAGCCCTCAGCAAATGTCAGTTATATGATCAAAATATGTTTTTTTCTTAATTTATATTTCTACGCCTGTGATGCTAGAGGCCTTAATTCCTGTAACTAGCTAACTAGGTGATCAAGAAAAGGTATTTACCAGATTTAGGGATCATTTATTTGAAAAACAAGGATTAATTGATAATATTTTCAATAGATTGCGCAAGCCTCCCATCAGCATATTTCAGTTATATGATCAGAAGATGCTTTTACTTTACTTATATTTAAATGTCTGTAATGATATTGTCGGCATTCCTGAAAGTAGATAACTGTTTGAGGACTAATTCTTACATCCTGACCTCCGCGGTGGAACGTTCGGTACCTCCACCCGGTGAAGCAATGTTTACCGTGGGGCGACATTCTGCCCTTCAACCGGATTGGGTCTGACATAGAGATTCCTTTTTGTCGTGGGTCGGTGTTACAAAAAGAACAGCCAAATAAGCGATTATATAAATATATGATAATTATTAGATATAAGGATACATATGTTGACAAAAGAATAACAACCGCACACAGCAGTAGAACAAATGCAGTCTAAAGGTATATACAAGGAAGAAGACTGACGGTTGAGGTGGACAATTCTCATTGGTCAGTTCATTTTCATGCAGCGCCTCCAAGCGGCGCCTGCGTCCACGCTTCTCTCATAACTCTTAAAGTACAAGTATTAGACTGCCGACAATCACACCTCAGAATGTGATTCCATGCCTCTTCTCAAGGAGCCTATAACACGCTTGTGTGTGATCTAAAATCTAACATTTATTCTTCCAGTTCCATCTGTATTGTTTTTTAACTAGCATCTTAACACGCTTGTTCGGCAGAAAATATATTAAAATTGTAACGAATTTAACTACAAGCTAACTACAATTTTAAGTACAACTTGTATATTTCTTTTTAATATGGTATATAAACTTTTCTTCAATAAGCTCTTTCTCAGGAGCCTAAATCACGCTTGTTTATGATATAAAATCCTACTTTTTTTTGTTAAACCTGTATTGCATTTTAACTACAAGTTAACTACAATTTAAGCAATAACTTGTATATTTGGTAGTATTAAGGTTATTGTAAGATTTTCCTCGGGAGCTTATAACACGGTTGTATATTATCTAATATCAAGCATATATTATTCTGGTTCAAACTGTATTGTATTTTAACTACAAGTTAACTACAATTTAAGCAATAACTTGTATATTTGGTAGTATTAAGGTTATTGTAAGATTTTCCTCGGGAGCTTATAACACGGTTGTATATTATCTAATATCAAACATATATTATTCTGGTTCAAACTGTATTGTATTTTAACTACAAGTTAACTACAATTTAAGCAATAACTTGTATATTTGGTAGTATTAAGGTTATTGTAAGATTTTCCTCGGGAGCTTATAACACGGTTGTATATTATCTAATATCAAACATATATTATTCTGGTTCAAACTGTATTGTATTTTAACTACAAGTTAACTACAATTTAAGCAATAACTTGTATATTTGGTAGTATTAAGGTTATTGTAAGATTTTCCTCGGGAGCTTATAACACGGTTGTATATTATCTAATATCAAACATATATTATTCTGGTTCAAACTGTTTTGCATTTTAACTACAAGTTAACTATAATTTCACTATAACTTGTATATTTGATGTTATTAAGATGATTGTAATATTCTCCTCGAGAGCCTTTAACACGCTTGTGTACGATCTATAATCTAATATTTACATTTCTTATTCAATATATATTGTTTTTTTTTTATTATAAGTTAACTATAATTTTAACTATAACTTTTATATTTGATTGTATTAAGGTAATTGTAAGATTTTCTTAGGGAGCTTATAACTTCTGAAATTTAATATTCTGGTGTTCAATCTATATTGTATTTTAACTACAAGTCAACTACGATATTTCGTTATTGTAAGATTTTCCTCGGGAGCTTATAACACGGTTGTATATTATCTAATATCAAACATATATTATTCTGGTTCAAACTGTATTGTATTTTAACTACAAGTTAACTACAATTTAAGCAATAACTTGTATATTTGGTAGTATTAAGGTTATTGTAAGATTTTCCTCGGGAGCTTATAACACGGTTGTATATTATCTAATATCAAACATATATTATTCTGGTTCAAACTGTTTTGCATTTTAACTACAAGTTAACTATAATTTCACTATAACTTGTATATTTGATGTTATTAAGATGATTGTAATATTCTCCTCGAGAGCCTTTAACACGCTTGTGTACGATCTATAATCTAATATTTACATTTCTTATTCAATATATATTGTTTTTTTTTTATTATAAGTTAACTATAATTTTAACTATAACTTTTATATTTGATTGTATTAAGGTAATTGTAAGATTTTCTTAGGGAGCTTATAACTTCTGAAATTTAATATTCTGGTGTTCAATCTATATTGTATTTTAACTACAAGTCAACTACGATATTTCTGTGAAAAATAGACACTTTGGCCAGTTAGAGGTTTTTTTTTACTCAACGTTTCGACAAAAATCTTTTGACTTCCTCAGGAAAAATGAATTAAAATAAAGCATTTGGCAAGGTGTTAAAAAATGTTCTGAGTTTGCAAGGGCATGATAACCCTTTCGACAAAATTTGTCGAAACGTTGAGAAAATAAACTCTAACTGGCCGAAGTGTCTATTTTTTACAGAAATATGAATGCCGGCCAGGCAACCTCCTATCTTCAGGAACCAGATAATTTTCAATAAAATAGAAAAAGTTAATCTAAAGAGTATATACGAAGGTGTGTATAAAAAGTATCGCGACTTTTGAATTTTCGCGGGTTACGTATATTCGAATTTCGATCTTTTTGTGGCTTTATGTTGGTACTCATGTCTCTCACTTATGCCGTCAAGCTCGGCCATTTTGAATGTTCACTTAATTGTTGACAGCTGCTTTGCTTGCAGGTGTTTTGGATCGTCTTCGATTTTTACCTATTAAAAAAAATGGATCAAAGAACCTGTATCAAATTTTGTGTTAAAAACGAAATTAAGTGCGCGGATGCATTCCGAATGTTGACTGTGGCATACGGAGAAGCTACCTTTGACCGAAGCAACGTTTATCGGTGGTACAAAATGTTCTCAGAAGGCCGAGAAGATGTGAACGACGA